>VZTE01003198.1:410-65877 GCA_013397775.1 Eulacestoma nigropectus
TGGGAAGGTCAATACATATATGTTTGATTTCATATATGTATAAATTCTTGTACCAACTTTCAAGATAAAATCAGTTAAAACAAATTATACTTTCATAAGACTTTTTTGCCACACTATTTTCCCTTGTAAAAACATAAAACAAGCTTGGCAAAAGAACTCACACTTAACAATATATAAAATGCTTTGACTAATATTTGATTTCCTTGCAATGCAAACACAAACAGATTACAAACATTAACAAATTAATTGACAATGCAAGCAATTATGGTGACAATTTAAAAGTTCAGTTGGTTCTCACACAGCTCCATCTCATCTGTTGGTACGTTCCTATAAAAGAAAAGTGAAAATTCGGCCTACTATAGACCGATATTAAAAGAAAACAAAAGCTTCTTGTAGTTATTACAAAGTGACAGAGCTTGAAGTGAAGAGATGGTTATCACATCTAGGTGTGAATCTGCTGCTTGCAGTTTTGCTGCTCCCAAATTTGTTCTTCTTATCTTCAGTGCAGGGGTGTTTGGAATTCCTGAAAAAAAGAAAAGAAGCTTCCCGGGCAAAATATGCCTGAGTAAGACAAGTTAAAATGCTTCAAATTATTATTATTTAGATGGGGTTTTAGTTTTCCTGTTCTGTCCCACAGTTTTTCAGTGGGGGTTCCTTCCAATTAATTTCATGTTCAGTCGAGAGAGCAGTTTTAGGCATTTGAGGTGCCTTTCTTTCAGGGCAACAGGCTTTTCTGCCTGGAGCAATTAGCCTTATCAATTTCACAGGTAACATATGATCCTAGTTTTCCTCTTTCTCATAACAGTTTTTTTACATTTTCTCAATTTCTCCAATGAACACAACAAAGAAAGTTTGAGTAATAAAGACCACATTTCAGAGAATGTTAAAGGTTCAAAACTTCACAGTTTTTCCCCCATAAAATTCTCTCTCATTTGCATTCCAAAGCTTTCTTTGGACATGACAATTAAGTTCGGCAGCAGACGATGGCTCTGCCTGCAGCCTCTTTTAACTCTCACCCCACCAGCAGAGTAGAGAATTAAACAACAATGATCGCTTGGATGTTACACCAACCATTTCAGTGCGCAGACCATCCCTGCAGAAGATGACCCAGCACCAAATTCATGAAAAAAAGGAAACAAAGCTTGTGCACTATATTTTATGTTACCACAAAAATTGGAGCGATCGTTCCCAGAGGGCACCCTGCGTAAAGCTAGTTTTCCAAAGTCTCACTCCTCTCTCTGGGAAGGTACCTCTTGAACCACATCAAACAAATTCAAAGTTACAATTCTCAAAGTTCCAAGTTTCCAATCTCCCAGGTCATTCAACCTCAGGACCTACCAATTTGCTAGGCCTTAGGCCTCAGGAATACCAGTTTTAGCACAGGTACACGTGCAAACACACCGCAAAGTAAAAATCTCAGTTCGCAAAGTTAATTTCCGATCTCCCAGGTCTTTCACCTTGGGAGTACAATTTTCCCAGACCTTAGGCCTCGGGAAAACACACAAGCAAGCAAGCAAACAAACAAACAAAAGAGTCAGAGTGGGTAAAAAGGTAGAGAGGTATTTAGTAAATGTGGAAAGGTACATTGTTTTGTTCTTTTAAAATGATCGATCATAAGAATTAGTAATTCATTGATTTTTTGGAAACAACACTCTCATTTTAAGGGAATCTTGTCATCCCATGATGCCAATTAAAATGTTACGATCCAGTTTTAAACCTAGAAGAGCAAAGAAAACTAAGTGTCTGTGCATAAACCAGAAAGAACTCAGAAGGTTCAAAATATTCCCAAAAATGAGATTAAAACCAAACGAGGTTAGATGTTGTTGCCAAAAAATTGATGTATTTTATTTAATAGTAAAAAGACACAAACAGAAGGAAAGAGAAAAGAAATAAGGAGATAGAGAGAGAAATGTGCGTGGAGGGGGTGAAGGGACAGGCAGGGGTGACAGGGGTTAGGCGGAAGCATATGACCCTTCCAGGGTTCCCTGCGATGTCCCGTTGCTCTCTTCCATCTGGTCTTCTGGTCCTGAGGGTCCCCCGCTGCCGCAGCCACATGGCCACACGCGGCCACACGCCAGAGAGGAGAGAGTCCCGTGGATTAATAAACGCTTTGGGCAGGTGGGAACGCCCACGTGTCTCCCTTGCAGGGCCCAGCTTGACACACTGTCCCTTGCAACACTGAGGGTCTGCTGCATTGTCGTAATCCGCCCTACGACCTGGGCTGCTCCAACCAGGCTCGCGGCGCCGGGCAAGCTACCTGAGGCGGGTCATGCCCTCACACCTCGCTATTTTCTTCAATCCCTGCCGGCCGGGCCAATCACACTGAGGAAGAGGGTGCAGCGGGATTCCGGTCTGTGGTGCTTGGAGGAGGTTTTCCCTTATCAGGCTTCTGCTGGCGCAGGATGGAACACTCTGGAGCCGAGGAGTGAAGGGTGCGGGAGGGGGTCTTCCGAGCTCTCTTTATTGCGGGTGAGGGAAGGGTCCGGGCAGGAGTGAACGGGTAGACATCTCAAGGGAGAGAGCCCCCGAGCACGTCCGTGCACAGGGTTTTAACTGGGGGGAAACTGGAAGGGGTCAAGGGTTAACAACCTATAGGGATAAACCAGGGGAGGGGCTCAGTAACACTGGGACGAATCACAAGGTCCGGGGGAAGGGTACAAAGCATAACAACCAATGAACCATCAAGTAACAAAGAACCTTCCAGAACAGGGGCCGGCCTAGAGGGGAGTCACCGCCCAAACTCCGCCTCCTGGGTGCGTCACACCACAGTTTCAGGGTCCTCCTCCCAGGAGGAGTCTTCGGAGGGGGCGGGACTAGAGGTGGGGAGGGCCCAAATATCTTGGGACTGCCCCTCTACACCTCCCCGTTTTTATTATTTTAACTGAAAACTCAACGGAAGAAGGCTTTTTTAACAAAATATACAAAAAGGGGAAACAGAAAAAGAATCAAAACAATGATCCCCAAGTCTCTTAAAAGGGTTGCCCACTAGTCCGAAATGCCAAGATCTTTGAGGGCATGTTTCAATCAGCTCCCGGTGGTCTTGGAGACTTTGTCCAGGGCATGTGAATCGGCATGGAAGGTCTTGTTCAATGCCTCCTGGAACCAGCCCTCATCTTCCGTGCGTAATTCTTTGAGCCGGGAGTCCATTTGCTGGATGTGCTGGTGTATACTCTTGGATTTCAATGATAGGTTGAAACAACATATTCCCTCAAAATCTTGGCAACCGTGGCCGTGCGCGAATAACAAAAAGTCTATGGCTGCTCTATTCTGTAGGGTGGCCTGTCTGGTACTCTCCTCGTCACGCAGGAGGTCCTTTAGGGCACTAGAAGTAAGCTTAGCCTGTTTTTGAATCCAGCACTCGAGATGGCCCAATTCCCCGAGTGCTTTTGCGGCTGCCACCCAGGGCAAGAAAACAGATACTGCAATCCTTTTGGATCTAGCCCAGTGATAAACTTCTGAGTCGCAATGAGGGTCCTGATTATCTGCACCTCTTTTCGTTTTGGTTTTGCCTCTCCAAATTGGAATTTGGGTCATATTCGGGGAGGCCAGCTTTAGTCACCCTATGGTGCAGGCGCCTCCTAAGTGACGAGTTGGGATTCCCACCCATGCTCAATCTCCGCAGATAAAAAAATAATCTTTAGGGAGGGCGCGAGGGATGTGTTCGTGGAGGTTGTGGGCTGAAGTAGAAGTTGTGGGTTGTGCTATATGGAGGCACTATTTGTTTGCAGTAAAAGCCAATTTCCCTTGCTTAATTTGTTGAAAATCTTCTGGGTTTTCATAATTTGGATCCAGATTATAACTGAAGGGGTGGCAAAGCGGTAGGTGACATAATTTTGGATAAAAGCATAGAAGGGTTTGTGGGTGTTTACTTCGTGCCAGAGATCGAGCATGTTTTTCGGGAGTTCTTGAAGAGTCGCAGGAACCCCTACCAGACTTGTTGACAGGGAATCATCTATGGCAGCAGTCGAGAGGCATAGGTGTTGTTGCCTCATCGACCGCGCCAAGGCCACCCATACATTTGTCCTGGGTTGGTCCACAACCCAGGCGTTGCCGGTGTGGAAGCCAACGAGCAGCAGCAGCACTCTGGCCACGATGATGTTGTTCATGATGGGCCTGGCAGGCTTTGGGGATCTAAAAAGCAAACAAAAAGCGTGAATCACCAAAATAATTTCAAAATTGGGGTAGGAGAGGGGGGGTAGGAAAGGACTGCGAAAACAGATAGGGAAAGCTTCAGGAAGGGAATAAGAAAACTAGGTTCAGGGATTCGATGCTTGATTTCTTCTCTTTCACCTGAATCTCCTCCTCTTTCGCCCCAGGCCGTTTTCCCTTATTATTTCTTCTTTTCCCAGTGTCCTTGACCTGCTTCTCTTCCAATGGTGATGGCTGCTTGGTGTCCTTGCAGCATGGCTTGACAAATTTGCCTGGCACCCACCGAGGCCCAGCCGGCGTACTCACGCAGACGTACCCCCATCCCACGTGACTACTGGGTAAGGGCTAACGATCTTGAGTGAGTCCGGTTCCTTGATCCAGACGAGGAGCCGCTCCTTGAGGTGTGCTCGCGTACTATTATGGAAATGGCGTAACACAGGGGGGTCAGGCTCTTGCTCGGATCGATTTAGGAAGTTGATAGTGAAGAGAGCCTTGGCTAATCTTACTGTTGGAGTCTCTATCTCCGATCCCCCCTTCTGCCTTAAGAGCATTTGTTTTAAAGTATGGTGGGTCCTTTCCACTAGGGCCNGAGGAGCCGCTCCTTGAGGTGTGCTCGCGTACTATTATGGAAATGGCGTAACACAGGGGGGTCAGGCTCTTGCTCGGATCGATTTAGGAAGTTGATAGTGAAGAGAGCCTTGGCTAATCTTACTGTTGGAGTCTCTATCTCCGATCCCCCCTTCTGCCTTAAGAGCATTTGTTTTAAAGTATGGTGGGTCCTTTCCACTAGGGCCTGCCCCGTTGCGGAGTGAGGTATCCCGGTGACATGGGTTATTCCCCACTCCTGGAAAAACTTCCGCAACGCCTCCGAGATGTAGGCTGGGGCATTGTCCGTCTTGATCTCGGCAGGGATGCCTAGGAAGGAGAAGGCCTGCAGCAGATGGTTGATGACGTCTTTCACCTTTTCTCCTGCATGCGCCGAGGCAAAAACCGCATGGGAAAAGGTGTCCATGCTAACGTGGACATACTTTAGTTGGCCGAATTCTGGAACATGGGTGACATCCATCTGCCATAGTTCCCCACTGCCAAGCCCTCTAGGATTAACTCCTGTGCCCAACGAGGGGATTTGGAGGGGTTGGCAGTTGGGACAGGTGGCCACAATCGCCCTTGCTTGGTCCCTTGTTAAATCAAACATTTGGACAAGGGCGTGCACATTCTGATGGAACAACGAATGGCTTAACTTAGCCTGCTGATACCTATCAGGCAAGTTAGCCATCCGAACTGGCGCGGCAAGCTTATCTGCCATGATAAACCCAGGAAGGTCAGTGTTTGATCTCACATGGATCACAAAAAAGGGTTGCTTTCGGCGGGAGATCAGCTGGAATAATTTCGAAAGCAAGGTTTGAATTTCGGGATTGCCCGACTCTCTGAGCCAAGCTCTGTCTACTTTGGACACTATTCCGGCAACGTATGCAGAATCGGTCACTAAGTTGAATCGTTCTGGAAACCTGTCAAACGCTCTGACAACTGCTGCTAACTCTGCTTCCTGTGGGGACCCTTTAACAATCTTCACATCAGCCTCCCACCGCTGTGTGACTGGGCTCCACCACGCGATAACAGATTTCCCGGAGCTCCCAGAGCCATCCGTGAACAGTGTCAGCGCGCTGAGGGGTCTCCTACTCAGGACCGATCCCTCCACTATTTTTAGGTCCAAATTGAATAGTACGTGTTTTGGATAGTGGATCGACAGTTGCCCAGAATATGAATCCAAAGCACATTGGAGGTGGGCATTATTTTGGATTACAAATTCCAATGACTCCAAATTCAAAGGCAGGAAGATGCATGTAAAATCACACCCTGCTAGGGTGGACAGATGGGACCTAGCCTTTCTAATTACCTGCGCCATTATTTCTTGCAGTGTTGTGACCACCTTTGTGGGATGATATGAAAGGAAGACCCACTCGATGATAAGGAGTGGATCCCGTTTCAATCCATCCCACTGATGGATGACACCATGCAAGTGGGGCATTTTTCCGAGAATGGCCAATTGGAAGGGTAATTTAGGGTCGAATCAATGAATCTGTTTATTTTCCAATGCGGTTTGCACCTTGGTAATGGCCTCCTTCGCCTCAGGTGTTAAGGCCCTGGGCAATGTCAAGTCTCGCTCACCTTTCAATAGCTTGAAAAGAGGAGCTAAATCTTCGGATGAAATCCCCAGATACAGTCGAATCCAGTTAATTGCTCCACAGACCTGTTGAAGATCGTGAAGGTTCCGTGGAGTGTCCAATATTTTAATTTGCTGGGGTTTTATTGTCTGTTTGGATGTCTTCATGCCCAAATAGGCCCACGGGACTGTCGTCTAGACCTTGGACTTCCCTTTGCTTTCCAGAGTCTCCACAACTCCAGAAAGAACCCAGTCCAAATACTGTTGAGTTTCAGCGCAGACCAATATATCATCCATATAATGGACGATAATTGCCTCCGACGCCAGTCTCCTGACAGGGGACAGAATGAAAGAGACATACTCCTGGCAGATGGTGGGGGAGTTCTTCATGCCTTGCGGCAACACCCGCCAGTGATATGTCTTCATTGGCTCTTCTCGGTTGATGGAAGGAACCGAGAAGGCAAACCGGGGAGTGTCATCAGATTGTAAAGGAATATGGAAGAAGCAGTCCTTGATATCAATGACCGCTAACTTCAAATCCTTCGGGAGCATAGCAGGGGAGGGTAAACCTGGTTGAAGGGACCCCATGTCTTTGAGGACTTCGTTAATTTTCCTGAGGTTGTGCAAGAGCCTCCACCTGTCTTTCCCCGGTTTTCGAATTACGAAAACCAGAGAATTCCAGGGGCTATTGGAGGGGACAATATTACCCTTCTCCAACTGCTCTTGCACAAGCTCTTTTAAGGCTCCCAGCTTTTGCTTTGATAGGGGCTGCTGATCAACCCAAACCAGGGTCTCTGTTTCCCATTTTAATTTGATGGGTTCCACAATAGTGGGTACTGGGAGGTACTCTTCAGTGGCCCCCACTAAAAATCCCGAATCGTGGGTGCCAATTCAATTCGGGTGCCCCATTGGGACATAAGGTCTCTTCCCCACAGGTTCGTGCCAGAGTTGATAACATATAAACGAATGGTGGCAATTCGTCCCTCAGGCCCCTCCACCTGAATAAAATATTTGCTCCTTTGGGCAGGCACACAGCCGCCAACACCCTTGATAGCACTCCTCACCGGCTCGGTTTGCCACGATGATGGCCAGTCTGAAGATGAAATGACCGTCACATCTGCCCTGGTGTCAAGCATACCCATGTGGGTAATGCTAGGGCCGTTACCCTGGAGACGGCATCAGAAGAAGGGTCTGTCCAAACCGATCTCTTCAGTCCAGGCAACAGTTGGAATCCCCGTAAGTGCTGTTTGGAGAGGAAGACACTGAGCCCGAGCAATGACTTGATCCCTACTGAGAACAAGAGGAGGGGTTATACTTGCCAAATGCAGTGGAAAGTTCCCACTCCCGTCGGTCTGGATCAAGCAAGGGACGATGATCAGTCCCCTGGGACCTCGATCGGCATCAGGCAAAGCAAGGACGCAGGTGTCTTTTAATGAAGTCGTAGCTGGAATAGAGTAAATGTCAAGTCCGGTAAAATGTAGTTCTTCGACGGCGAGGACTGGGACGAAGAAGGAGGCGGCGGATGTTCTGTCATCCTCGCGGCATGGTTCCACCTCCTCATGTTGCGTACCTAGTTTCCCTGGGGGTTGGGGTTAGGGTTTGGGGGAGGGGTGGAAATCCAATGGGCAGGAGTACCGGGGGGGCTGTGAAAGAGGGGTTTGGGGTTGGGACCGGGTGATTCATCACGTTTAGATGAGGATGCCGGGGGTATTGGGGTGCAGGGTTTCTTGGATGGGTTTATCTGGGGGCCATGCAATCTCTAGAAAAATAACCCTTTTTCTTACAATGAAAACAGATTACCTCCCTCATGTCTACCGCCCGTATTTCGATAGTTCTGTTAAGATCTTGTGAGTGGGGTGGAGAACGAAATTGCAGATTGTATGATGCCGAGTTACATGTTAGGCTTGCCCTTCTAACACAAGCCTCCACCATGCTATCAATTGTGGGTGGAGGATCATCAGGTAACGACAATATAATTTCTCTGCACGTTTGATTGGCTTTCGATTTGACTAATTCTGTTAGTAAACTATCATGTATATTGATATCAGTTACCTGCTTGTTAATAGCAAACCTTAATTATTCTACAAATGTAGCGAATGGTTCGTTCTTTAATTGGTGTATAACAGTGTAGGGCATTGATGGAATAGTCATGGACAACAGATCGAGAAGTGTTCTCTCTGTCGCCCCCGCAATAGATGTTAAAACATTGGAGGGGATTAACTGAGCTTGTATTTGGGGTTTTGAGAAATCACCTTCTCCAATCAACAAATTTGGATCGAATTCCGGGAGCCCTGACGGATCGAGCAGTGAATTCCCCAAATCTTTGATCTTCCGTTTCCACATTCTCTCCCAAACCGAATATTCGGTTTGCGAGAGAAGGCAAGAAACTATTGTTTTGATATCATGCGGAACCAATATGTTTCCGGTAAAGGTGGCATGTACCACTGATTTGAAGAATTCACTGTCTCTTCTGTATTCCTTCTGTGCTTTACACAGGTCTTTAATGTTATTGAAATGGAAGGGCTCCCAAGTATGGTTACGGTTGGTGGCCAATTGAACTGGGGCCGTAAAGGGCATCAATGGAACTTCCGCTTCCTGGATGGAGCAGGCCCCGTTTCTGGAATCCACATCATGGGAACCGGAAAGGGGGTCATGGGAACCGGAAGCCCCGCCCCCAGGGGAGGGGTATGGGGTGGAAGGGGTGGGGTTGGATAGGGATGAGGTAAAGGGGAGGGATTTTTCGGGATGGGTGGGATCAAAAGTAACAAAAGGGTTATTTCTATAATGATTGACAGAGGTGCCTCCCACCCCCACAGTGCCCACCCATGGGGAGGGGTTAGGATAATAGGTGGGTGGGGGATCTTGGGGGAGGAACGGGTTTTTGGCGGGCTTCTGAGGGGTTGAGGCGGGAAAACAGGAATTATGGGGAGAAGAAGCGGGGGGATGGGGGACCATGCGGTCAGCGCCATATTGTGTACTTTGGCTGCCGCCGCCATTTTGATTTAAAGATGAAAGGGAAGAGCTCCAGGAAACTGCAGAGGAAAAGCAAACTTTTTTAGACAAAACTGGGGTAAGGGGTTTAGGAAAACGATTTTTAGGGGTCGCCGGAGATGGGGCGCGCAACCCATCCCAGCAAGGGCTTGGAGAAGCTCAAGGGGTGCCAGGGAGCAGGTGGCAACCCTGAGCACTTGGGCTTTCTGCAGTCCTCAAGCTGCCCCGTGAAGGAGAAGGGGAACTTGGAGAGAGGAGGGTGGACCAAGGGGTAGGGAAAACAAATTTAGATCCAGTTTTCCTTTGTGTCTTGATTGCTTGTTGGATTAAAATAATTAAACTAAAGAGTTTAACAGCCTGATTATCTCCACAATTTTTTAATTCTAAACTTTTGTGTTCTGCCTTTTTCCAAAATTTATGAGACTGAGCATCCTGTAGAGATGCATCTTTAAATTGTTTAAAAATAAATTTAACTAATTGCTTTAAGCGATATTTGGAAAACTGGATCTGATTAATCTCGAGGAAATATTTAACCTGGAGGTAAAACTCCTGTTGTTCCTTCAATAGTTTGATTCCCATTTTATTGATTAATTTAAAAAAAAATTGAAGGAACAAACACCCACCCGAGGCTTCGTGAACAACAGATAACTAAAATATAAAGAGCGGGTCAGCTAAATTAAATCTCCCTTTATCAGGACTTTTTGTATGCTTTCTTCTTTTACTTTAATTCTTCAGTAAAATCTCCCTCTTTCTTTAAAATCTCTGAATCTTACCTTTAATGTCTGTAAACTGGAGCCGCCACTAACAGAAGCAGCCGAAACCTCGTCGGTAGGAACTTGGGAGCACCGCCCTGCCCTCGTGGCGTGCTACGACTGAGTAGCTGGTCTTGCTGGCGTCGTCCGAAGTTGGGGGTGTAGAGAGGTCTCAGGGACCACATTGTTCGGGCGCCAATTGTCGTAATCCTCCCTACGACCTGGGCTGCTCCGACCAGGCTCGCAGCGCCTGGCGAGCTACCTGAGGCGGGTCGTACCCTCAGACCTCACTATTTTACTCAATCCCCGCCGGCCAGGCCGATCACACTGAGGGAGAGGGTGCAGCGGTCTGTGGCGCTTGGAGGAGGTTTTCCCTTATCAGGCTTCTGCTGGCGCAGGATGGAACACTCTGGAGCCAAGGAGTGAAGGGTGCGGGAGGGGGTCTTCCGAGCTCTCTTTATTGCGGGTGAGGGAAGGGTCCGGGCAGGAGTGAACGGGTAGACATCTCAAGGGAGAGAGCCCCCGAGCACGTCCGTGCACAGGGTTTTAACTGGGGGGAAACTGGAAGGGGTCAAGGGTTAACAACCTATAGGGATAAACCAGGGGAGGGGCTCAGTAACACTGGGATGAATCACAAGGTCCGGGGGGAGGGTACAAAGCATAACAACCAATGAACCATCAAGTAACAAAGAACCTTCCAGAACAGGGGCCGGCCTAGAGGGGAGTCACCGCCCAAACTCCACCTCCTGGGCGGGTCACACAGCAGTTTCAGGGTCCTCCTCCCAGGAGGAGTCTTCGGAGGGGGCGGGACTAGAGGTGGGGAGGGCCCGAATATCTTGGGGCTGCCCCTCTACGCTGCATCATCTCTGGTGCTCTGGTGCAGGGTCTGGGGACCCCTTTGGGGGGCCTTTGATGGGCCATGTCACCCCTTCTGCTGTGGATAAGCTTCCCCCCCCAGGTGAAGGGCCTCTCAGCTGGGCTCCTCTGCACAACGGAGGATGGGTGGTCACTGCGCCTCTCACCAGAGGCTTTTCCAGCACACACCCAAAGCCTCTCTCCCTCACTCTTTGCTTCGAGGGTTCTGTGCGAGCCTGGCAGCTGATAGCCCTGGGGCTGTGGTCCCCACCCTGGAGGTGTTAAGCTTATGCTTTGTGAATGTCCCCAGCCCTTTATCTTATCTTCATCATCGAGTGGGTCCAGGGACTCTCAGAGCCCCATTCAGGGTGCTGCAGCTTTTGTAATACAGTTTTAAAAGTCCTTCATGAAAATGTTTTAAGGCATAAATTACAATATTTCAGTCTCTGACACATGCTTGTTCCTCTGTCCTCCCCAAGGCAAGGACAACTCTTTGGTAATATTTGAGTCTCTGACTGCATTGTAGTATACCTGGGAGCACTTGTACACAGCACTATGCACAACTGACTGCACCCATGGTGGAGCTGTTGCAACTTGATCTTTAAAATGATCCCTTCCAATCCAAATCATTCTATGATTTTATGATCTAGAAGTCCTAGACAAAGAACTCTTGACTAAATAGTGGTACATCTAAAGGCTCTGAACAGCAAGGAGGCAGTTAATAAGAATCTGAACTTCTATTGCTAGATATGTAGAGAGATTTTGTACTAATATCTACTTGGACAATCTCTCTGTATTCCTCCAAGACTACCTGTCATTCCTTCCATCGTCTGTAGACTTCCTTTTTCTGCTTGAGTTTATCCAGGAACTGCTTGTTCATCTATGCAGACTTCTGGGCATTTTTGCCTGACTTCCTCTTTGTTGGGATGCATCACTCCTAAGCTCAGAGGAGGTGATTCTTAAATATCAGCCTGCTTTCTTGGGCCCCTTTTCCCTCCAGGGCTCTGTCTCATGGCACTCTACCAAGCAGATCCCTGCAGAGGCCAAACTCTGCTCTCCTGATGTCCAAGGTAGCAAGCTTGCTGTGTGCTCTCCTTGCTGCCCTAAAGATCTTGAACTCTGTAATTCCATGCTCACTGCAGCCAAGGCTGCCCTTAGGTAATGGACTTTAAACAATTTTTCACATTTGCATGATAGATGAATATGAACAGATGTGACACTGACAAAAAAAACCCAATAGTGGTGAAATACTAACTGCCATATGTTTTCTAGAAATTTCTTCATTAAAATTCTACAGAGATTGTACAATTAATGAAATTCCACTTTTAGATACAAATGCACAAATTCAGTCTGATATGTTAAACAGAGATCCCTATTTGTTATATGTGATCTCTGATAAAGATCCTGCAGATGAAATTTAAGCCCTAAGCCTATCCACCTTTTGTCCAGTAGTGATGTAGAAACATTAGTAGTAATATCAAAAAAATCCCAAGATTTTGAAAGTTGCCTTGTCAGGCCATGACTCAATATATACACGTATGCGCAACTCTCTCCTATGTAGCCTTTCATCAGAGTTCAACTAATACTGAACACAGGTAGACTGGCAGATATTAGCTGATTAACTAAAAATTTTGCAAAATTAATTCCAAATTAATTATTTGGAATGATTATTAAATGTTATTTTAACATTTTACATTTTTAATACATGAACATTAAAAAGAGCATTGAAAGAACTTATATTTTTAGTTATTCTATTTTAAAGGTAGCATCGATGTGCTGTGATTAAAATAATAATGACTAAATATGTTTTCCTACCATCTCTGAAATTTAAGCCTCACATAGGTTCAAGTTACATACTGTGTATGATAATGTATGCTGAATAGCAATTGTATTGATTTTCACTTTATTATTCCAGCCTTACTGTCATGTAAATGGAATTACAGATGGACCCGCAATTTATGATGTTTAAATCTAGTTCATATCATGGGAATACTTATTTTTTAAAAAGAATATTAGTGCTTTTCAAATCCTTGAACCATGGGAACTGTACTTTTATTTCCTTTAATTTTCTAATTAAATAAATTAAATCAAGTTCTTAGTCCGCATGGGAATACACTTGTTAGCTATACTACTGCATATTTTTTCTTGTCTCTTAGGAGGTAGAAATTTTGAGCTATCTTCATTAATATTCACAAAATCTAGTAGCTTCCTGGATCTATCTCATGCAAAAAGCTGAAGGAAGGTCAAACAGAGAGGTGAAGCAGAGAAAATTAATTTCTTGTGAAGAAAGGGAAAAAGAAACACTGCTTCTGCATCCTGTCTTCAAAGTCATATCTAGAAAATACCTCGTTTTACATTGAACAAGTGGGCTCACACATCATTCTATAAAGCAATAGTGAGGTATTAAAGTTTATTATTAAATAGGCAAGAAAATATACTTTCTAAATGTTTTGCAGTTTCCTAGAGTAGTTTATTAAGTTTCATACAGAAAATTATAATTCATGTGTGGAACAGTTTTATAGAATTTAAAAAGATATAAACATCAAATAGAACTAACACAAAAATACGGACATATACGACTTACTGATATGTCCAGGATATAAAAAAGGGATTGTGGTGGGCTGACCTTGGCTGGCTGCCATACACCCACCCTCCTTACTCCTCAGTAAGACAGGGAGAGAATACAAGATGGAAAGGCTCATGGGTTATGATAAAGATGGGGAAATCACTTACTAATTACTCTTACAGGAAACCAGAATTAATGCAGGGAAAATTAATTTAATCTACTGCCAATTAAAATTAAAGATGGATGGTGAGGAAAAAATACAAAAGCTTGACACCTTCACCCACTGTCGGAATTTGGCACTGGCAAGAGTCGCTTGCTCACCCTCCCCTGCCACAGCTGGGCAGAGGAGAGAGGGGGAAAAAAATTAACGAAGGCTTTATTAGTTGAGATAAGGACCAGGAGAAAACACTTCAAGGGCAAAACAGGCTTAACTTAAAGTTATAAAGTGAATTTATTGCTAACAGAATCAGAGGAGGATAATGAGAAATAAAATAAGCCCTTAAAAACACCTTTTCCCCCCCAGCCCCTCCCTCCTTCCCACCGACAGCGCAGGGAGACAGGGCATGGGGGTTTGGTCAGTCCATCACCGAGATTTCCTTCCGCTGCTCCAGGAGAGGAGTCCTTCCCCTGTGAGGCCGTGGGGTCCCTCCCACGGGAGACAGTTCTCCGTGAACCTCTCCGACGTGGGTCCACTCTCACGAGCAGCAGCCACACCGCACCTGCTGCAGCGTGAGCCCCTCCCGCGGGCACACAGCCCTCCCCAAACTGCTGCGCCGTGGGTCTCTCTTTCCACGGGGTGCAGCCCTCCAAGGACAGGCTGCTCCAGCCTGGAAGCAGGGGCCCTCTCTCCACCGGGTCTCGCCCTGGATCACAGCCTCCTCCAGGCATCCGCCCGCTCCGGCACGGGCACCTCCCCCACGGGCTGCGGGTGGATCTCTGCATCCCCCGTGGACCCCTGGGCTGCAGGGGCACAGCTGCTTCACCATGGGCATCGCCACGGCCTGCAGAGGAACCTCGGCTCCGGCGCCTGGAGCACCTCCTCCCCCTCCTTCTCCACTGCCCTTGGTGTCGCCGTGTTGTTTTCCCTCACATGTTCTCACCTCCCCCTCTTCTCTGACTAGAATCCAAAATCTTGTGATTTTGTTTTGATTTTCTTCTTAAATATGTCATCACAGAGGCGTTACCAGCCTCTCTCATTGGCCCAGTTTTGGCCAGCAGCATGTCCATCTTTCAGAGCCATCAGAGACTGGCTCTGCTGGAGATGGTGGAAGATTCCAGGAGCTTCTCACAGGAGCCATCTCTGTAGTGCCCCTGCTACCAAAAACCAGGCCAAGCAAAACCAATACACCCACCACTCCCTTTTCCCCAGTCGCAACCTCAGTCCTTCATTTTCAACTCCTCTGGCTCCCACCCCAAGTGGTGCAGGGATATGGGGAGTGAGGCGAATGTGTTCTATTCAAATAAAAAAATTATATTGTAATCTGTACTGGTTTACTTCATCCACCCAATTATTTAAAATTTCCATGATGTTACAGAACCATATGATGGAAACAATCTTTATGAGTAGATTAACATAATTACATGGTTAAGTGGTAAGTAATTTGTTATATAGAGTTAGATGTGTAGTCTAAGATTACTTTTGTAGTCAATAGCGTCTCCAAGAGTAACTACTGCTTTTCTAGATGTAGGGGTCAGATGGGAAGGTTTTAGCAAAATGCAACATCTGACCACAGAGAATTGGAGAATGTTAGTGAAGACAACTGTATTTCTCACCTACAAACATAACTTGTATGTAGCTAAATTCGGGTAATGTTAATAAAGAATTACATTATTAGAATAAACAGGAAGAGCTGCACTGTACTTTATGGACTGGATCCCATGCTAACGTGAACTGCACATATAAGGGGTTTTTGAAACTATTTATTAAATGTTAGCTGATTACTCATAGATATTTTGCAGTCTGCTTTTAAACTTGATAGACTCTCAGTGAGCAATATTATGGACTGATCTTAAACAAAAACCAGAACATGAAATAGTTAGCTTATGTTAATTTTTACCGTAAAGTACAAATACTGTCAATTCGTGCTGTAAAGGAAAATGCGTGTACCTTAGAAAATTTCCTCATCATTACTACCTCAAAAACGCTTTATTATAATACATATTTTCAACAAAGGTTACATCTACTTTAAGTAGTTTGTTGTTTGGTCCTCTTAAGTGAATAACAATATTATCTGCCATTATTGCATTTGTAATTCATTACACTATCCATAGTGTGTACAGAATTTGTAAGAGAGTATCAAAAAATATAATTGTCATAGAATCATAGGTTTTAAATTTTGCACATAGCACAAAATAAGCACATAACTATACAAATATCATAAAATAATTTTTGCAGGTGTTTTGCTTTCTTAAAATTGTAATGACTTAATTATAAGATAAATCAAAATTCTAAGCCGATAAATATATGAATCAAAATATTAAGACCTATACATGGAAACATTCTGCTGAAAAATTATTTTCCATTAAAACACAACTTATAATGGAGATAACTGTGTATTGATTAGGAAAAGAGTCATCGTCTGCTATTATTAAATTATATTAAAGGAAATAGAAAAAAAATCTTGGTGAGATCAATGGTATTAGAGACTGTTTTGTTAGAGAAAAATTATTAGATATAATTCTTGTAGTGCATTACAAAAATACTTAGCCTTAAATGTAATAACTTTCCTGTGGCAAGAATCTCTCCTCAATCCATATGCTGTGCCATTTGGCCACTGAGAAAAGCTTCCTATTTGTTATAGCTGAAAGCATTTTAAATGGACAGAAAGTAAGTTGGTCAGAACTCCTTGGAGGAGGAATACAGCAATATCTTGAGCTTACAGTTGTTTGCAGAAAAGTGCCTATAAGCTACCATGAAAACTCTAAATTACTAATCTTCAGAAAGCTAAAGCCCTTGGCTCCAATCATTTTACCTACTTAGTGAAATTTTATAAAGCAAAAAATTAATTTATAATTTATTTTCTCTCTGTTAGAATCTTCCACTTTTTTTTAAGTGATTGAGTGATTGGTTCTCATGTAAACATCAAAATAATAGATTATAGATGGCATATCCCTTCAGTCACAGGTTGATAACCTTAAGACAGGCAGATGTTTGGGTGTTTTCTAGTGGGACTCATGCTCTCAGTATATACATATGATGTTCATTCATGGTTTTGATTTCCACATGCTCAACCATCTGTTAAAATGACACCTTGCCTGTTAACGAGCTAGTTATATTGTTCTCAATATATATGGAAATCAAGTAAAGATAGGAGGAGGTAGAATACCTCAATAAATATCAAAAATGGCTGCTTCTACCAAAAGTCTCTCCATTTAATCTATATTGTGTCATATTCCTCTATAACTTTCTAAACCCCTTAAAAATAGTAATTGAATAAAACAACCATCTCTGTAGTCTTTGTTTTATTGAAAAATATTTTATCATATCCCTTATTTTATTTATATCTTGTGTTTTTGAACAACATTTAGAATTTAGAATCTCTTCAGTCAATATCAATAGCTTTCTTATGTGCATTGATGTCTTAACAGAACTTGTGCATTTGACACCAGATAAGTACTATGTTTAAAATACTGTTTGTATTTTGACTTAAGGAAATCAAGTCAAGGTTTACATCTCAAAATTCAAATCACATTATTCGCTAGCATTTTTAATATTAAAGAAAGAAAGGAAAAAAATTAATAAGAGCTTAAGACTTTACACCTCTTTTCAACCATTTGCTGACAAGACAGTGATTATGCGTGAGATTCACGTTTCATCATGTTAAAATGCAGTCATGACCTAGAGGCTTGACCACTGACATTCTTCAAAGCTAAATATGGAAATGTGAACCTAAAAAAAAAAAGGGAGCGTTTAGAATGTAGTAGTTTATGTATCTGGGTACTCTCATAGAGTTATCTTATTATCTGGAGATTTTCAAACTCGATTAGACAAGCCCTTTTTCATATGATTTTCCTTGGAAGTTACTCCTAAAAGTCATCCAGAGGTCCCTTTCTGACTTTAATTTTTCTGTTAAGAACAATGTGAGAAGATAATGTTAGAATAACCTTGATAACCTTAAGTTTTCTTTTCTGTTACTATTGCTAGTGGTTTTATTGTGTTTGAATATTTTTTATTATGTGGGAGATTACACTAATTATTAAAGGTTAGCACTTCCCCTGGGAAACTTGTTTGCTCAGGGTGTCACAATCAACCACTAATTACACAAGAAGTATGTGTGTACTTCGGACACCTTTAGCTAATAGCTTTCAAACAGCTCTAAAAATTAAAATGCAAGAAAGCAGTAAACTACACAGAATTTCATATTTTGCAATATACTGAACATTTCATGAGCCAAAAATGTAATGAAATTCATCTTGTAGAAGACTGTTATGAGAAGAAACTTAATGACCATGAATATATGAGGAAAGACAAACTATCTTCTGCTTGGAAGGAAGGGGACTGGCTAGATAAAAATAATTCAAAATTGTAAGGAAACAATAAGAGGGAAAGACTTAAAAAATATATGTAAAGGAATAGTAGGTTCAAGATAAAGAAAGAGTATAAACACAATTTCGGAATTAATACCTGTGCTACATATCAATGGCTGAGACCTACTTTCCGATTTATATTTTACTTCATTCACTGAAAAGAAAAAGAGGCATTTAATACATATCCTGTATTTCTGAAATCTACTCATCCTTGTTCTCAAATATATTTCTTCAAAAATATACTATTATGAAGAGAACTCATTTATCATGGTACCAACCTGAAAATTTTGTGAGGTGGTAATGATTGTGAACTTCTTTTGGATTAAAAAATCTACATTAGAGAGGTATGAAATCAGAAGTTCAAAGAAGACGTTAAAAATGTTAAAGGACAGGAATATTCCTTTAGGTAAGGGTTTTATTTAACAATTTGTCTTAACCAACTGTGTGTTTGGTGCAAGAACATTGGTAAGTATGCAGATGATGAAATTATAGATTCTTAAAATTACTAAAATATTTATATCCATTAACACCTACTTGCATTCTGCATACATTATTTTATAAATATAATAATTTGATAAATTAATAATTTGATAAATTTTCCTAGTAATTTTCATTCTTCACAGAATCTGAGAACTGTATTTTTCAGACTTTGCTAAAGAAACCAGAATAAAAAATATCCATATGGTAGCTTGTGTTTCTCAGATATATAAATCTCATGAATTTTTGATGTCTTTCACATGAAAAAAATAAAGTATTTTGCATACTAAATATAATCTATTTTACTAAAAACTGTGTCACCATTGAGGAAGGGGCGTCAATAGCTAACTCATGTAAGCACAGTTAACTATTAGGAGACAGCAAATGTCAATTCTGACAGCAAATGTTAATTCCGAAGCCGATTTGCCCTAATCTTGTCAAGATAAGGGGGACAAGGATCATCTCAGAAACTGCTGAATCATTCCTCAAAGGACTATGCATGCCCCGGGGAGAGAGGTGAAAAGTGCATTGTGAGGAAGACTACTAATCTTCATCAGAAAGACCCCTGAGGAAGAAGAGGAGCCTTCCTCAGTGCGACCACCAGGACACGCAGCGCATGCGGGACGCATATGCTAATGATATTAATGACTTCCGAGAAATAATTTGTATAAGCACACCTGTCCCAAAGAATGTGATGAATATTCATGATTTAACCCATAATACTGGGTTGTGGGGAGTACCGGTGTGTGTTTGGAGGAGCGATCCCCCACACCCGGCGCGCTGAATAAAAGCAAATACCCATTTCTCTGACTCTGTCTCTGAAGTGTCTCCTGGCCCGGTTTGGGCGATTCACCATAGTACTTCAAACTCATTCCTCATCCTGTAAACCTTTTGTCTTGCGTTATTTTGACAACAGTCTGGACCTAGACAACATTTTATTGGAAAGGAGTAGAACTGCCACAATGATTTGTCCTGCATTTTATTATTTTTGAGTCACTAATAACCCATAACAAAATGCTTTTGAATATATTTGTCACTTGTATTACAATGTAAAGGATGATTTTAAACTATCTATTTTGACTTGTATTTGTTATATATAACATCACATTGATTTTGAAAGTCATGTGATACTGTCTTTTCTCCCAGAGTGTTTAAGAACTTTCATATTAACTGACTCTTATCAAAGGAAATATTATCCATTTTATCAAAGGAAATATTACCCATTCCAAAGACTAGAAATTCTTGCAAATTCTTAACAATACTATTTAGAAATAGCCTTCAATAGTTTCCAATGGAGAACATGAACAGTAAAACATGTTAACTTTTGGTAAATATTGAACACAATGGAAATCAAATTAAATAGAAGCCACTGAAAAGAACAGGCATTCCCATGAAACGCCATCAACAATCATGTCCTGTTATTGCTGCTATTAACTTAATGACAAGCGACATCAGCAAAACCAATACAGAAATAATAAACTTACTACTTTTGACTTTCTCTGTGTGAAATACTTGGGGTTGGACCAAATTATATCTTATTTTAGGTAAGTTTTTAGAAATTTTCAAGTTCAAAGTTCTTATCATTCAAAAATAATAACCACTGAACAATATTTCTACAGTGATTAAAACCTGAGAAAAGGCAGATACTTATTTTTTGGCACTTTTTGTCTTGTTTGAATAAGCACCTTTTCTGCCTGTGAGCCCATTGGGCTAAAGCAGAGCAGGAAGCAGATAGGTTTCCCCCATACAGGGAGAATAAAAACCTCTTCTATTTAAGATATTTAAAATAGATGAAAGAGAATCAAAACAAAATTTAAAGGCATGTGATGAATGTGATCTGTTTTCATTTTCTCAATGAGACAAAATATCATACAGTTTTACATATAAATCATTAATAAACTGAGACATTAATTCATACTAGAAAAAACTAAATCAAATTACAGTAAAATTAGCACAACATACTTCCTTCAAATTATTTTCAGATTACAATTTGGTATAACCTGACAACTGTAGTTGAAAGATGAAACTAAATTATTACTGTAGTTACAATTTTTTTATCTAGGAAAAAAAAATCTGATTATAAATCTTCTAATGTCTTCATTAGACATTTAAGAAACATCAACATAGAGAAACATCAATAGAAACTAAGCCAAGTTCAACAATAGAAGCACCCTTGAAAATAAGTATACTTCAATGTCAGAGAAAAAGTCAACATATAAATTAAATTATTATAGGGAACATACTGGAAAACAAAGCAATTTTATAAAACTATGTGAGAGACATCTACAGCTAAACAGTTTAATTTATATAGCATTTGCATTTCATGAATTGAAAATATTATTAATTCCATCATATTTTATTTTATTTTTTTTAATCTATACAGGCAACTTATCTGATATATTAATTTATCTGACACTGGAAAGATTCCCTTTGCTGATTTAATTCTGCAAAAAGTGACTTCCTGAGAGTGATAAGAATTATGCATGTCTTTTGTCTTTAAGATGCTGATTATTGGTCTCCCACTTTCTTTCCTGTCTCATCTTTCTCCATGTCGCTTGCCTAGGAATTTATCCTACTGCTCTAGATGTGCCTGGCTAATGTTAGAGAGAGAGTCAAGGTCCATTACTTTGTATTAAATTGAGATAATTGCCCTATTGTCCTGTACTAAACTGTAATGAGTGCCCTGTCTCCTCCAATACCACGAACCAAAGCTTTAACCTGCTAATCTAAGAAAAAGCACATTGTGCCTTACCTTTGTACACAGTCTTTCTCCATCTGTCTGTTTCCCTGTCTTGTGAGGGTTGATAGAACCTGAAAGAGTAGCTTTGTGGCTTGAGTTTTTTTGCAACATGGAGTTATGGCAGGTAAAATAAATGCTGAGTCTGCTGAGGAGAGTGAAGAGAAAGAGCAGTGCAGAGAATAAAGAGCAGAAGAAAGGACTCAGAAATGTAGGCTAAACAGATTGGACCAAAAGTACAATAGATATATGCCCAAAATGCAGTTTAGCTGGTATAAAAGAAAACTGATTAAATAATATGGGGAAATTTATTCAGAACTGTAGAGCCATTGGACTATATGAATTGTTTGTTTATCTAGAGAGGAAGCTAACCTATCTTCAAAGAAATAGCCTAGAGAACTGTCCGGGGATATTCTTATCAGTTATAGGAAAGTCAGAGAAGAGTAATTATTAATTTGGGGAAGAAGGACAGAGTTCTGTTCAAGGTTACTACTTATCTCTGTGGCAAGCTGAACTGTTATTTTCCAAAGATTGTGAGAGCGTTCCCTGGATCTACAAACCTTGTAACTATATAGCTGCTCAGAGATCCTTCTTTTCTTGCCCTTTTTCCTTTTCTTGAGATATACACCGTCTTTAAAAAGACCTAAGTTAATATTAATACTGTTATCACTAGCTCATTTAGGTAGAGCATGATGCTAAGAACACCAAGATAGTGGGTTTGATTCCTGTATGGCCCATTCACTTAAGAGTTGGACTCAATGATCCTTCTGGGGCCCTTCCAACTCCGTGATTCTGTGATCATCATTCAAGAAACTGCTATACAGGACTTGTTCATCTCAGGTTTTCTTCTGTAGGCATTGTTGTTCTGAATGTGAGCGCATTACCCAGTGTGCAGCGCCAATTCATACACCAGGTATTTCTATTTTTTTAATCTAGTTTGCACAAAGTAGGGAGTACATGGTAACCCACAAAAGGCTGGCTCCCTGATCATCAAAAATTTACCCTATTTATACATTTTAACAAACAAAGGCATCAGCATTCACTGGTTACAGATTACATAATGAGTCAATAGTCACGCTCTCCCACACAAACTACATTTCCACCACGTACTGCTCAGTTTTGCTGACTTCATTCTTGGTGGCTATTGTCCAAACAGCCCATTCATCTCAGGATTGCCTCCCTTTGCCTTAAAAGATTACCCAAGCATGAAACATTCACAATGCAATTGCTTAATCATAACTGTCAAGCTACTGCTACTGACTAACAACTAAAAAAAAATTGAAAAGTTTGATTCGAATCTTGAGGGACTCAGATTTTGAATGGCTCAGTATAAGTGTGATGGGTAAAAGCCATGATACTACTCATAAATTACTGTGCTTCCTAAAGCTAGAATTCAGTCAGAATCTGGCAATGGTTTGTAAGTCTTGAGCTAATGAGGAGATATCATAAAAGAAGTAGCCAAACCTAGACGTGTAACAAATATTAATTTTGTAGAATAGGTATCTGACCCATAACCTGTTAAGCACCAACACAGTCCTTTACAATTAGTATTGAATTTGTCATCCAATATAATAGAAAGAAACATTCTATGTAGCATTTAAGTGTGTATTTAACATTAAATTTTCCCTTGATTATGGATTGACTTAAATTAATGGTTAGTGTTTTCTTGCATAGTTTCCGTAGGCCTACAAACCAAACTGTGCAGGATATTTTAGGAAATCCAGTATCTTAGAATGTTTAATGAACATTGCATAACATTTTCCTGTACCTTTGCAAAGAATATCCTTTGAATAGGGCTCTTGATGTAAATCAGTGTATCTTTTACTAATGCACAAATATTTAATTCATATTTATATGAAAAATGGAGTGAAGTGATGACATGCTGGAGAGAATTATCATAGCTGTTTGTTTGAGTATGTGCCATCAGTAAGAAAACCTTGAAAAAACAATGTATGTATTATATGCGTGATTATATTATGGCTTTTATATTGGGGTTTTTTTCAATCTTATGACAAAGTCACTACATCGTTTTTTACATAAGGTACACACTTCTTCCATGCTCAGTGAAAGCTTATTATACACATACAGTGAACACCTATAAAACCTCTTCTACTATAAAATACATAATGCTTGTAAAAGTTCTATTTTGCTGTATTTTAACAATATAAATTAGATGCAATAAATAAAACCAGTATCTTTAAATATCACTTAATGAATTATTTATTTCCTCATTTTTTTGTAAATTTCTCAAACCTTTTCAATATACAAAGAGAGAATTTGTGATTTTTCTTTCCAATTTCTTTTTTAAAGCAATGCATATGAAAGGTGACTGATGAATCCACCAGAAGAATTTCTGAGCTCTTTGCTTCAGTCTATTTCAGTGGTCAACCTGATTGCAAAGGGTAAGCAAGATACATGCTGCCATGTATTTTGCACCCCATAAACCTCTTCAAATCACAGAAGAAGGAATCAATGAAAACCTTCTAGAGGCTTTATGAGATTCACTCTTTAAAAATTTAAATTTTCACCCACTTTCATTATTTAAGAAATTTTGAGGGGAGGGAGGTAGGGAATCAAACTGCGTTTTGAAAGTTGTTTGCATCATAATAACAGTTTTTCAACAGTAATCTCATATTCTCTCATTGCTTTCTAATTACTACTTAGCAAGCAGATTAAGTTCCATTGTGTTTCAAAGTAGCTTTAACTTGCTGTATTGCTTATCAGTATAACCAGCTGTTCTGTGGTAGATTCGGTGATGACGGCATTTTTAATTGCTTTTTTCGTTTGGCTAAGTAAGTTCAGATGGTCACTAATTAGTTCTGTCATGCTGAGGTAGTTTTGTTATGAACAATGCAATCAGTGTTTCATTGAAAAGACAATTTTCCTGAGATCAACACTGCTTAATTATCCCTAGGAATCTGTCCTCAGTTTCTTTTTTTTGTTATCACTGTCATGAGTAAGGTGATATGAATTAAACTGAACTGCCACTTAAAAGAAAGCTTCTACTAGTGCACATAATGATTTCTCATTTTCCTCTGCTCAAAAGCAATCAGCTGAAACAGCCATAAAGACTTATTCTTTATTAAGGTCTATGCCTTGCTTTAGGGCAGCCCAAGTTATTTCAAAATTATGAGGCATTGAAGCAGTTTATGATATTCACACTTGTGTCTGTGTATCTCTTACATAAAGGATCATGACATGACTGGCTTTTTCTTAGGTATTTTCATCTTATTCTATGTAAGAAAATAGTCTTCCTGAAATACCAGAAAAAAGAAGGCTCTTCTATTCAAGATGAATAAAAAAAATTTTAAAAATCAACAAATGCTATTGAAAAATCATGAATATTAGTTATTTTTTCAATGCTTACTTTTATTGAAAATCAAGGGCTGGTTTTTTAAAATTATATAGTAATAAGTTTGTATCTTATCATGCAAAAAAATCAGTTGGAGATTAAAGAATCAATGGAACTCCTAACAGAAGTTTTACTTGCAGATTTTTAAATACCTGTGCTTTTTTTTTTTTTTTAATTCTTTATTAGAGATCCCCTTTGACAGATCTTTTATAATGTGTGTTGGTTATGAAAGCAAATGCATACTGATTTAATTGTTACTAAAGATTTACTTGTAATGTATCATTTCTGCTGCCAAGTTACGTAAAACTTTTTGGTAAACTTCTCTGAAACATCAAAAAAGTATCTAAAATTGACTATATAGAGCTCAGCATTTGTGTAGCAGGAATTTTTTTATTAATTTCTTAATTTCTTACCAGTTTGTGTAACTTTAACATGGAACAGTGTCTCTTGACATTCTCACAAAGCTGTATCTGTTTCAGTTTTATGTTTATAAATATATGGAAATGCTCTATGGTATTTTGGTAAGACAATTTATGTGCTTGGGCTAAAAACTGTTTCTGTTGACTTGGGATCAAATTACTAGAGGATTATTGATGAAAGATGTGAAAAAAATTGAGCTAAAAATTATGTCTTGCAGGGAAATAGGTTGTAAGGAAGGCTGGGAAAAACATACATTCATCATCTGCCTGGGGAATATTCAGCTGCATTTAGTCATTTTGGGTTCAATATGTCATGGAAACTCCATAAAAGCAATTTCCATCTGAAGAGTCAGATGTGAAGGTAGGACAGAAAACACAGTAATGATTATGAAACACTGAAGAGTGACTACACCAGTGGCACACAAAAATGGGTTTATACCCACTCATTGAGAAGAAAACAGAAAAATCCAGTTGTACAGGTAGTGACTCCATCCAGTTCAAAGCATTATTCTAATAGTAGTCGCTGAATCAGAATTTCTTGCTTTTCATCAACTCCTCTTTATAGCCCAAGAGTATTGAAATCCAATTTATTAAGTATACATTCATGCTTGTGAAAGCAATCAAAAAACCTCTTAACATTTGTTCCATATAAATATTTGATTACTCAACATTTGTCTGATTGTACAATAATTGTTCCCTGTAGACAAAAATGATGGCAGTATAAATCAAGAGCACCCATAACAAACAGACAGCAGGAATAGAAACATTTTAAAGGCACCTGAACACAGTTCTTATCAAAATACTCTTTATATGTATTACATATATATTATATATATTTACATATATGAAAAGAAATTGAGAAAGTGAGTTTCACATTATTTATAAATTCAGATCATGAAATAAGTGAACTTTAGGTTTCACAACTACTTCAGAATTACTAAGCATTTACTTTGACTTAGAAGAACGCTAGAGCTTGGAACACATCTTTGAGCGCTATAAGACTGATGCTTTTTCTTTGTGAAGATATGTAAGTTGTAAAATACAGAATAATCCTATTCTTCTAAATATGGTTAAATTTTCAGTCTACATTTACCCTAATCAGTATGCAGCTTCTCTGTGGTCCTGAGTTTGCTATAGGATGAGTGAAATGTGATTTTTCTAAAATAATAAACCACAGGATCATAGTATTTTAAGAGGTTGGAATGGACCTTAAAGATCATCTAGTTCCACTGCCCCCTGCCACAGGCAGGGACATCTACCACTAGACCAGGTTGCTCAAGGCATTATCCAACCTTGCCTTGAACACTGCCAGGACCGGGGTGTCCACAGCCTCCCTGGGCAATTTGTTCCAGTGTCCAGCCACCCGCATAGTAAAGAATTGCTTCCAGATATCTAACTTAAATTTCCCATCTTTCAACTTGCACCCATTATTCCTTGTCTTATCACTATAGTTCCTGACAAAGAGTGCCTCTCCAGCTTCCCTATAGGCCCCTTCAGATACTGGGAGTCTGCTATGAGATCTCCATGCAACCTGCTGTTTCACAGGCTGAAGAGCCCCAACTTTCTCAGCCTGCCATCCTAGGGGAGGCGCTCCAGTCCCCTTATCAACTTCAGGCCCTTCTCTGAACTTGCTTCAACAGTTCCATGTCTTGACATGGAACCAGACCTTATTTTTTCTCTAGAAAAAGGAAATTGATATATAAACTAACAATAGGAATCTCATATTCCCAAAACCAGTTTAAGATAATGTTGTAGGTTTGGTTTTTTCAAGGAATTTTCTCCCATCTGAAGGGAAGAAGCTGTGAGGGGAGGGGGTTGTCTGGGCAATTGATAGCGGCAATTAAAAAAAAGAGATACGGCCAAGCACTCTCACATAGCACAGTAATGCTTGGCCAAGGGAAACTAGAGTCATGCCTGGGGGATGGGGGACCAGTTCAGGAATTGTGGCGTAAATAAACGCGAGAGGTATTTGGGAGCGGACTCCAGGACTCTTGCTTGGTGGGTGGGGGGCAGGTTGCCGGTCCCTTTTTTGGCTTGTCCCTTTTTCTTGTCGAGGAGAATGGTCATGTGTGTTACAGAGGGCATTTGGCTGCTACGAGGATACTGCTGCAGTTCAGCTTGCCACCCAGAATGTTACCGAGACCCACTGCTGCTTCTTCTTGTGATAAATGAGCCAAAATAAAGTTTAAATTGTTTATTAGATGGCCGAATTAAGAAATTAACAATTAACAAGAAAGGACAAACCTTGGTCAGTAAAGCAAAGGATCCGGTGCACCGGAGTGTTCCTTTGGCACTAGGTCCGCCAGAAGACCCGGAGGGTGTCCGTGCAGTCCTTTTTATACCCCTTAAGCCCCTCCCAGAACTGCCCCCGATCCCGCCCCCTTGGTCTGGGACAATTGGTTCAGTCCGATGTGACGTCGAGGTTCTTTAACCAATGGCTCTCGGTTGTCACGGGGTGGTTGTCTCATGATGCAATCTCTTTCTTATGGCGGGAACAGTCCTCATTAAAATTCATGGTTACCATGGAGGCAAGTGGCAGAGTAACGGTCGGGGTCTATTTTTATCCTTGGGGCCAGCTTTAACAGTCCTTTGACCCTGTGGGGATCCAACTTAAGGATTATACGAACATGCTAGTTTAAACCCAATAATTAAACTTTACATACAAACTGGTGAAATTCTAACAACACTTTAACTTCAAAAATATCTAACTCGGGGAACTGATTACCATCACGAAAACCAAGGCCAATTATCCATAACATTCTGCCTGTTAGTTTTGCAAACAGGAGCCACCTCCCATCCTCCCCCTCGCCTGAGCTCCCACCACCACCTCAGGACGGTTTCCGCGCCCATGTCAGAGCGCCCCTGGGGCCACGGGGAACCATCGCAGCCCCTCTGCCTCGCCCTGAGTCACTGCGGCGTCTCTGCCCCACAGGAGCCAACGGCGCCCGGTGCAGGTTGTGATCGTAACTACACCAAAGGGGAAATCGCTCGATGGGCAGGAAAAGGCTGTTCCTGGGTTTTCTGAGGTTTTTTTGTTGTTGCTCTTGTTGTTTCCCTGTCTTGAGATATTTGTGCGTGTGCGTGTGTGTGTGTGTATATATATATATATGTATATTCTAGTAAAGAACTGTTATTCCTTTTCCTATATCTTTGCCTGAAAGCCCTGTAATTTCAAGGTTTTTTCAAGTAATTTAGCAAGAGGGGGTCATCTTTTCCATTCCAGGAAGGTTCCCGCCTTCCTTGGCAGACACCTGTCTTTTAAATCAGGACATATAACAATAGCAGCCTTTTATCCAAAACCAGTGACACAGGAAGGTTTTTTTAGGAAGTTGGTTGTCTCAGAATGCAATCTCAGTCTAATTCATGAAACTACTTAGAGCTGGGCAAGAATAAATATTGCGAGAGATGCTATTTTTACTCTATAAATTAAGCAGGGTTAAAATATGGGCTCAAGTATTGCTCTGCAAGTATCTATACCTTGTGATGAATTTGACACTTCCTTTCAATGTGTTCCCTTTTACCAACTGGCATTTTCACAGAAAATCCTAGGCACACTGCAGGGCACATACATCACATGTACCATTCCCAAAGGGTACTTTGAATGTGGCAGTCTGTCTTAGAGTAAAACAAAGTTTAGTTATTTTACTATGAACCAGGTAGTTCTGCTTGGACTCAGAATCACCGAACATTTCCGGTCAGTAGCACACGCCTTGCCTGAATTCTGTACTAATTCTATACTAAGAAGTATAGAGAAGCACATCGGTCACTTGCTGTTCAAAGCATGAAGGCAATAATTTGCACTTTTAGAACACGGTAGGTTTTTAAAAAAAGATAGATATACTATCTTAATGACAAAAAGAATTGGGAAATCTGCTCAGAATCATAGCACCAAGGATTTGGTTTTCTTCTTTGCCTAAGGATACCAAAGGGATGGCAGCATGAGTCCTTAGTATCGAAATCTCAGCAAGAGGGGTATGATGTTAATAGATTATTCTTCCTCACATTGCGATCTGCTTGGAGGGGGTTTTATGCTTGCTGGCATGCTTTCTACCCTTTTTTTTATCCATTAGCTGCAACTCCATATTAATTTTGATTTTATCATGTACAGGTTGGTTTACATGCTACTTTACTTTCAGTGTAAACAACAAAACTTTTTTTGTCTGTCTCCATTTCTTCTGCTGCACACTGGGGAGAGTTTTTTAGCCATGGAGTCTCTAGTGTGTGCTTGGGCCTCATCTCTTACTATCTCATGCCTATAGTCCAGCACACTACATTCTCTATCATCACTTCTTAACGTCTCTACTGTCATACCAGGGGTGATCATTGTACTTGCTTGACTAGCGTCATGTACTGTGTCATTACTCTGTAGTCAAAATCATCTTATTCTACACCAAACAACTACTTCTTGCTATTAATTATATATTAAAAAAAGATCGTTTTACCATACTAAAGTAAGTAAAAAGGAATTAGTCATAACCACCTGGTCATTAGGCAAATTGTCATTACAGATAAACCAAGTGAAAACATAGCTCCAGCCAGGTCACAACAAGTTCAAATTGAGCAAATCTGTCTCCATTCTAAGACTTTGCAAAATCAGCACAAAGCCTAGGGCTTCATACCCTCTGTGGCAGAACAATATTACTGGGCTACAGGGCTATATTTATGGGATGTAAAAGGCACGGGGTCAATGGCAGTCCTCTATAATCACACGAATTTGTATCATTGTTGAGAAAGTAATCCAAGATGCACTGTGACAGTAGAAATAGGATTCTTAGCTGCTTATAGCAAGAGAAATATCTGCAGGGTAATTAAATCCTATATCCTGCTCCAGAATTATTTCTGCTGGTTTTCTTTCTTACAGAAAGAAATGGTTATACTGTCTTCTCAAGGGGTAGGAGATATGGGATTGAAATCCTTGCCCATGTTTAGAAGTACCTTGATGTCTCTAGGACTTCAGATGATAATACCTTCATGCCTCTGGAATTTGCTTTCAGTCAGGTGGGAATCTTCACTATCACAACTTCAAAAGCTGCATCTGTCCTACTTTGAGGAAAAAAACCCATGTATATAAGACATCATTTTCTATACATTTCACAATAGAAATCCAATACACCAGGCTAATTCCAGATGCCAGGAAGCACATCAGTCACAGCACAAAGGCAATCATTTACATCTTTTAGAACATAATAGTTTTAAGAAAGACTGTACTGTTTTGTTTTTAGAGAATAAACTGTATGTACATATCTGTAATTTACTTCCAATAGTGATTTGGTCATATGATGGAAGTGAAAGAGGTGGTCAAATTATCGTTATATGTACACTGGCATGACCCAGATTGCTGATTATTTATGCAATGTTACATCAGTAAGAAACATATGTTCATTACATCTAGATATCAACAGTTAAGTGATTTGTAAAATATATTAAATGTTAAGATGTTATTTTCAGAATGTATTAAACAATAACATAAAGCAGTTTAAAATTGTTAAGGTTTTTTTACATCAATCTTGGTAATGCTTTGGTGTACAACTTTTTCTGAGCTGTAACAATATATAGTACAGTACAGGAGCTCAAAAGTGACATGATCCACTGGGAAAACATGCACAGACGAGTAAGTTAGAGATGGAAATCAAAATGGCTACTCAATATCAAAACCTTCCAAATATATTTAATCAGTTTATATCACCTTCCCTAGGAAAAAGACTCGACATTTCAATAAGGGATATGACAGAGTAAGAGAATGGCTTTGATGTATTTCATTGATGCAATATCTTTTGAACTGTGTAAGAAAATATGCTACAATGATGAAACCCCAAGATGTAGACAGAAAGACAACTCTGCACTACCCACTGCAAGCTTGACAGTACTACTTTTTAATGCATATTATTTTCTGGGTACTTCAGAGCAAAAGCACATGACAAACCATGATAAATGAATATCTTTTAAAGTCCTTTCTCGTACCCCAGGAACTGATTGTTGCTGTAACTGAAATGGGATTATTGCTGTTGTAGGAACTGAACGATAACAGTCACCTCAGAGGTTTGTTCCATGTTTACCTCTGTGAACAGCAAATCAGCAAATTTTTGACACCTTAAACACACGGTCATTTGTTACATTTTCATTTTCTGTAATTACTACTTTCTGAACTTGGATCAAGGTGCTCTGGACAGACACTGTGTTGTTTTCACATCTTGGTATTTATTTCAAGCACACTATGGGGCAGCCAGAGACTGTCCCAAGATCAGGTGTGGTGAGGGGAACCAGGGCCATAAGGCTAGCCTGGGGCTGGTCCAGGGCCAGCCCACGGGTGAGGCCAGTCTGGGCAGGGCTGTGGGGAACTGGGGAGCAGCTGGAGTAGGGACTGATGGCCATGGGTGTGAGAGAGGACTGAACTGAGGTCCTGGGCCATGGACAGGGTGGGGAAGGCCATAGAGTGATGGTCAGGGACAGTCAGGCCTGGTGGTGCCCTCAGGGGCCTCTCAACAATATTACCTCACCTGCCTCACCTGTTTTGGCCAGAATTGTATGAATCCCTCCAGTAAGAAAGTTATCATGCAACAGCCATCCTTTCTGTCAGCTGAAACTGGGGGAGGATCATGTGTTATTTCTGAACCTCATCTGTGAAACAGTGAGATGAAAACATTTTGTACGTAAGAAAATATATTTAAAAAACCCCAAGCAAACATCAAGACTCAAGAGAAAGACCTAAGGCATGTTAGTGACTTCTTAGAAAGCCCTTTCTCCTTCTTTCCATGAAGACTGCAGGACCCAGACGGTCTTCAAAAGGAAGAGCAAAATGCTAGAAGGAAGTGATTGATACCAAAAAGTTTTGTATACTAGTTTTAACCATATTATAAAAGGCCTTTTCTTTATTAATTGGGTAGCTTGAGTAATAGTGTTAGTATTGTTACTTGGTTAATTAAAGGTGAGGTTTTGTCTATTTTAATTTGACTGCAAAAACATTAGCTAATCTAAGAATAAATTCTTGGCTTAAGAAAAATTCAAGAGAAAAATCTAGAAAAAAAATCTACCTTTTTCATTTCAGATCTTATAGTTTCCAGAATCTGTTGCAAAAAATCTTTCAGCAATAATGAGATAAACAGCAAAAAATGCTACAATACACATAGAGAAAGAAAAAATAGCTTTGTTAAATTAAACATCCATGAAGACAAGGATTATATAGTGCACCTATAAAGAGAAACGGAAGGAAGAAGCCTTGCTCTTCGGGGTGTGCGTCATCAGTCTCAGCTAAAACAAAGAAGATCCTAGATCTTCAGGGTTGCACTGCAGATAATTCCTTTATTTGGTCTGGTTTATGATATTCAGTGATTTAAAAATTATGAACAAGCTTCAAATTATATTTTTGGATAAGTGTGCACTACCAGTAGTGGTATTTCCTAGAAATCACTGGAGTCTGAACAACTGAACGTGTTCTGCAAATTATTCAGAATAAGTTTATATCAGTAGCAATAATATCCAAAGATTACAAAATGTTTTGGTGGATGATTGAGAAAACAAGGTACAGTTGCAAATTCATCTGGTTGTTGATACACTTGTGCATGTTAATAATATATCTTGCAATAAGAGTAAAATCAGGACTTGGACACATAAACACATTCTTGTCAGGTGGCCTGTGGCAGTTTTGTGTGTACGCTCTTCCTGTGTGGTAACCTCTGTGTAAATAAAAAGTAGTTTGAAATACTATAGTCTTCTGTCTTCGAAAGTAAGCTGGTTTGCATTTATAAATAAGTATCAATACAGTTCCATGGAAAGTTATCTCTCAGTCACATGGTGACTTCTAATACATGACAAATTTCTATTTTACATTGTGTAGATACTAGTAAGTAAGAATACAGGCCATGCTTGGAAGATAATTTTGTATTTTGACAAAGCGGGAGATTTTCTTATGTGCAGTGAATAAGTTAATGAGTTAATGAACATAAAACTGTAGGTGTTTTACTACAAGCTAGGAGAAACCCATACAAAAAATAGTTGCAATAGACAAATGGCAGTATTTACACTGGCCAGTTAGGTTCTGTGACACTTTCTACTGTTTTTCAATCAACAGTTGAAGAGCAGAGTGTTGAGAATGATAATATACTGGAGGAAGGTCTTTCACTGAGAGCCACAAGGAACTCATTTTTTCACTTAAGAAATTTTTGCACAGAACTTAGCTATCCACCTACATATTGATGTGGACAAACAGGAATTCTACACACAAGATAGCACCTGGCAGGCAAAAGTAAGTCTTAGTAGTGCTTAATGTTGAAGAAATTCTGACTGCACAAGGTACTTGTCCTGTGAGGAGCAGGCAGATGTACTTGATGATCCTTATGGGTCCCTTTCAACTTCAGACGTTCTGTGACACTACGCCATGTTGCTGGGATTATCTTCTCTATAAAATCTCCATGATTTAATGGGAATTAAGAATTTTAAATTACTTAACTTCTAAGTAACTTGTGATTTTTGCAGGAGGTCAAAGTATGTCATCACAGTGACACTTCCTGGACCTATAATTTACAAATGTATAAGGAATAAATATTAATAGGTGTAATATTAAAATCACGCCTCAAGAGTTTTAGTGCTCTTACAAATCATAAAACATTCATAAATCTAGCTATGAAAATAGCTGTTAGTTTCTGAAAATAGCCATTAGTTTCTGAAGCATGAGGAAACCCCAGATTGGTGCTTCTTAAAGCATGTAAATTCTTGGTATTAGATTTGTGTTCCCTGTCCCAGACAAACAAGGAACAGAATTGTTTAAATGTCTTTCACACTTTCCAATATTTAGCTGCTTTAACATTGCATTAGAATGACAGAAAAAGAGCCACAGTACGTAACACAGACTTTGTAAGTGAAAGTTGCCATAGAGAGCTTTGCAGACAAATGCACTGGGCAGAGAGGTAATTTACTTGTCCTAACCTCTAAATTTCATAGTCTGTGTTTGAAAGCCTTGTTCAGATTACTGAACAGTGGTGATGTGCTATTATGTCCTACATTTAATCTTAGTATGACATCAAGTATCAATGATGATACTTCTAGATATTTTTTTGCTGTGTACCACAATACCTGCATTAAAAATTCCCGACCCCTTGTACATTTTCTGACATTCATCTTGACACTATTCTGCTAATTGGGCTTCACCGGCATTTTAACACAATCACTTCAAACCAAATTAAGTTATGGATGTGTGTTTGATTATTTTCTGAGGAAAGTGAATTCAAGAGAGCATGGGAAGTATACTTATTTATTATGCATGCTCTAGTTCTCAAAGGCATACACATTCGAGAATTTGGAACTTACAAACTACAGACTGTAAATGTGCTATGAACTGTTATTGTATATACTAGCAACAGAAATGGACCTTTAAGGTCCAAAAAACATACAGTTGTATTTAATGCACCAGTTGTCAGCAATAATTACTGGATAAGGAAATGTGAAATACTTTGAGAAATGGCTGAAATGTAGGACCTTAACTTTGTGGTGTAAAACATTTTACAGCACAGTGATAAAGTTAGTAGTAAATAGTAAAGTTAGTTAGTAGTAGTATAGGAAACATGTTTTATAATTGTATATTCATTCTTACCTTGACATAGCACCTGATGCCATTGATGGAGTCTGCTCATATTTGCTTCTTAGACTCTAATATAAATTTTATCCTATGTATAAAATAGACACATTACTAATAGGACTGTGGTGGGTCAACCTTGTCTGGCCTTCAGGTGTCAAGTAGGATGTCCTCCCACTCACCTCATCAGCAGGACAGGCAGAGAAAATAAGTTTAAAAACTTGTGGGCTGAGATAAAGACATTTTAATAAAGAAAAGCAAAGGCTGCACACAGAAGCAAATGATAACAAAAATATTTATTCTCTACTTCTTAGCAGTTAATGTCCAGCCACTTCCTGGGAAGTAAGACCTCAGTATGCATAGCAGTTACTGGAGAGACAATCTTCATGCTGTGCAAACGCTGCTAAGCCATAGTCAAGACATTGGTGTGTACCATCTGAGCTACACAGCACATCTCTATAAAGACTGCTTATAAACATAAACAGGGGACATCCTTTACAAAAGCAAATTAAATATGTTCTTAAATTATCAAACATTTAAATCAATTCAATACTATAATCCCTGGTATCCTAGTATTAACAACTTAATATTAACAATCTAATATTATCTTACTTTGGGGAAGGAACCATTACATATTTTTTTCATTTTCATTACTATTTGTAAATTGAAACACTGTGTTTTGCATAGACTACATGAAAACAGTTATTTTATTGTTTTCAGTGGTGCCATTCCACTGATTGACTATAGTCCTCCTCCAACATTCTTCTAATTATCTATCTGCATCATCATTTGTTTTGAGTAGTTCTCTTGGCAGGTAAACTCCATCTGAAAATCACTGCTTGTGGAAATAAATCAGCAATGACGGCAAGATATAGACTCCCTCATTACCATGATATTGATTTCAAGTGAACATTTGTCGTGTTAGTGTTCTTTTAATTGGAATTAACATCATTACAATCCTGATCAATTGCTGTATTGTAATTTCAAATTCTGTTCTTTCCATCTGCCCAATTAATGTGAAAGTGCGTTTTGTTTTGTTTTTCTAATCTTAGAAGCTAAGTTGAAACAGATGCTTAATTTCTAGAAATTAATCCATCAGACACAAACATTTTCAATATGTATTATTTCAAATATTAAATCAGTTCTATTGTACTGCAACCACATTTTGTCATGGCTTGGTATTCAGTAGGAATAATTGAAAATAATTTTTTAGATATGTGCAATTCCAAGATTTCTATAGTATATAATTTATCATTTTTACTTAGTTTATGTTCTGGATGGTCACTCCAAGCACTACACAGGATTTTGGAACACTGAAAAAGACAATCGAGAAGCAGAACAGGAAGTGGTGTGAAGAATCTCAGTTGATGCTTTTGCCATTTGAGGAGTCATGCATTCAATAGATCCTCAGGAAACAGCTGATTCTTTAGGGCTCTGAATCACACTGCATGCAGTTTTGAGTTCAAGGATGTTTTCCATACACTGAGAAATATCTATTGTTAAACACTACACATTTCAAATTATAGGGCTAGAGTAGCTTCATGACATCCTGGCATATTTTTAAGATTGATTTTCCTGCTTTTCTTCACTTTCTTTTCACTTGTTTCATCAGTACATATTAAGTGTTGATTCAAATATTTGATGCATTCATTCAGATGAATATAACTTTCAGATGAAAGTTACATTCCTAAAATGATTTTTTTTTCTTCTGAGGGTCTGAAAAACATATTTTCCCTTTTCTAATCTCAAAGTGCACCCATTACAAAAAGGGCAGAGTACAATGGAAGTCTTAATGCCTTCCAAGGAAGGCTCCAAATAACTATGGTGAGACTTTATAACACCAGAAACGGAGTGACACCAGCTTTCAGCTCAAGAAGAAGAAAAAACAGCATCCAGTTGAGGAAACAGACTTGACATCTTTGTCAGAATTCCTGAATAATTCGCTGTGATTTTAGTCAAGCAAAATCTCTTTGCAGAGTTTTTGGCCATCCTATGGGATTCATTTTTCTTTTTAAGGCCAATGTTCTATTTAGTAGGCAGAGCAAAGTGTTACTTTTTGTACTTTCACAATTGTTAGTAATTGTTGTGATCTGCCCCTGAAAGCTAGGTTCAGGTTCTTGTTAATAGATCCCTTGGGGTGGATTAGAGTGAAATAGTACTAAATGATTTGTGTTTATAAATACATATATATATATACATATATAGTTTCTTTAGAACAATTTGGTTACAATGGAAATGAGGTATTGGTTATTATCAATAGTAATATAGCAATATAAGAGCACAAAAATAACACTTAAGAAAATGTGCAAGGAAAAGAAAGAGAAATAAAGGGTAAGAGTAGAAAGATATCACTACCCGTAGATCCCGTGATGAGACTTGATTGTTGCAATTTAGATGTCCATTTGTCAAAATTATGGTCACAGTCTTGATCCATTGGTGGTGGGGGAAGCCCAGGGAACACAAATTTCCATGGGTTGATATACACTTAGGTTCACATTGGAACGCCCAGGCACCTCCCCTGGAGGGGAGTTTTACACTGTCTCTTGCAACACTGTGGATTATGCTGGTGGAAGTCCCCAGATATAAATTTTGGGGACACTTTGGGGATCTTTGGTGGTTTATGACACCTTCTAAGACATGACAGCTGCCTTTCATGTGAGCACAACTGAGCCAATTATGCCCCATCAGAAGGGATGAATAATGTGAATGTCCCAATACCTTGCCCTCAGGGGGTAGTCTTACTATTGAGCCAGTTGTGTAAGGGAAGACATTGGCATGATAAGAACTATCCCACTTCACAGCATCTGCTTCTTATCAACCTCTTTCCTTATCTGGCTCAAAACCCAGCTTGTTGCTAAATAAGTGTTGATTTGTTGTGGTCATCCTCTGGTGCCCATGCCCTCTGCACCTGGGCTGTTACTTTGCTCATCACTGGCAAAGCTCACGGCACACTGAGTCATTAACCATTAATTTTACAGTCTCTCAATGATTCCAGTCAGAATGTTATTTTCTCATTCAGGATATATCAAGACAAGGAGTTTTAGTCCTATGGACCTACAGTGGAAACTCTATCTATCCTAGCCAAGTTGGGTGTCATAATTAAAAAAACTAGAGACATGGCATCTGGGCTTATTTCTAAGGGAAATGGGAGGAAAGTTTTTTATGTTCACGTCGAGAATCTATTTCTTCTAAAGTACTGGCTTAGTTTTATGTGTTGCAGATCCACAAAATATTCTAAGACACTGATTGAATGCCCTGTTATTTAGCTAAATAGGTTGAAAATGTTTAAACTAAACGAAAAATGTATCTAAAAATAAATAGAATACAGAATAGATCTGAAAATATCTCCATCAAGGAGCAAAACATAAAATAATATTGTGAATAATATTGACTTTAAATACTCTCATTATACCTGCATTTCCTGTCCTCCACCAAGTCTATCTTAATTCCATTGTGTACACTGTTTGGTTTTAGTTAGTAATACTGGATGAGAAACTTGACCAAACATTTTTATAAATATGTCATCTTTGCATGTTTCTATATATTCTTCTTATATTATTTTTTATTTTGTTTATCTTTTACTACTGTCATCTCTTAAAATCATGAACTATGCTTCACTTAAACTTTTGAAATTCCTAACCCTAACCTGGCATTAATGGCATTTACATAACTTTAAATAATAGTTTGGTGGTTTTTTTACAAATTTAAGTAAAGTTTTATAAAAATAAGAATAAAATATATCTGGAAAAAAATACTGTTTTACATACCAGTTAAATCACTTCTCCTCAAGTGCACAAGAAGATGCATTACAAAATAAATATATACATAGCATAATATATATGCCAGAAACACTGCTGGTTTTCAACTCATAGAATTATATTTAATATTATCCAATTGGAAATGTCAATCAAATAGCATTTTAGCAAATGTGAAAATACAGTAATTTTCTTTCATGTTTGAGAAGCTAGAGATGATTTTTAAGATTGTTTCAATTGGTTTTGAAACATTGTTTCAAAATATTTTAATTTCATTACTATAAAGATACTGTGTTCAAGAATCGGCAGTGAGGATCATTTGCAAAAAATAACACCTAAGTTTCAAACATTAAATTCAGTAATTGTTTAATTCCTTTTTAAAAAAATCCCCTTCCTCAGTAGATATTTTAAATCAACTTTTAGCATATTTAAAATATGCTATTCCTTCTGTGGTTTAAAAACTAATATATATGTAAGCATGAACATAGATGTATATAGTACATAATCAAATATATTTAATTGAATTAACTTTAATAAAAATCTATGTATTTAGAGCAAAAGCTAAAAACACAATGAAAACTTTGATATGTATGAATATAGTCTGAATTTTATGAATTTAAGGAGCTAAAGTTTTATGCAAATGATTAATTTGTTAATAAGAAGACAATTCTGCACACCAGTGTTTGTTTTGAAAGTTACAGTTTTTGATTAGCAATTTTTTTCTTACCTTTATCTTAGTCCATCACAACTCCATGACTTCTTATACTGGATTTTCCAGAGTGCAACAAAAGCAATTAGATGGTTTTGTTTTTTTTATATAGCACACACTTTGACTGGTAGTTCATAGAAGAGACACACATGGATTCGTGTGAGCTGCTTAACCTAAAATGCCTTTACTTTATTTTCTGAGATATTTCTCCACTTTTTAAGTTTATAAGTTGAAGCACAGTCATTAAATAATAAAATATTTTAGAATTCACAGAACCACATTCGAAGCTGTACTTTCAAATTTGCACTGTCTTTTGGAAGAGATTTTTAACCTGTTTTCATTCCATGAACATTTTTTCTCTATCAGCTAGACATCAAAGCATTTGAACTGATGCTACAAAACAAGTTTTTTTCTTCCCTCTTCACTTCTCTTCTCAATCTGTCATTTGCATTTTGAGTCTACTTCAGATAGCCTAGTTTTGGCAAATATGCCCTCAGAACTAATGAAACTGACAAAAGTAGTGAACATAATGTGAAATTTCATGTCCCCTTGAATTCTCATTTGTGAAAGTTAAGGCATTTTTCAAATATGGATCTTGAAGTGAAAATTGGTTATTTCAAGCAAATTTCGTAGCACAACAAAAATAACACATCTGAACCACGTTCGACTTCAAGAAGGAAATCCTTATTAATACTGTCCTAGAATTTCCAATGACACAACTGAAGTTCTAGCATGTTAAAGGCTAAATAATTCTCACTGGTATTTGGGGGTGTGCATATTATTATTTCTTTCTTTTTACTTATGATTCTATTAAAGAAGAGTACAAAAGAAAAAAAATAGCTCCAACAATATTAAGTTGTGCTGAAAAGCATGGATTAATCAACATGGAAACACGTGTGGGGCTTTTTTAAATTGATTAAGTTGTATGTTGCAAAGATGAACAGAAAGTATATATACATCATTATGAAACAAATTCAAACAATATATTTTCTCTTGGCAAATATGCCAGAAAGTAGATAAATATATATGTAATGGGTCATGTTTGTCTTTCCTTTTTTCCCTTTTTTTTTTTTTCTTTTTTTGTCTGTGTGTGTGCAGGTATCAAAAATGACTGGCACTACTTGTCATGTTGAAGCTGGCATTTATGTTTGCAACTCACTTACATGGACATGTGTATGGTCTCTAAATGTGTCTTAGCATTATTTGCATAATAATTCAAAGAGGCTCTAGAATCAAATTCGCAGCCTTAAGGTATCCTATATTTGGCATTGCAAGATCTGGAAATATTTTTAACCCTTGACCGAAGTCTAGTTCAATATTTTTTTGGGCACATAGCTACACCCCTATAGCCAAGGAATGGCCACTGATGTTTAAAAGAATTGTTTTGGGCACACTAAAGTATTAGCGGTACCAAATAAGCCATAGAGCCTTTTCAAGAGAGAATAAATCACCCATCATGAGGAAAATGGGAAAAAATAATATATATGTTTCTCAGTTTGTTTCATTCCATCACTTTAAAAACCCTCGAACTTTAAAAAACAACCAAAGGCATTCCCAATTGAAAGACACTTAATCAAATACTCAGATTTCATGATAAGAAGTGAAGTGCTTTTCTGAATAGAAGTGTTAAGAAGGTCTACTCCTAGTGCAGAGAAGAAGCACTCACAATTTAATCAGTTTCCGCTGAGAAGCAAAAATCTTCTATGGTTTGAATCTGTGCTTTTGATATTGTTTGCATACAAAGCCAGCAGAGTAATTTGTAGTTTCATATCTTGTTGTTCTTAAGATCTCCTTACTTCTTTCCTTATCTCCCTTGTATACACAGGAAAATGTCATCACACTTTTCTTTATCATCCCTCGGTTATTGCCAGAACAAAGCTAATAACCTAGGGGGAAAAAAACTTCAAAACATTCATATTTACTTGGTCAATATATAAAATTATTTTGGTTGTGTCTAAAGGGAAGGAGATATTTGCATACTTGTAAACTCAATGATAGAATAACAATCTGATTTAGTATCAGTATTGGTAAAATTTTTAAATTGTGAAACAAAATGCTTTTTGCCAATGACCTGTATTGAATATTGAATATATACTATTCAACTTGGTTTAGGTTGAACTGGTGAGGGGAGAGAAATGACAGTCCAGTCTAGGAATTATTTTCAATAGTGTATGGCCAAGGTCAAGCCATTTTGGTGTTTTACTTCTGTCGTGATATGCTAGTGCTGTCTTTGAATACTCATGATCTGGCCTTTTATACTACAAAAGTTCTGTTCTAGAGGTGTGTGGGGAATGATTACTACAAGGAAATCATCTCATTTCTACCCCGGAGCCGCAATCTGAAGGGCTGGGTGGACAAAGAGGAGTTAACTGACTCACCTAGGAAGTTATATCACTCATTAAAGGCTGCAATGAGCTTTAGAAGCAGATTATCTTCAGTCAGATCTCCATTGCTACTATGGCCTACTCTAGTCCCAGAACTCGTACTTTATTTCTAATCAAGAAGCAAATAAAAAGATACATAGGGAGAATTATCTTATTGCTTGACATTCAGCAGGAAAAAAAATATAGTATTAATTCTGCATTACTGTTATGGATGAAGGACACAGAAAAAAGTAATGTGAAAGGAAAATGCCTAATAATATGAAAAAAAAATCATTAATTAGATTTTACAAGTTTGCATGAAGACAGTAACTCAGTCTCTTCATATTATTTTCTCACACAAGATAGAGAAATTTAAGCAGATATCTGTGTTAAAAATACAAACTGGGCAACAAGACTTCCTTCAAAGAGAGCTAAAGGATAAGATTACTGAAGAGAGTGACATGCTCCCTCAACAGTATATTTTTATTTAGTAGAAATAAAAATAGCACATTATTTTTACACCTGTAACATTTTTAACCTAATACTAATGAATTGGTTTTTGCAACAAGGATTTACCCCAAAAGCATGAGATGATGTAAGTGTAGAATATGTTTATTATTTCCACATAACAGGTATGCTCATTTGTCTTATTCAAACACAAACCCAATACTCTATATACCATTTAAAATATGTCATTTTAAAAAAATTGTTTGACATTAGTATTTATTCAAAGTCAATTTAGGAATAAGCATCGTTTTGTGACTTGAAGTGCTGAGAGTGTGTAGGGAGTTTTTTTCTTTCCTGGTATAGTGACTTTAAAAGTGCTAGTCTGTTTAAAAAGTGTCCATGTCAATAAATGCTTAGCATCCCTACTAGTGCAGAAACCTCTCTATAAAAGGCTTTTCATCTACTTTTGCTATTTTCAAATATTTATTTTCTTTCTGAGGAGATAGCTATAACCACAAAAAACAGGGCTTAAAAAACATCTGTTGAATCCTCTTATCAGGCAAATATCAGGCTTAAGGATATATTTAGCAATGTAAATTTGTTTATTTATTTGGTTTAAGAGAAGAGAATTTTAGAATAGATCATGGTTATATATTATTTTTGTTCTGTAGCACTTTAAAAATAAATTTTATGAGACTAAGATATCAGAAATAGCAAAGCATCCATTAAGACATTTCCTTATCTTCTGTAATATTTAAATTATATGCAGTAATGAGAATAATCTGTGTATGTTCTTATATGATATATTAACTAAGAGACTATTTTGTTAGGAAAATATCCCAAAACATTAAATGGATTTGAAAGTGTTTGAATGTTTTTAGATTTGGAAAAAATTGCATTTTGTTGTATTCTTAATGTATTGCAATTATGCATTATATTTGAGAGACGACCAAAACTCTGAGTATTTTATCCCTATTCATGGAACAACAGTGTTGGTTTTGCCGGAACTTCCAATAAGTCATGACCTATTTTATTCCTGAAAATATTTTGAATCATAGAATCATTACAATTGGAAAAGACCTCCAAGTAAATGAAACTAACGCTAAAGTAGCACCATCATGTCCACCACTAAATCATGTCTCCAAGTGCCACACCCACAAGTTTTTTGAACACTTCCAGAGCTGGCAATTCCACTGTTTCCCTAGGCAGCTTGTTCCAAATAATATGTCAAAAAATGCTTCCCCCTTGTTTCATAGCATAACACTAATTTAAATATCCCAAATTAGTAAACAGCTTAAGTAGCAAACAAGATATTAAAATAGTTTCAAATCCATATTAGTTCTTAATAATGCCTTGGTTCATTATTATACTTTGAAGTTATAATAAAATGTTTTGTAAAATTACTAAAAGGCTAGTTACCAATGATTTCACAATCATACCTACCCTTAAGATTTTACTGAGTGGAGTACTTTGAGTGAACAGATTAACAGTGTTGTGGTATGTGCTGCCATACTCAGTGAAGCCAGAGAGATCTAAATTTAGTAAGAAAATGGGAGTAGCATTTACTAAACTTACTTAAATCAAAGGAAAGATACATGTCAATGCTAATGACTACTGAAAAACATCTACTGAGTCATGAAGGTGATTTTTTTTGTCATTGATGGTCTGCTAAAATAATTTAAAGTGTTTAAATTTATCTATCTTCATAGGACTTGGAGTCAATATATAATTTTCAGGAGTAATAAGATTAGGGTGTCTGCTGTTGATTTATGCAAAACCAAAGCTACAAATATTTTCTGTATCCACAATTTCTAGTTATTAATTTAGGTTATTTATATAATGACTTGCTCTAAATTATCTCTAGTGTTTCTAAGTTGTTTTGTTTTTTTTTTAATTTAAATTGTGCTTATCTAAGTTACAAATATGTAACTATATATGCTTGATTTCTCATTTTGTTTTTTCAGATCACATAAATTTAAAAATAACTAATACATGAGGCAAAAGCTAGTGCACAATTAATCTTTGCTTGTAGGTTGTTGGGGTTTTTTGCCACAAACGACATTTTTAAAAAAATCTTGATGACAAAAGATAGAGAAGGGAAAAAAATATAAAACTCCTGATTTTTCAGTGTTTCTTCAGAAAAATGTATTTGTCTAATTTCAGTTGTCTAGTTTGTGGTCTACTCATATTAAGTTTTAATAATTTTTTTCCTTTTCATAATTTGTAATGTTTCTGTTATTTTAGGGATGGTTATGTTGGTGAAGGTTAAGAAACCGGCATCCTGTTATCTCTTTAACATTTTTTCCCTGACATAGTGAACATCTTTTCTCCACTTCTGCTGTAGTCAGCACTGGCTGGGATCTAATAAAGCAAGGTCTTTAACAGCTCAAAATTGTCCCTGACATCGTCTTGTCAGTTGTTATTAGACCTTGAATGGTACAGACTGTGAAAATCTTTCAAAGACATTTTGACAGAGTGGCAGAATGTTTATAAAACTAGCAAAATTTTGTATCACTTTAAGATACATAAACTAGCATGAAAACTACTTGCCAGACTATTGGATCATATGTTCTACAATATTTATTTCCAAGGTTAATACTCGTTGACTTTGCAGTATAATGTGCATTGATAGTGTAGGTTCATTGCCATACAAAAGCTTAAAGAATATCTCATAGCAGTTTTAGATCAGCAGCTTTTTGTATGGTTTTCTATGCTTTCTGAGTAATAAAGTGTATTCTTATATTCATGAGCACGGTATTCGTCAGCTAAGTTCTGTAAAGGCTAAGGATGTTTATAAATTTGAAAGCACTGTCATGAGAAGAAATTTTTTTTATGTGCCACAGCAAAAGTATATAAAATATATTTTTAGACTTTGTGTGTGCATTGTTTGTGCAAGAACACAATTAAAATTAAACATTTACCAAATTTTCAACAGAAAATATTATGTTGAGAATCATAGGAGAAAAGGCAGATTTTCCAAACTTACTACTAAAATTTCAAATTCTAGTTTGAAATAACAATGAATAAGTTACTCATGTTCTAAAAACATATCAGTTTCTGTAAATTAAACACTGAATTCAATAATATCATGTCAATTTGCTTCAGTGGATGTTCATTATTTTAGTTTTTTACTTTATGTAAATGTTGACTTGGACATTTGTCAGAGAGAGAAATCCACTCAGATTTTATTCTGTAGTAATAATTTATTGTGCTATTGCAAACAGTCTATCATACAGGACAAAAGAAAAGCAGTTTCTAACTTTATTTTCATTTCTTATAAAAAGGAAAGATGAAAAATATGTATCTCAGCTTGCTTTGCATTTTTGCAGGAATATTATATGAAGAAGGGAAGAGATGCAGTTATCAATAACAAAAATGAAATAATTTGTTTGAAGGAAACAGAAAGTGACAGTGTCCAATAAAAAGCAAACAGCAATCATCATCATCATCATCACAATGAAAGTTGGGAAAGAAAATATTTCTGATCCTTCATTCTAGAAGGCTGCATAAAATTTTATGCAGATAAATTATGCCCTAAGTTAGTTAAAATCATACTTTCAAAGGAGGATATTTTCCTAGAAGTCTAAACAAAGCTATAAAATATTTAGCATGTGTCCAGCCTATTGAGGTATGGGTCCAAAGAAAGTATTGATACAGAAAATATTATGTCATTTTGTGTCCAGTAATATGATAATCTTTCATTCCTTGACACTAACTATACTTGAAAATATAATGGAACCCAGCATCACAACCAGACGCCCTTAGAAAGACATACTAGGAAATTTACATTTTTTTGCAAGATCTACATATAGTTGGAATCTAAAAGAGTAGAATTTCTTATCCACTTATTAAAGGCCACCATCACTCCCATCAATTTCATTTAACATGGGAGTTCACCTCATAGGAGTAACAAAATTTTTGGTAAATGTTATTGAGTATCCCTTAAGTTTCCTTTCTGTTGCCTACAAATTAACCATTCACTTATATACAAGAAAACATACTTTTAAAAAAATAAAATATATATAAAAAATAAGTAAAATAATATCTTTTTCTCCAGCAGTCATGAAGTAATTTTGTTAATTTTAGGGATTTTATCTAGTCAAAAGTGGGATTAAGAATGGTATATTCCAATAGCTGCATTTCTATAACCTCAGGACAGACAACCATCTGGTACTTCCTGGCTAAACTTGTGCCCTTCACAAACACAGTTTGTGGTTATAGATGGTCTCTTAGATATTTGTACTCATATCCATCTGTTCATATGGCATTATGCCTACATGCAAGCCAGTCTTTTCACTAATTCACTGGTGCCGGACATCGGCGAGTTTAGATTGGCCATCTGGATAAAATTGCAGTTGCCATATTTTTTAGCTGCACATACAATTCTACCTCAGTGACATCAGTTTCATGATAGACTGACATACTGCTGGACATGTAGTTACAGAGTGGTGAAATTACACCTTCAAATCAGTCTATTAATACTCATGAAATTCTTAAAAGGAGTAATAAATCTCTCTAAATCAGAGTAATCTGGTGATCAAAAAAATTCACTTCCTCCTATAATCCGCTCAACAGCATCACAAGCTGTTATTAGCTGGAATCAGGTGTAGGTCAAATGAGAAGTATTTTGAACGAATGCTTGTACTGGGTCTGGCTGGGATGAAGTTATGAAGTTAAGTTCCTTCACAGCAGCCCATACAGTGCAGCACTTCACATTTGCTGCTCAGTGTCAGTAACCACCATTGTTTTGGTTACTACCATGCTTAAAGAGCATCAAGACTTTCTCTCTCTTCCCTGCCTCCCTCAAAGTGAGTATGCTGGGTAAGAGCTTGGGACGGGCACAGCTGCGACAGATGAACTGAACTGACCAGAGAGATATGTATGAACATATACCATGCTCAGCAAGAAAAACTCCGGGAAAGGAGGAAGAGAAGATTGTTGTCATGGTGGTTGTAACTGTTATGTCCTGCTTCCTAGGACACGAGATCAATTCCTGCCTGTGGGAAGGAGTGAATTAATTTCTTATCTTGCTTTTCTTGCACATGCAGCTTTTGCTTTTCTTATTAAACTGTCTCTATCTTGATTCATCAGTGTTTTCACCTTCCTTCTATCTTTTCTTTCCATCCACTGGGAGAGGGGAGTGAGTGAAAATCAGGGTGTTTTTTTGGCTGCTGGCTGGTGTCAACCTACCACAGTTCTGAAATAGCATTTATAAGCAGAAATTTTCTTTGGAAAACATGAACTTGAAGACTATTAAAAACCACACATGTCAGTAGACCATGTCCAATTCAGGAAAGTTCACATGTCCAATAAAACGTTGTATTTTTTCAGAAAACAACTGATTTTTGACTTGCAAGGACTCTTCTGAAGATGTGAACCTTTGGTTTTCAGCAGCAGAACAGAAATATTTAATACAAAGTAAGAAAACTGCTAATGCCAAGTTTTTGTATTTTTTTAACTACCTGAGTGAAGAATAAATACATTTATGCCTTAAAGCACAAGTGACTGACATTTTATAATCTTGGAGTTGTGATTGAATACATATACATATAAATCTACTGTTTCTCCTACTATTCACTGCATTTTTTTTCCTATTATTTTGTGGTAAGGTGAGAGATGAGGTATATGCATTATCTGAAAGAGACTTTTTGAATGAGATAAGTTAATAAGTAATTATCAATAATGAAACAAGAAAATATTAAAAAATGAAACTTAGGAGTGAGCTGGATAAGTCAATTTCCTAGAATTGAAAAGAAAAAAAAAGGAAAAAGCAAAAGCACTCAAACAAATGGTCACTGTGATTGCAATGAAATCGTTGTATTCTGAATTTTAATTTAATAAATCTACACTTCAGATCAACATAGCAAGGCCATTTTCTTCATGGATTTATCTTTAAATTGGAATAATTAAATTCATCTTATGTTTCTTAAGTTTTTGTATAAAGGTTCAGAAGATTAAAGAAAAATGGACGAATCTTTTTTTCACTATATGTGATCATGATAACCAAACCAGCTGAAATTTTTCCTCGGTGTTTCTAGTAATAGCATACATGTGTGGCAGGGCATACACTCGCCCCTCTCCCCACCACAGGTGGCCGGTGCAGATACGAGAGATAACCCAGGGGGGCAAAACCCAGCAGATATCATCTCCTGGCACCAAAAGGACTACCAGCCTAACTGAGAATCAACACCTTGGTATGGAAAGCAGATGTGGGAAGAGATAAAAGAAAAACCTACAGGTGACCAAAAGGCCTGCTTTACACTGTAAAAGTACTACAGGTTATCACGGAGGCAGAAGTCTCCTACACACGCCCTGACAACAGTGAGATTTCTTCCTTGGAGCGTGGATGCAGATTCTGTGGTTACTTTCCTGGGAATCGAGGGAAAGTATTTCGATGTGTGCTCCATCAGGAATTGGATGGTAAGAAATATTAGATCCTAAGTTATATTATTTCTTCACTAGCTATAAAATTAATAGGTACCTTTAACCCAATGAGTATAATACTAGTATTCCCTTTTGTCTTATTCCTCTGTGGTAATAGTCTAAGTCTTATGTCAGTTAGTTTTGTGTCTATTAATAAATAATTCATTCTGTAATAGACTGAATCAGCCATTATTAGGGAACTTGTGAATGAGAGTGGGTCTTGGGGTGCTGGACACCTCAACACAGCTACTGCTTCCTGCCAGAGGCCTGGGCAAAAGTCAGGGACTTATTTAAACCCATACATCCATTCATAACAGCATGAAACAATGATGTGATCATCTCAAACTCTCAGCTCAAACATGACAAGATTAAGAAGGAAAAAAATGCGCATAAAGGTCCAAATAAGTCTCAAGCTTATTATGCACAGTGAAATAGCACAACATCACATATATGAAAAAAACCTGAAAAATAAAGCTGTATCATTTGTGTGTAAGGCATATAAAGAACTATGCAATATCAATTTATTCAGAAATCTACATCTACCTTTCACTCATAAATGTGTATATTAAATGCGTGGCATTAACGCCCATTTGTGTTATATTTTTGACTCCAGTATGATAACTCAGTCAGTGCAGCCTTCATAAGGAATATCTGGATGAATTTTAGTGCTTTTGCAGTATTCCTCCATGCTTGCAACATCTACTACACGTTCCCTCTTGCTGTTGTTAGGATCTTTGGAGTTAGGAACTACTTAAAAGTTTGTGACATTAACATCCTTCATCCATTTGTAGTTTCTCACTTAAATTCTGAAGTGTCACTTACTACAAATTGATGAAGGAAATTATTACTAATGTAGCATTCATCGCAAATGCTAAAGTGGAATTAGCTAAACTGTACCAGAAAGGAGTTTGAAACACATGTGAAAGAAAAGAAGAAAGGAAGGAAGACATTATAATTGAGTGTCTGCTACGCTGTGAATAGTTTTTACAAGAAACTGCTGACATTTATTTTTCCCATGTTTTTAATCAGTAACTCCTAATATATGATTCTAAAAACAATGTTTTACGATGGAGAAACATCTTAATTTACCTAGAGAATGGGTTGTAAGAGAGATTGTGACTGGTATTAAAAACAAATATTCAGTGCAAAAAACATTTGGAAAATTGATTGTTAGAGTAAGGGTAATGCATTAAAATATTATAAGTCATAAAAGTTTTGTCTTTTCTGAATAAAAAGGTATATCCAGAAGGGTGAAGCATGCTTAATATTGAGAGTAGAGCATGTTACAACAGCAATAAGCCTCCACTAAAAATATGCATCAAAAATATCTGTCTATTCAAGTTTTCAGAGGACTCCATTAACCTTCAAAGTTGCAGATACCTTCAGGTGTCTTTAAATTAATTAATTTTTCTGGCAAAGATGAAAAATGGAAACATATCCAAGGTTCTACTATATGGAAATTGCAAAGTGTTGTCAAGTTATTACTTCAGTGACAGGTGATTTTTTTGGCAGAAAAGACTTTCTTCCACAAGAATTGTGCAAGCATATAAATGATTGTCAAAATTTGCTTGGTATCCAAGATGACGGGTCAGCAAATAAACTTTCCAGCTACAGAAGGAATTAAACATAGGTTCATTAAAGGATGGGAATGGAAGGCCAGAAGTACATGATGAAATGGTACCAAAGGAGAAAATACACATAAGTGAAGGTTGCAGGGGGATTTTGAGATGACTGCTTAGAAGGGTAGGTGTTGAAAGACTTGCCTGGTCTTGCTAATGGACAGAATTTCTGTAACAAACAGCAACTCTAAGTGCAGGACCATGACATTGTCAGAAAAACAAAAATTTGGTGAGAGAGTACATAATTGAGGCATTGTCATAGGTGATTAAAGGAAAATCAAGATAATTCTAATTTACTGTTTTCTGGAGATGATAAAATAGACTGAAGGTCTTCTCTGCACAGTCCTAGAATGTAACAGACATCACTGTCATTAATCATTGAACTATCTCAGCAGATTTGCAAAGTATGGGTGGAACAGTGATGTGTTTGGTTTGCAAAAAATCGGCTGTGTAAAACACTAGTTTGAATAATTTCACACTATTTTTCAGGCATTCAATTCTTGAGCATGTCTTCCCGAGTACCGGGATATCTGTTAGAAAGTTGTGGTCTAAAATGTGTACATTGATACATAAAGAGTTATGTAGAAACTTTGGTCAAAGAGACGACTGATGGAAAAATACAAGTTTGACTAGCAATAAAAAGCTACGATTCTTGAATTCTACTAATAATGATAATTTTACCTAAAAAGCTTAATTATTTACTAGCATTAAAAAATAGATATTAGCTTGCATTTTTACATTTCTAGGAAATTATGCACCATTTTCAAAGTGATAGAATTCCAGAAGATTAATATCCCAGAAAGGAGGAAAACTGCTGAATTTTAAATAAATTCTGCTTTTTATACCAAAGCAACTCCATTGATTTCAATATATTATATACCTGCACAATATGAGAAGGTTTTCCTACATTTTTCTTGAATTATAAAAGGTAGTTTAAGAATGATAATAAAAATTCTCATGTTCTCTTTCTTTTCCTTCCCAAAATTTATTTCTGAGGTATAAATTCTTTCATCATTTTACAGAAGGTAAACTTCTGTTGATAAAAATCAGTGCTCTAAACACAATAGTNTCTTCCAAAATTTATTTCTGAGGTATAAATTCTTTCATCATTTTACAGAAGGTAAACTTCTGTTGATAAAAATCAGTGCTCTAAACACAATAGTAATTTCTATAAGTATTCTCCTGTGAGGTTCTTATACACTTCTATTTTGGTGTAGTACATAGTAAAGATAGGGCTGGAAATACTGTACTTAGCTGCAACTGGATACTTTTCTTACACATTCCTTTTGTGCATATCAAACTTTCTCAGACTCAGTGATATTAATACAGAAGTTGTCAGATCATGGTTTTTGCTTTCCTATAACCCTCTTCCTTCTCAAAATATTTGAATGATAAGGGCTAACCTGAGTGTATGGAGAAAAGATGTATGTGTGTATGAAGGTGCTGTGCTGTTAGTCCAAATGAAAGAAGAAATTAATATTTCCTAACTAAGTAATAGCTATTTCTAGAAAGTGATTTATTCAGGCTAATCTTCCTTCCAATCAGGGGAATTTCAGGCTAAATCAGTTCAGTTTAGAATGATAGGTTAGTTATCAAATACCCTTACAGCTAAAACTGAGGGACAGGAATCAAAGTCCAAGGAGCTGAAAAAGGCAGAAGTAATATTGTTCTGCCCAGATACAGGCAAAGAGCCTGATATGAACAAAGCAGATACAAAAACTTGGGGAGAGAGCAGCTAGGGAGCTAAGTATTGTTCTTTCTTCATCATAATTTCAATCCATGTTTCACCAAAGTGTACCTTTTCTCAAGATAAAATGTAGTACAGTGAGATAAGTAGGAACTCTCTTGGTAGGGCAGAAATTAATTCATAATGTTTGATTTCATTTAAGTATTTAAACAGTTTGATTGCTTGACTGAAATGATTTTGTACTTAATGAAAAAATCCAAGTTTGTTATTTTATTTTCCACAGTACTGCAGCAAAGTCAGTGGACCGCTTTCCACTGATATCAATAGTCGTTGCAAGCAATACCAATGACCTGATCATCCAGACCATTTCACACATGAAAGTATATTGCCTTCAAGGAAAGTTCTGCATATAGAAATATTTGAGAATTGAGTTTGAAATTGAAAAATTACTTCAGATTTCCAGCATATTTATTTTAATATAATCACAGAATAAATTGAGTTGGAAGTGACCCACAAGGATCACCGAGTACAGCTCCCGCTCCTGCACAGCACCATTTCAGAGTCACACCATGTGCCTGAGAGCATTGTCTAAACACTTCTTGAACTCTGTCACACTTGATGCTGTGACCACTTCCTGGGGAGCCTGTTCCCTCTATGTGAAGAACCTTTTTCTAGTATCCAACCTAAACTTCCCTTGACAACTTCAGGGTATTCCATTGGGTTCTGTCACTGGTCACCACAGAGAAGAGATCAGTGTCTGCCCCTCCTCTTCCCCTCATGAGGAAGTGAGAACTGCAATGAGGTCTCCCCTCAGTCTCTTCTTCTCCAGGCTGAACAGACCAAGTGAACTCAGCTGCTCCTCACACGGCTTCCCCTCAAGGCCCTTCACCATCTTTGTAGCCCTCCTTTGGATGCTCTCTAATGGCTTTGTATCCTTACACTGTGGTGCCCAAAACTGCACACAATATTCAAGGTGAGGCCACGCCAGTGCAAAGCAGAGGGGGACAATCCTCTCTCTTGCGCAGCTGGTGATGCTGTGCCTGATGCCCCCCAGGACACACTTGGCCCTCCTGACTGCCAGGGCACTGCTGACTCATGTTCAACTTGCCATTGACCAGGACCCCACGTCCCTTTCTGTGACACTGCTTTCCATCATCACATTCCCCAGTCTGTACATACATCCAAGGTTGCTCCATCCCAGGTGCAAAAACCAGCACTTTCCCTTGTTGAACTTCTTACGGTTGGTGATTGCCCAGTCCCTGAATTTGTTGAAGTCTCTCTGCAGGGCCTCTGAAGCATCTAGCTGTAGCAGAAGATTCCAAGCAATTTCAGGGTCAACTGTGAGTTGATCATTCTCACAGTCATGGTCCTCTGGATCAGGGCACTGAGACCCCCTCAGTCCATCATCTGTGTTGAAAACTGGGGTCAAGAATGCATTGATCACCTCTGCCTTGTCCCTGTCCCTGTTTGTGAGTTGATCCTTCTCATCCTGTAATGGGCTGATGTTATTTTTATGCTGCCTATTGCCCTTAATTTACTTGAAAAAAATCCTTTTTATTGTCCCCCACAGTTCTGGCCAGTTTCAGCTCCAGTTGAGCTTTGGATGCACAAATTTTCTTCCTACAGTGGCAAGCAGAATCTCTGTATTTTTCCCATGTCACCTGACCTTGCTTCCATTGAGCATACATATTCCTTTATTGCCTTATTTCCAAGAGAGGATCTCTGTTCAGCCAAGCTAGCCTTCTGCCTCACCTGCTTGACTTCCAACATTTGGGAATTGCCTGTTCCTGTGCCCTTAAGAGGTGATGTTTAAAAAGTGACCAGCACTGATGGACACCAGCAGTGATGGACCCCAGCACCTGCAAAAAAATTTTCTCTGGGGACCCTACTAATTCCCTGAGCAACTTGAAGTCTGCTCTCCTCATGTCTGGGGTTGAGGTTTTGTTGGCACTTTTTCTCTTGTCAACACGAATTTTAAACTTGATCGCTTTGTGGTCACCATGACCAAGATGGCCACCAATGTCCACTTCTCTCATGAGAGCCTTTCTGTTGCCAAACAATAGCTCAAGGAGGGCATCTTTCCAAGTCAGCTTCCTTAGGACCTGTTCCATAAATTTGTCATCGAGGTGTTTCAGGAATCTTCTGGCCTGGGTTGTACCGGCTGTGTGATGCTCCCAGTTAATTTCTGAAAAGTTGAAGTCCCCCATAAGGACAAGGGCAACTGACTTGGAAGCTTCCCTTAGTTCTGCAAATAACTCATCTGGCTAGGAAGCCTATAGTAGACTCCCAATGTGTGTGAGAGTTTTTTACGCTAAAAGTTAATTTTTCATGGTTTATAGAATTACCTAGTGGAGCAGAAGCACTAACTGTAAAATTGGTCCAACTCTATGTGGATGGAGTTGAGAGAGAACCCTATAAACACACCTCCTCAACAAACCCATTCACATGTAAGCTAGTGTGCAATTGTCCTATGGGACCTGAAGATACCCTTGAGATTTGGCAGTTGGGGATTCCTTTCTATGGAATTTAAAAATCAGAACCTGCTGTGTAATTCTGGGGCTAATTTTACGGCATTTGGCCCACATCCAAGAGATACAGTATTGTGGAATCCCTCACTACCCATTAAGGAACACTCCAATCTTTGGGAGTTACAGGGTGGGGCGCTGTGGCTAATGAGAACTATATTTCTGTTGGTATTAAATCCTGATTTTTGTGTTTGTAACTTCGTTATTATTGAAGGATGTGATTTTAACTACGGAGATCTAGTTATATCCTATCAATTGTTACAATCTAATCACACCCTATGATTATACTCTTAATGCCTACTGTTTTATTTTTCATTTGTATTGAACAATGATTTGTGTTGTCTCTCCTCTTTCTTCTCTCTTTTGTCTTTTGGTCTGCTAAGTGAAAGTCACCAGCCTTGAAGAAGACTTGGAGTGAGAAGCAGAAGAGGAGAATTAGCAAATGCTTCGAGTCACTGGGGTGGTGTGAGAGACTGGACTATTAATCATTAGTGACTCAAAACATTTGCCCATTTGTGGAGATGCCAGGGTGCTTTGCTGAGGCCCAGGTTGTGCCCCTCAGGGGAGGAGGTAACTTTTTGGATGTGTAACAGCTGATACAGAGGGGGTTGAGCTATCACAACGTGGAGGCTACAAACTGGGTTTTGAGGTGGATAAGAGGCAAATCTTGCAAGGTTAGGATGTTTTGCTACTCTTAATCATACAGGTTTCCCCTCAGATTACTGGTCTTTCCAGTAAAATTTAATATAGCAATATCATTTTCACAGATAGGAAGAGAACTTTTCATATGTGCTTACAGTTTATTCACCTACACTTACAATGCCTTAGTAATGAACAATTCTATATAGAAAATAATGTTTGCCATCCTGTATTCCAAATATAAGCAATCATGTATTGTATTTATAGCTTTTAAAATACTTTCATATTCATATTAGTTTTATTAATTTTTTATTCATTTATTGAAATTAGTTACTTGAGTAAAAGACATAAGCTCAGTAAAAACATACAGCACAGATTTAAATAATTGAGCAAATATTCCCATTTTCTTTTTCAAAGTAAATCAAAATGTCAAAATAATTTGTGATAAATAATTACTTGCTTTATTCATGTGGTGCTCCATGAAAACAGGAAAGTAAGAATATAATAAAACATGAACTGCATTTCAGTTTTAACTTTAATTCTGTCATGTTCTGAGTGGAAAGAGGAAATCTGAGCATAGAATTTACCTTTAGCCCAAAGAATGTTTAAGTGGTCCAAACTATTAATACAGAAAAAATATTAATAATAGTGCAGTTATAATGCTTCTATAAAAGATTCCTAGTATCCTTGCTTTATACATGTTTTCAGTGTTTCTCTGGGCTCACCCCCAAGCATTCCTCATGAAGATTAGGGTGAGGACAAGTTCCAATTAGCCTTTATTGTCCCATGTTCTTTGCTAGAAGATGGAGGAGGGATGCTTCCTGCACAGTTATGGCTACACTTGAGAAAACTGACTTTGTTAAATAAGGCTAACTGTCAGCAGAACAGCTGATCTACACTGCTTGGCCTATGACTTTAGATGGGATCTGTTCAAAATGTAACTTGTATTTCCATGTGATGCTTTTTTGGCCTATTACTAACTTGTAATTTTTGTAATCATATGTTCTTTACAAACACCTTGGAAGATCAAATATTTTCGTCTTCTTGGTTTAGAATAATAAAAGACTTTGAGAGAATATTCATACATAAAGGTCTTCATAGAAGAAATGCATAAGTGTTGAAAAAAGACATTAGCTGTGTTTTAGAGTTAATAAACATATGTTTTCTCAGGAGTGACAAGAAATCATATGTAAACTGCTAATGTTAAAACATTTCACCAAAAATGGAAATGTTTCAGTTTCAGGGCAAGTAAAGCAGTAGTGTACTGTGAGAAATTTCAACCTTCTTATTATTGGCCCATCACATATTTTTTTATAAATTTTTTCTTTGTTTTCTCTGTTCATTTTTTATGTATTATACCCTTTTGTATCACACCATTTGACTAGAATAAATATTTAAAGATATATTATTCAAAATTCTTCATTAATTTTTCACTTCTTTTTACATAAGGCTACACTTCAGATGCTGCAGATGATTTACAAGATTCCCTGTGTTAGGTCCTACCTAAAGTCATTGCAGGAGATGTTTGTCCTTACAACATAAACAAAGGGAGAAAATAAGAGCAAAAGCATGGGGAATTAAGTTCAATGTCCAAGGTCACTGAAGAACTTGCCCAGGTCAATCAAAGAAGCTAGATTTCTTGTTACTCAGCTTAATGTTTTATCATTGAATCACAATGCCATTGTTTATTACAGTTTTGTTTTTAATAGATTCTTGCAATATGGTATAAATAATTTTGTTTACAAGAGCTGAGTTCTCACACTCTCACAACATCAGTGTGAAGACTATTTCAGACCCTCTGCATCCTGACATTACCTTGAAAATGCATATATCTTTGGAAAAAGTGTCCCTAACACAGTTACATAGCTGCCAAACCTTTCCCTTCTCCTAGAGAAAGAACTCCTTTCTTTAAACCTTGGCTCTTCTTGGAGCATTTTAGAATGATGTCAATGTCCCAGCAGAGTATATGACATCTTTCTCTGATGACTTAAAGCCAACTAATCATTGACTCAACCATTCTGAGACACCTCATGGATAATGGTTTTCTAGGATTCAGTCTTGCAAATCTCAGTAGAATGGCCCAAGTACAGGAAAACACATATTCATTTAAGTAGTCATATTATCGTATAATTTTTTGTCTCTGAGTTTGAAGGCTGTTGCAAGCACAACTGGAAGCATCCTAAAATTTTTTTTAATGTTTTGATCACATTTTCTGATCTTCACTCTGCTTTACTTTGAAAACCAAAGTTTCTAGGAGACAATCTAAACCTTTAAGGTGGATATATTTGGAAATCTTTTCAGGTCTCTCAGTTTTTATTTTTAATTTTCATTCTGTTTTTTAGACTTATGTTCAGAAGTTTACTCCCTGTTAATAACACAAATATCGTTGCTAATTGTGAAAGAAGAAAACACACCTTACTCCAGTCATTTCAATGTTTTAAAAACTGGATTAAGCATCAGAGTAACTGGGGCAGGAACTCTAATACCTATTAAAATGTGTCTGCATTTGATTTTAATTTTAGATACTCATGTGCATATCCAGTTATTGATCCAAAAACACCAAAACAAACTAAAAGAAAAAAGGTTGCTATTTGTAGATATTAATAGCTAGATGTGACTATTACTGACTGGAAATGGTTTGCAGGTCTGGGTTATGAAGGTCTCTACTATTTTATTTATTTATAGATACATGCTTGTGGAGAGTGGAAACTCATGGAAAAAAATGTTAAATGAAATCAATAAAGAAAGAAAATAACAAGCTGGAAAAGATGGCAAACAAGAAAATTTAGAAACATTGATAAAGTGTCAACACCAATCAGCATCAAGATCAACTCTTCACAAAGTTCCAGTGTCCTTGTTTTGGTTGATTTAGGTTAACTCCATTTGAGATTAACTTGAAGACATTTTGGCTCAATTGACTTAAATTGACTCAAAGGCAAACACTGAATGAAGTTTTAATTTGATACCTCTATCTCCATAAAAAGCTGCAGTATCATTTGAGTAAAAAAGAAAGTTTTCAGAATTGTAACACATTCTTTTCAAAGGATTTTAGAAATATTATTCTAATTCCTAGTAGTTTTCAATAGTAGTTGAGAACCTCCCTTTTCAAGTTCTTTAAACAATGTCTTTATTGTCCTTCAATTACGTTGCATTAAAAAAAAATCTAAAGAAACCAAATGTGTATCTAGGAATCCTTACAATTTTTTCACTAAGTTAGTTAAGTTTCACTGACCCTTCGATAATGGATATATCCCTCGCTGACTTTTTGGTCATTCTTTCGAGAATGAAGATAATTGTCCACTAGAATACAAAATCATTTTCCCACGAGACATCCCCATTAATCCCTTGTCCCAGACCTGACAGCTATTTATAGATAGTAATATTTAAAATTTTTTAATTGTTTTCTTTGTGGCATGAATACAGATGGATGTGGAAAAATGCATTGCAGCCCTCAAGTCTAGCCTTGCCTTTATAGACCTTTAGGAAAAATAGTGTGTACATCAAGCTGCTGGAAACTGTTTACTTACCTTGAAGATATAAAGACAAAGGATTCAGCTAAACCTGGCTAGAGTTGATTCTGTGAGCTCGAGGGGTACTAAAGATTTCAAGCTACTTGCTTACACTGCTAAGCCATCACCCTCCAGGAAAGGCTAAATACTCTATTATTGTGGTATCTGTCTGACTACTCACTTCTTTCAATTTTTTCCCTGAAGAAAAGGCTTTCTGCTAATCATTATAAGTATCCCAATCTTTTTCAATTCTCCTCAGTTCAAGTAATTGACAATGTCCCCTTATTTTACATTTTTTGTCAGAGACTAAAATGAGAGTAAAAAAAAGGACAGGTAATCCCTACCTCTATCCTTCAAGATATTAAATTTATGGCCTGAATTATGATTACACAATACTACATATTTACAGAGAATATATACTTCTCTACGGCTGTGGTGGTTTAACACCAGCCAGAAATTAGACTCCAAAGAAGTCACTTCCCTTTCCCACATCCCTTCTGGTATGACAGGGACAGATGCAAAGACTATGGGTTGAGATAGCAATTTATTGAAAGCAAAAAGGCAATGGAATAAGAAATGCACAGCAACAGCAGCCATATTAACAACAAAATTATACAAAAAAAAGAAAGTGCTTTACCCAGAAAGAAGGAGTTCACCATCTTAACTTAGTTCCACGTGGCTGCTGGGACAAAGACAAGATGGTGGCAGCTCCCCGTAGATTGCTTCCATATGGCCCCCAGGATGAAGACAGGATGGCAGCTGTTCCTGCACTGGCAGATCTTCCCCCTGTCCTTGATCCTGAGATAATGCAAATCACTGATAGATAAACCCCTGAAAGCCAGATTGTCCACACTGCACCCTGCGCTCACCTTTTCTTCCCCCCAAAGCCACACCCCCTAGTAATGATGTCAGCAGCATAGAAGAGCAACCTAGCTACAGAATACCTAGTTTTTCTGTTTCCTCTTGATCTGCTAATAGTTTTGCTAGTCAGTTTGTTAACTGGTTTTGTTTTTTTACCTTTTTTTTTTTTTGAAGCATATGTGTTATTTTTTTCAGTCTGTTAATTTAGAGCAGCTGTTCTTTTCTTGAGGCTTCTTAAAGCAAGTCTCTTTCTAGCTTGTTCTTTTTTTTTTTTTTTTTCTGAAAGCGTACTCATCTATTTTATATTTGAATTTTAAAAAACAGAAGAAAGAAAATGCAAGTAAAGGATGGGCCTTGCAAAATGACTCCAATTAATAGAGCCAACATTCCTATTTATAAACTGAATAATCAGCTTTGTACTTTATAATCATATGTCACAGGTAGATCAATTACTCCATTACTACTTCAAGAGAGAAGAAAAGTTTATTAAAAACCACATAACAGCACAATAAAAATCCATTCTAAATAACCTCATTTCTATTTGCTGAAATATGATGAAAATGAACATAAAACCCCAAACTAGATAGTCTTCAAACAAATGGTATTATTCTATAGCTTTTCAAATAAGTTAATATATGTATCTAATTATTACAAACCAAACTTACTTGATTCCAATAGAAAATAAAACCATATGGCACAATCTTTCTTCATCTCATATGGCACTGTGTATCAGGGAGAGCTCTCTTCATTATGTTCATGTATGTTCATTGTGAGAATATGTTCATCACCTTGTGCTACCTTTATCCTACCTTTCGTTTAGGCATACAAAGCTGTAGACACAAGCTATATCAAGGGGAAAATACATTAAACTGTAGCATAGATATGTTACTTGAAAGCACAGATGAGTAATTTACTGATTTTATGACCCATTCTGTTCATAACTGAGTATTAATTGCCCTTATTGCATTATGTTTTTCCTCATTTGTCTCTGTTGGGTGCTGCTTCTACATTGGTTGTGTGTGCATGCAGTTTTGACCCTGTTAAACCAAATGTAAGTTTCTTTAAATACTGCTTAGGCATATAGAGATTCAACATGTGTCCAAGGATAGTAGTCTTTTTTCTGTGTTCTTTTGTGTTGCAGAGCACAGATAACTAAAGAGAAAAGATTAATCAAGTGGTATTGGTGTTCAAAGACCAGCACTCCCACCTAATGGTTAAAAATAGAGGGGCAGAGCAAAGACTGAAGATGAAGAACATAAAATGTATTTAAAAAAAGAAATTGCAAAAAAAAAAAGAAAAAACAGCACAGGAGGCTTGGAGAGGCTAATGTAGGCTAAATACTTTTAAAATATCAAAAAAGGTGAAAAGAAAGACAGGAAATATTACTTAAAAAATAGATATGTGGTAATAGGGAAGAAACTCATTATTTGTACTGCACACTACTCATTCCACAGTTTGAGATTTGACGGTTTAGCACAGCTTCATGAACATTTCTGAAGTTCACCACTTGAAACATATGTTTTCCTGTCCTCTGTATCTTTTAAATGCTGCAGTTCTAGAAGAGATTAAAGCCCTGAAACATAGATTATTAGCAAGACTAATAATTTATCACATCCAATTTTATTAGGAAAATAAAACTATTTATTCACCTGCAGTTGGGGAAAATGAAGATGAAGATTGGTATCTATGCTTTCATACAAGTATAAATAGAATTCAGACATTTTCCCTTGTTGTAGCATAATGTCCTCTCAGTTTGACCAGCCTGCCATCTAAAGAGCAGTTGATTTAATTATTACTCTTTAAATGTAAGTTCAGAATTGAAAACAAAATCCATTAGCTAAGTTTGATGTAGATACATATGCCATAGTGTCTTTGACAACAGTTTATGCAGATATTGTTTCCTTCTCTTTTTATTTGAGACTCTGAAGTGCTGGTCTCTTTTGTTAAGGGTTAATTAAACAGACCACGTGGGAAATGACTGAATTAGAGATCCATTAAAATTGTTAATTGTGTAGCAGATAATTGTTCAAAGTTACGATTTTGTTTTGACATCAAATTTTCAACATTTTACAGCAGGTGTAATTACTACAACCTACCTCATGGGACTTGCTATTTATGGCATTCTCCTGTGGTTGAAAAGAAACCTGGTGGAAGAAAGAAAACAACTTTGCATTCAGAGTGTGAATTCAGATTTTTTTTTTTTTTTTTTTAAAGCTCTGTGGGTTTGTGCGTCAACTGTTCTGGGCNCAAGGATAAGTTTACATAATCTGGGAAAAAACGTAAGGAACTTAAAATTGTCTTAGTGGGATTTTTCCTGTTCTCAGATTATAGGAGAATAGGAGGGTTTGGCAAAATACAGAAGGTAACAAATGGTCGAGAAACAAAGCTACCTATTTTTTTTCCCTCATGTAGTTACCCTGAAGACATTAATTTTGTCAAATACCGAACTCCAAGTGAATAGCCAGAAGAAATATCCTCAGGGATCAATCTAGGGGTTAAAAATAAAAACAACAACAAAAAGCCCCACATCACAAAACAAAAAGAAAACCAAGGAAGCATAATCATAGATGAAGAGACAATAGAATTTTAAGGGAAAGACTGGAAATGATAAACACAAATCAGGAAGATATTTCATCCAGTAAGTTGGGAAGGTGAGATTCAAAACAACTATTACTTTTCTATCCTAGTTTGACAAGCCTTGGAAATAAAATGCAGAATTAGCAATTGTGATTCAAGATATAAACAGACTTTACAGAAAATACTAGTAACAGCAACTACAGTTGGACCAGAGGTGCTGAAAGCTCAGCTCTTGAGGAAGAAGAGAAATAAGGGGAAAAATAGTGGAATAATAGTGTACATTAAAGAAACGTCTCAGTATTAAAGAAAAAAAAGGTAACAAGAATAGACTCAAAACTATGTGAAATACATATTATGTGACAGTAAAAACTTATAATTTCCAAGACAGAAAATCTACTCTAGATCTCCAGTGTTGACTACAAACATTAATATCTATGGGATAAGGAAACAAACAAAAAAACCCCCCAAAAAACGCCCAAAAACAAAAACAAAACAAAAAAAAAGTATCAATATATGAAAATTGAAAACTTTAATTCCCTAGGGAAAGCACCATCTAATTTATAGATAGTTCTGGAAAACAATCTTTAACAGCTTTTTCTGTAGAACAACCAGCAGACCAACTGCAAGGCTTATTTTTTTTTACCTTAGCAGTGAGTATCTGATGAAAGCACTACTCCCTCATACCAAAGCTGAAAAATGTAGCGATTGTGATGAAAATGAAATTCTAATTTTAGTCCAAAATAAATATATCCTTTATTACTTCTATTAGCAGTGTAGAAAGGAAAACTTAGATTACTCAAGGAAACAAGTAGCAAGGCTGACAGAAATTGAGAATGATTAATATGATTTCTTCTGAAAGGGGTAGAACAGAGCAAATTAAGCTTAAAAAATTGTTTCTCTTTCTATAATTAAAGGAGATCTAGTCTTTGAGGGTTTGGTACATTATATATTCATCATAATTTTTTATCTATCAAATTCTTCAAGTTCTTACTTCTGTCTTAATCCTTTCACAATTCGTGCATTTCAACATAAAGGAAGAAGGAGAAATTGTTGTTTGGTATCACTAAAATTGTGTTTCTGAAGTTTGGTGATAAATCTTCCTTTATTTTTCATCAGTCACAAATATACGAAAGAACTATGACATTGCCATACCTTAAATTAGAGTAAATTGCTATAGATAAGGAATATAAATAAAGAAGTATGTATTGAAAAAAATGTAGAAAAACAGATTTCTTACTTTCTAGCATCCTCCAGATACAGTTTTAGAAAATTAGTATTATGACACTAAGGAAAATATCAGGGTTTTTTTATCTTTTATCTTCAAAAATCTCCTTGTTGCTTATAGTTCTGGATAGTGGTCTCTTATATAGGTTAAAAATTATTAGTTATTTGCTTGTGAGTCCAAAAAATTTGGTTTCATAACTCAGATGGTCTCTGTTAATCTCATATTCTAAATCGAAAAAAGGTGGTCTGCTAAAAAACACAAGTCACTGTCCTCAAAATAATACACTATGAAAATGTTGCACTTTGTTTGACAGTAATTTATAAGTTACATTAAAAATTCCTGAATTTAAGTCATCTGAAGAGCTATAGGAAATTAATACAGAAAGAGGAGCTGGTGCTTTAATTCAGGTGTTACTTCATGTTATTTTGAAATATTATTTTTAAATTATTTGGCAGTAAGAACAGGAAAACTTCCTGTCTCAGATGAAGCAGAAAGAGCAAATGCTGCAAAGTAATTTCTCACACAATATCAAAATGTAGCTAACATTCAAAGGTGAATCTTTTGAAAATGCAGAACAATTTTATTTTAGAACTTAAAAAGAGTGCCAGGCATGCATAAACCATGATTCTTATGAAGTATTTAAATATTAAAAAGTCAAAATCCTTCATTTGACAGTGTCTGACCTTTAAGCTTATCTGCTTTTAAAATACAACTTACCTATCTACCAAAACTTTAATCACTTTCTCATTTCAGATATTGAAAGAAAGATTCCATTTAAATCAAGCAAAGGTCATCCTTCTTTGAAATATAGATTACTCACCTGTAGTGTTTAAAAAAGTGAAGATTGGAGAACAAACTCAGGAGAAAAAGCTCTCTCTCCACACTTAGTACTGAGTCAGCAGTGAAAAGAATTAAACATAATTATGTGTAACTCCCAGAGACTGTAAGGTCCAGACAAGAAATAAAATGCAATTCAGTTTCAAAATGTATGAACTTCGATTAGTTACAAAATGAAGAAATGAGATGTTATGTTATCTACTCTTTTTGAACTACTTAAACTGCGGTTAGGTTAAAATGGCACCAGAAGCATCAAGAGATAAGACCAAATGGGTAGTTCTGTCTGAGACCATTGAGATTAATATGAAGTTTTCAGCCTCTGATTATTTACAAGTTAAGTAAATTATCAGTTTCTCTTACTTGTTAAATATAGAATTTCTTTTACTAAAATATTGCATTGTATTCTAATCCTTGTCTTCAAGTATCAGCAAAATTTAAATATTTAAGACATAATCCCAATGTGATTTCTAAGTCTTCGAATGACTGAACATTTCATAGAGAAAAACATCTCCTGCTATCTGGTCTTCTAAAATAAAATATAGCAGAAGAGCTACCTCCAGGATTTACCCACACATGAGAATCTGAGTTTGCAGTTTGTCTGATCTCATATATGTGAACATGAATTTGTTTTGAACAACACACAAAAGTCTAACATTATACTATTTAAAATTAGAACATATTGTAAGTAATTGAAGTAACATAAGTATTGAAGTAAGTAAGTATTGAAGTAACAATTGGCTTTTGGTTTGATGTTACATTGTAAAATATAACCCTTTTTTTAGAAATGACTTCTTTTCAGAGTCACAGAATCAATTAGGTTGGAAAAAACCTCGTCGAGTCCAACCTATGACCCAATAACACCTTGTCAACCAGACCATGGCACTGAGTGCTACATCCAGTCTTTTCATAAACACCTCCAGGGACGGTGACTCCACCATCTCCCTGGGAAGCCTATTCCAATATCTAATCAACATTTCTGTGAAGAATTTATTCCTAATGTCCAACCTAAACCTCCCTTGATGCAGCCTGAGACTGTCCTCTCATCCTATTACTAATTGCCTGGGAGAAGCAGCCGATCCCCACCTGGCTACAACCTCTTTTCAGGCAGTTGTAGAGTGATAAGGTCACTCCTGAGCCTCCTTTTCTCCAGGCTGAACAACCTCAGCTCCTCAGCCACTTCTCATAGGATATATGCTCCAGATTCTTCACCAGTGCTGTCGCCCTTCTCTGGACCTGCTCCAGCACCTTAGTGTCCTTTCTGAATTGAGGTGCCCAGAACCGGATGCAGTACTCAAGATGTGGCCTCAGCAGTGCTGCTACAGAGGAAGAATTACTGATACAGGCCAGGATGCCATTGGCCTTCTTGGCCACCTGGGCACACACTGGCTCATGTTCAGCCATCTGTCTGCCAGCACCCCCATGTGCTTTTCCGCTGGGCAACTTTCCAGCCACTCTGCCCCAGCCTGTAGCACTGCATTGGGTTATTTTGGCCAAAGTCTAGGACCCGACACTTGATCGTATTGAGCCGCAAGCTGTTGGTCTAGTCCCATCTATCTAGCCTGGCCAGATGCCTCTGATTTTCTCATGGAGTTTACAACTCTTAGTACTTAACCTTAGTAGATAACCTTTAAATAGGTTACATTTTAAATAGAATTGATTAGATTCTTGTGGTGCTGGGGCACATAAAAATACACATTTTATCTTCAAATGTGGATGTTGCCCTGAGTTTGCAGT
>VZTE01003200.1:0-102530 GCA_013397775.1 Eulacestoma nigropectus
ATAGGGGATGAACCTCCCACAACAGACTGTCTGGTTCCTTTCTTGATCTATTCTTCATGGTTTTGTTGTCTTTTCCAAACAATTGTGGAGGTAAGGAGTTGATGAATCACAAATCTGATAGTTTACCCATAATCACACGTTTTTTCTTCCCTATTTCTAACCTAAAACGTTTTGAGGAGTCTGTTCTATGGGGGACATATCATGGAATCTGATTTTCTTATGCAATCCATTCTACCCTGTCAAATAACTGATGGATGTTTTTATGATACTAAATAAAGTTTGTGCTTCATAAGTACATAATTTACTCATTAAAACTATTTGTCCAAATTTTGACTAGCTGTGAATTACCTTGAATAAAATCTCTTAATTTGCACTATTTTTAAGTTCACTGACCAGTTCACTGACTTCATTAAAAATGACAAAATAATTTTAACTGAAAACTAGTTTAAGTCTCCTTAGAAAATCACATTATATGAAATTCCATATTTTTGCAATTTCAGTACTTTCACTAAAAAGCTAGAGAAAGGTCTCTGAAGCTTTCAGTGACATGCTTCTTGCCATAAAGTGGAGGAAAATATGTGCACGTTTTATTGCAGTTCTTGAAACTTCACAGCCTGACAAAAAAGATGGATAATTTATTACTAGGGTGATTCAGCTTAGAAACAGAGTGTAATAGTGCAGGGTACATACTTCGTGTGTGCTTTTGCAATAAAATGTTAAGATGACTCCTGTGGTTTTTTGTCCTTTGCTATTCTTTATTACTATTTTTTCTCAGGTCATTTCTTCAGCTTTAATTTATAACCACAGCGAAAAAAATAAAACCAATATCTTGTATTAGATAACATTCAGAGTGTTTTGGTAATATACAGAATTCTTACAGCATGCCAGATATTACACTGAATTTCTGGTGTATGTGTATATGTATCATTGCACAGGACACATCAGATGATTGAAAGATAGCTATCATGTCTAGGTTTCCCTTCCTGCCTACATAAATCCTTTCATTCTTCTAAAATTTTTGTTCCTTTTAATTTTTTTTATTTCAATTTCCTTGCAGCATGACTAAGACAGATTAACTTTTTCCCTCTTGGACGTTCTATTTTGCTATTATCACTTAGCCAGAAAAGTCAATATAGGTAAGACTGATATGACTCTTCCCCAAAGTCCTGAGTACAGGTCTTAAAATGACTCAGCCACTTCAAATTGCATCAGGCTGAAGCTTGATAAATGATCTGTTAGTATAAAAGTACTTAAGGAAAGAAAAAAAAAAAGAAAACAAAAAGCCCTACAACAAAATAACAAAATCAAAACATCTAAAATTAATAAGCTGTATAAAAATATGAAAGAAAAAACATCTAATTAGAGAATTTCAATTTACTCATACCTTTGACAAATAGAAGCTATGGAAGTATGTCAGACAGTTGTTTTTGAAGTATCCTATTTTCAAGTACACATAGCTATAATTATTAACAAAAATATATGTGAAATTTATAAATCTTTAAAATTCTGAAAAGATTTTAGTCAAGTTTCCTTGCATGAAAATTGTGTTTTTTCTTCTAGTTTTCCATCCATTTGATTGTTTTAACAGCGCAATTTATAACTTTAAAGGCAATGACATTAAAAATTCACTCTTTCATTTAACAGAGTTCAGAAAGGGCTATTGCATTCCTTAGGAGCCTCAAAAATTCAAATTTTTCTTCATGAACTCTTTGAGTAGTGTTCTGAATGATTTCAAACTCACTGTGCATACAAAGAACATGAATTACAACAACTTCAAATTATTTCAGCATTACTGGTATTCTGATTACCTTGCTAGGTCTACAGTGATGATAAAATGCTTCTTTTCTGGATCATCAGAAGCTGCCCGTGTCTGATGCCTTAGAGATACAAGATCTGTATATTCTACCTATAAATCCATTACATATGCTCAAAACAGTTTCCTACAATTTATGCAAGTTTACATTTTTTTTTCTGTTTCAGTATAGGGCAGTAGTGTCTGTTACCACCTGTAGTTTTATAGTATCCCCTTAAGCAGCTGCTAGTATTTCTTAGAGGTCTATTGAATTGTGCTATGCCTTGGAAAGCTGAGAAGTACTTTACAGAAGAAAGATCATAGACTTCTTGAAATCCTGAATATGGCCTTATAAACAGAAACTATAATCAGAATAATGGAAAGGTACTAATTGCTAATATTTAGGAGGTTATAATTTCTTAAATAGTATGGAAAATTACATTGAAATTTCAAAGAAAAAAATACAACTGGCTACAAAATATTTATTTATGTATTTGTTTATTCATTCATGTTTTTGTTAAATAGTATGTGATTTCCTACATAGAACATTCAATGGTAAATTTTACCTATGCCAAGACTCTTCATAGTGCCTTCTATACATCCAGCTTTCTTGATCTTCCCTGAGATCTTTTTTATTTGCCTCCCTTGGAAATTTCATATTTTCCTTAAGTTTTCAACTTTGTTGTTAGTTCTATTCAGCTGAAAAAATGTTTCAAACTCTTTCCCTCAAATAGCCAACATGTCCCTATAACATAAGATTACATAATTTTTTACTATGAATAGGCTCCAAAGAAAATCATTCACAAAAGATGAGTAGAACTCATAATTATCCATTATGCTGGATGTGCGAGTGTGTACTAAAGCAGGGTAAGCTGCAAGAAGTCTCTTCTTTCTGAGAAGAATGGAAACAAATTCATGACCAATCTCAAGTAAGATCGTTATAAATTAGACTAAAGTATCTCAGTGAAATTTAATCTATTCACATTGCTCTTAATCTTATTTTTTCCTACCAAGATGAAGGATTTGAAACATTCATAAACTAACCTGCTCAAGGTAAATTATATATAAAGAATTACCTTCAAATCATAAAAAGGTAGAGCTGTTAGTTTTCTAAGAGACACTTCAAAATCAAAGGTCACAGCATTGTATAAAAAGATTTTGTTAAATGGCTAGATTTTTTGTTTTAATGCCCAAATTTCAACCATTTTTATGCATGCAGTGACAGTACTAAACTCTGACTTCAATGAATTAATGTAATTAATGTAAATATAAAATATTTAAAGTGATCCTTAAAGGTAATAGCCATTTGCGATATCCCTAAATATACCAAAGTCATTAGTTATATCCCTTTATTCTATATGGTTATTTACATATATATTTACTTAGAAAGTACTCCTTAAACTCTAAGAGACATTGCAATAAAAACCAGGAACCCAAACTCCAGAGTTTATAGTACGAGTCACCAGTGTGATAGATTGATTGCCATATCCAGATCTCTGGGCCCATATACGTGAAGTAACTGATTTTCCAGTATGGACTGACTTAAAGGATCAGAGCTGTATCCATAATTCATAAGTGAAGTATGGTCGAAAGTACCTGACAAGAAAATAATTGAGTAATATAGATTCACAATCCTAGGTTTGATTGATAATTTTCCTTTATACTGACTTTCAAGAATATTTTATCAACTCACAGAAAGAATTGATAAATTTGTGGTAAAAAAGTTTGCTTATAGTTCTCTGAGCAACTTGATGGCACATATACTTTTTTTACCAGCCATACGTTCTATCCAAAGAAGAGAACATGTGCTGCCCATATTCGAAGAACTACATGGAATAACTTGTGAAATCAGACTTCAATATGCAGAACTTGAAGGAAGACATAGATTGGGTAAAAGCCTGTCCTTTGAGGTGTTCAGCATAGCTTAGATGAAAGCCATGAGAGAAATGCTCTTATTAACAAATAATAGCAATAGATAGGATATTCTTTTTATTATTGAATTAAAATTTTAAGTCCTACGTTTGTCCAAGGATTTTTTGCAAAAGTTTATTTTCATGGTATTGAATAAATAACAAACAAAATTAATTTGGTCTTCAGCCATCCCTAAATCAAACATGGTTAAAACTAACCCTTTTTGTATAACAAAAAACAACCGTAGAAAATTACAAATAGAGTAAGTGATATCTGAAGGTGATATTCAAGAAGGCTACTGATAAAGCCCAATAGATTAATGATCCTTATGTTAAAAATACCATATCAATAATTGACACTAAATGAAAAAAAATGAAGTTAGGACAATTTAGAATCCGCCAACCTTATAGGAATGTTGGTATAGAGATAATTTCCATAGATGCAAATGTTTGTTACCATCTACACATAATTATGTAGACCTGTGTAGTGCATTAGAAATATTTGTCTATTTATCTAATACAATTATCCCTTCCATTACTCAACATTTTTATTATAATCTTCCCTTGATACTATTCTGTAAGAACTAAAAATTTGCTATTATTTAAGTTTTGCTTGCCTTAAATTACATAATTTTTTTTTTCCACACAGGATACATTTTTTGTGTGTGTGTGTGCGCACATGTTGATGTAGCCAAGGATTTGTCATATATGGTTTCTGACATTTCTGTTCAATTGTTTATAATAATCTCTTTTCAGAGATTTAGGGCTGGTCCTCAGGGAAGTATGACTTGACGCTTTAGTGCAAAATGCCCATCAAGAGATGCTGCCAAGATTCATCTTTTTCCCCCAACATTTTACTTATGAATCTGTATGTAGAAAGTCTGAGAGCAATGCATTCCATCAAATAAAACCCAAATTTGTCCTTTTGATTTTCTAATTAAGTTCTCTATCCATTTTACTGTGATACACAGACACTGTACCTGATTTCTGACAGTATTCTGATTAAACATGGTCCATCAGCAATGTCTTTCTAAGTGACTATTGCAGTCATTCATATATGCTTCATTAACTTTACTATGTGTGTATTTGAAATTTCAGCACGAAAAGAAACCAGGCTAATCATTTAGGTATAGTGTATTTTGCCTTAGCTCTTCTCTGTGCATGGTTTAATGACTAAATCAAAGGAAATGGAAGCAGAAATAGCAGTCTTCTGGGTCACTTCCTGTTATTTCTTCAGTGATCTTCTCGAGAAAATAATTTCTTATCATATGTGAGTACATTTTTAAGGTCAGGTGATGAGAGAGATGTGGACTCAGAAATAGGAACATAAGTTTTAAAACCAATTCCTAAAAAAGAGAAAAAATGAAGACAATAATTAAGAAGACTAATCAAAAATACTTAGGAAGAAACACAAGTAAACTGAATATAAACAAATCAAAACAGAGGAAAAAATACACAGAAGCTACTGAAGTGCAATAATGTAAAAATGGGAGATAAAATCTACAAGAATCCATGGCTGGAATGTTACATTTATTTTCAAATCCAGACAAAATAAGAAAAACTTTAAGTTGAATCATATATGGTGTCCAGGCTAGATGACAAATGATAACTGATAGAGAACTAGATAACAGTAATAAATAGGAAATAAAGAAATGGCCATTATTTACTATTGTTCGATGTACAAATGAGGTAGACCAATACATTCATATGACATCTGTCTTTTATTTGGTAAATAAATAATAAAAAAGTATAATGAAGCAACAATTTGATACTGTTTGAAAGAAACATCCAATATTCAGTTATGAATTTTCAGGGGAAATAATGTGTTTATTATCATTTTCAAAGTCAAAAAAAGATCCCCAGCGATTTTTCTGTCTTTTACATAAGTAGACACAAATTGCAGATGTTTAGTCTTGCCCTTAGTAGTTGATTTTTGTTGTAGGAAAATGTGTGCTTTTAAGAAATGTTACTGGTGTTTTTGTTTGGTTTTTAACCGAAAACATTCCAAAGTACTTTTCTCTTTATACCAGACCAGATAATAGAAAAATATTTAACACCTCAGTACATTTTAAAACTTGGACTCTTTGTCTATGTAGCCACTCACTGCAATATCATAGAATTTCTGAATCATTCAGGCTGAAATGATTCTCAAGCGGTTTGTCCAACTTCCTGCTCAAACAGGCTCAGGTGTAAGAGCAGACCAGGGTGCTCAGGCAGATCTTGGAAACCTTCAACAACAGATACACAGCTTCACTAGGCAGCCTCTCTCAGCCCTTCATGGTCTTTGTGGAGTACAAGTTTTTCCTTGTAAGTCAGACTGCTTCCATTTCCAATTTATGACCGCTGTCATTCATTCTTCTATTCCTGCTCCTCAATAAATAACCTGTCTCTGTCTTCTCATTAACTTCTTCATAGGTACTGGCAGGGCTATACTAGGTACCCCAAATACATCTCTTCAGCCTGAACAAGCCCAGCTCCCCCAGCTGTTACTCTGAGGGTAAGTTCTGTAGCTCCATCCAGACTTGCAGCCCTCTACTAAACCCATTAGAGTTTATCTAATTCTTTCTTTGTACTGGAAGCATAAACTGGATGCAGTTTCTCCTATGTGGTCTGTATCTGAGATTAACAATAGTTGAAGTATGTTTTCTGGCCTGAGAACAGCTATTTCCACAAAAATCTCTGCATTGCATAGCTGCTACTACAGAAGCAGATGTAATAAATATCTGCTATGAACTTAATCTAATTCAAATCCATGTAAAATACTGCATTCTGAAATTGATACATTTCTCTAAGGAAAAAAACCTTAGAGACAGCTTTTGCTTCAAGAAAGCCCTGTGCAGAAAAAACCCAACATTGCCTAGGGAAGGACATCTCTTGTCTCTAAACAGTAACAAATTGTGTGTTTACTGGAAAGACAGAAGCTCAGAGTTACAGAATGTTATGTATTTTATGCTTTTTTTATACACTGAATTTTACACCTGTGCTCAGGGTCATTTACTTGTACCAAGGAACCCTGTGGAAAGAAAAAGGGGTAACATGACTATTTTGAACTGATAATGACATTGAAATTCTCCCTATTCTTAAGAATAATATTTGAAAGAAAGCTAAAAACGTCAAAAAAAAATTACTGGTGTAAGTATACCTGCAATTATAAATTGCCTTAGAATGCCTATTTAAACCTTTTTAGTGCCTAGATGTTAAAGATGTTGAAGTCTTTATTCATGGCATTTTTATTTTAGTTTAATTCCTTTTTTTGCAAGAAGAAATTAACAGAAATTTTATAAAGTGGAAGAATCTGAAAATTGAGAAAGTAGAAAGAACACTTGGAGACTGGCCGATTTTCCACCTTGAAAGTTCCCAATAGAAATGTGTTGTAAGATTATTTGAACAAAGCATTAAGAAACACAGTCACAGCAGATTTGTGATTTGTGGACTTGTAGGTTTGTTTCTTTTTAAAGCTGGATCAGTTCCTTGTTATGATTTAATGTATAACAACATGTGCTGGCACAAATGAGAAGCTGAACATCAAATAGAAGGGAGGTCAGCATTGTCACCAGCACTTCTTTTTACCGGGTGGGATGCAAAGTTCCCTTATAGGGTTGTGACAGTTAGAGATCATCTGCCTTGGACCAAATAGGCTGAATTGTCATAGTTCATAGTGTTTAAATGAGCTCACAGGGCTGAACTGGGAACCCTGGATGACTGGTTGGGCCAAAAGGGGCATTGACAAGAGTCCTAAATATGGCCTGTAGGTCACTGATCACACCAACTTGCTCTTTCTCCTGGGCTCATGGGTTTTGTTAATTTCACTGTTTCCATGGAAACTAAAGGAAAATAAATGTTCACATTTTCTTTAAAACCCTTTCCCTTGTCTTCTTCCTTCAGTTCACACACCTTCAGATGTCTTTCCCCACACTAACTCATCTTTTTAGCTTTCTTCTTTAAAGTAAAATTTTTAGTCTTTTTAGGAACATGTCTATATTTTCCACCCATGTTTAGCATTTGAGTATACCTATAAGTTAATACGTATTCCTTATGAGAAATCAATGGGCTTAGATCACACAGATCCTTTAATATATTACAATGACCAGCCCTCAGGCTGCAGGCTTTCACTACATACTAATGCACTTTTCATCTCAAACTCCCAGCACAGTGCTCATAACATATAGTTAATCTAAACTGTTACTTCAGTATATAGGTGATGATGCAAAATTTCTGGAAATAACTATAATTTTGACAATTTTAAAACAATTGATTTACTGTTACAGTTATATTGTCTTTAGTCTATTGTTTAAAATGTATTAGAAAAGCAGCCTTTAAGGATATTTTACCCTGCCAATTAATCCATTTATTCTAAAAAGACCCGAATGGAATATAAACTACATCCCCACTAACAAAACATAGTTTTATGTCATAAAGCTGGAGCATATACTTGAAGTGTGGGTTATCTGAAGTAGGTATTTATATCATATTAGTAGATTAAAGTTCATTTTGTCAGAGTAGAAGCTGAGGAGAACTGAAAGAGCCAAACACATAAACCAAGGATTTATTGTCTTACATCTGCATTATACTATGAAATATACCTTCCTTGACTACTTTTCTATCACAAAAGTTAAGACACTGAGGTGATGGACTATGAATCAGCATCACCTTGATGGTTTCACTCCTGATGAATAAGCTCTCCTGAGAGCTCTGAAGAGTACAACAGAACAGAGTGATATGGGCAGGGCTAAGGTTACTGTGGCCAAATTTGTCTGTGAGCATCACTGACTGTTCAGGATGTTGTGGCATGCTCAGGTTCTAGCCAGCATAACTCAAAACTGCTGTAGACCCTGCCTGGATGGTTGCTGTCTAGACAAGGCTGCATGACTCTAATGGGAAGCAGCAGTTAAGACATAGATGTGAGCACAAATATTGCTGCAGTTGATGGTCTCAGGACAAGCTTCAACAGAGAAGTCCAAATTAAAATAAAAATAAAATAGAAATCACATAATTCAAATAATTATCCCATTGAGATCCACCCTAAGTACCAGTCGGTCATCTCAGTCAAGACTGAAGGACTTCAGACATGTCTGGGTGACAGTTGAATATAATTTTACAAGGTAGTGACTTTAGATCACCAAATTTCATCACAATTCTGTGCCTTTTGGTTTGAAGAGTAGTACTTTTGAAGAATGGGATCTAAATTACCTATTGGATCTAGATTTCAGACAGCTCTATGGGGACATTAATCATTAAAAACCCTCCAAGACAACTACCAAATGGTCAGACAATGCAAACGCTTTTGGTGTAAATGCAGGAAAAAGATATGTATGTGGGTCATTGAAAGTTGTATCCCTTACTGATAAGGAAAAGTTCTCAGTTCCTTAATTTGCTTTATTTGCTTCATGTTTACTAAATTTATTTCATTTTGAAAATGTGGCAGCTGAAAAATGTTAAAACAAGTTGAGTACAAAAAGAAAAAAGTGCAAACACAATGACAGACAAATCAGGTTTTATTAGCTACATGTTTAGGAAGAGAAAAAAAAAATGGAAGATGATATTCCAGGTTTTATTACCATGGGTTCTCACACTCAGTCTTTGATATGATGTGTTTATAGACATCAGAAATCCAAGTGAATACATAAGTACCATACATCCATTTTTTAAAGATGTTTCTTATGCTTAAGGTCACAGATGATGTTTATAAAGGTTAGATACAAGTTATATTCATTTGGCTATCAGTTATACATGGAATAGGTTAGGTATCATGTATTTATATAAATATTTAAAGTAGAATATTTCCTCCCTCTCCTCTTGGGAAGATAGCAACAATTTTTGCTATTAATATATTTACTGAGAAAAAATACATAATTTAAATGCTGATTTACTAATGGAAATCTGTGACATCTCATGAGCAATAACAAATAGAAGGAATTTTTGAATCAAGTAATTTATCAATGATTTATTTGATAGAGTCATCCTGCAAGTGGAAGATGAGCTCTAGATGTTGTTACCATAGATTAAAGAAATGACAAAGCAAAAGCATTTGAGATAAGGGAAGGGTAGGAAGAAGGCACTAGAGAATAGGAGTGGCAATAGAGCTGAGCTGTAGTTCTGAATGTAAGAGATAAAGTCTTTTTTTTCTGTTTTTCCTGCCTGTGCTTAGTCTTCTTAAAATGCAAAGTTTGAAATCTTTTTACGTTTTTTTTAAGCTTCCTTAACCTTGCATGATGCGATGAAACTTCTGAACTAGCTTTTCTACCCCTATTTTATTCTCTTCCCCCATTCTAAAATAAGCATTCATTGGGAACATTGAGGTCAGAGATTTTTGATCTTCAGAATTACATGAATATTGCATTGCTACTGTAATCTTTGGATCACATTTCCAGAGAAAAAAGAAGAAAAAGATTCAAGAATCAATACAAAACAGAGAGCATATAGATGTGATGGCTCTGTGGGGGTGCAGCATGCTTTGTCTGAAACTACCATCTACCAGACAAAATAAAACGGGGCAGCACAATTTCTGCAGTCAGTTCCAGGGAGGAAGCTAAAAGACTGGCAACAGTAAATAAGGACATCCATGACACCTGGACATAATTAAATCACTGGACATTAATCTAAATTAAAATCATCCAAAGCAATGAAAGTAGATGGTAGAGTAAACTTGATAGATGGAAAATATTTTTTAAACTAATGATACTTTAATAGAGTAATCTAATCCAGTTAATGCCTAGAGGGTTGTTTCTGAGGCAATTATAAAGGAAAGCAACAAGTAAATAAAAATTCTAATGAATCTTAAGTGACAGAACCAGGAACCATTGCACATTCTGATCCTCAGCATTTTTTGGAGAACTCATTACTATTTAGTATAAAAAAGTTTTGAGCAATCCTGATTGTCCCAAATTCCTTTGTAATCTGAGAGTCTTCTTGACTACTTTCCCTGTTAATAAGTCTTTCTCTTTTTTCTTTTTTTTTTTTCTTTGTTTTTTTCTTTCTGTTTTTTTTTCTTGTACAGTTTGGACTTCTTCTTTTTTAGATTTTGCCATTGCTTTTTCTCTTGTCCTATTCTATGACTGTGAATAACTCCTTTCTTTGATTTATATTGTTACGGTTTACGATCTTACATTTCAAGTACTGATCATATCTTAATATTGATCGAATCTTGCTGAAATGCAGCATGTTCAGCTCCTTCAGTCTCTTTATATTCACAACATTTATCTCTTTTTCAAATCTTTAATTTTATTTTCCGTATAGTTGTCATATACTTCAAACCATGAAACAAAGAGCTCCATATGTGAACACCAACTTAAGCATTAAAGCTACGCAATATATTGTTATTATTTTACTGAAACACAGCATTGGTGTTTACTTCATGTCAGCATCACAGTGAACACTTGCTTTTTGTTGCTGTTGTTGAATTATTACTGGATATTTCAGACTTAATAGGTATATATTTGTCTGTGCTGTTTATTTCATTCCCTCTTACCATGTGGTGATCTAGAAGAGAAAGATTATGCAGAAAGTGTCTGGCTGTTTTGCATCAGGGCTTATAGTGATTGCTGCTCTGAAAAGAAATCACTCTCACATCCTGGCTCTGGGACACACTGAATATGTCGGAATCCTGCTACAGTCAGCTGTCACTTTCATAGAAGCAATACAATATATGCAAGAAGTTACTCCCATCTCCAGTTGAGGTTTAATTCAGAAGCAGGAGTAATGACAATTTGATATGTTAGTAAAAAACCTTAATTTTCTTGGTTTTTCTCAGAACAAAATCAGGGGTTTTACAAAAAAAAAAAAACTTCTACTTGAGGGGAAAAAAATTATTTGCTCTTCAGAGAAAAGGTCTGTTATTATTTAGTGCATAAAGTCTTCTGAATTCAATCATCAGCATAGTTATAAATTTTATAGCATAGGAAAGAAAGAGAAGATATTAAAGGAGGATAATCCTTCTTTTCATATTTATTCACTTGTTTCATTTCTTCAGCTCTGTACTGTGTTACTTTTCATGGTGCCACAATTCAGATGATTCATTCCAGCTTTCATATATAATTATTTTTCTATTTTGTTTTGCAATAAAATACAAATAGATGTTTAAAGAACAGAAGTGCAGTTCAGAAAGTCTTTTGAGATAAGTAAGGAAAGTATGCAACAAACAACACATGAAAGAAAAATTTAACTTAAAATACAGAGTATCAGTGTTTTGCTGGAAGAGATGTAGAGTATTGCTAACAGAAATGTGAACATATTTCAAATTCAAGCTGAAAGTAGTATTTTATATAATAGTACATGCTTGAAAATGGTCTCAGATTTCCTAGAATCATAGAAAGGTTTGGGTTGAAAGGGACATACATTAAAGATCATCTCGTTCCAAATGCCCCTGCCATGGGCAGGGACACTTTTCACTAGACAAGGTTAGTTGATGGCACAACCTGAATTTGCAGAATTTACAGTTAAAACTACAATTCCTGTTTTTCTTTTCTAGCATTATCAGCTTTTGAATATCAGGGTAAAAATTTGTGTATGCTTTCGTATTCCAAGGCTAAAAGAATATGTATCTCCTGAGAAGTTCCCTCTACTGTAAAACTTTTGTGTTCTGGGAGTTATTCACAGAAGGGAATCCTAGAAATGTGGGTTTTACTGCAGCAGGTCTGCCTATTTGTGCCTTGTAAAAGATGTGCTTCAACAGAAACCCAGTAGCTTTTCATCCTCTACCATATGTGATTATTCAGCATAGCCTTTACTTCAATCCAGATATTATGAGCTAGGATAAAAAAAAAGGAAAGGGGTGTGTGCATGTGTATATATGTGTGTCTGTGTGTGTGATTTAAGTTTAGAGGAAGCTCAAAGTAGACTCTTTTGATACACTGAGTGGTATGAAGTGACTAGTCAGAAGGGGTTATCTACTCTGTACTGCTCAAGTTACTAGCAATAGAAAGAGGCTACTCCCTGGGGTAGGCGCTTTTAACAAAATTGATGAAGCCAAATAGCAACCCTATTATCATATGTAATAATTTTCTTGAACATGAGCCAGCTCTTAGTGCCAAAAAATGATTATTTTCATCACATAGATTCTCTTGAAACTCTCCTATTTCACTTTATATATTCAAACTCCTAGAAGATAAGATAGGAGCTGTGTTTCCATAGCACTTCACTGTCTCTTTCAAAGCAGCATTGTGATAGCTATCTTCTCAGCTTTTGGGTTATGAAATTTTAATTTGCAACATGAAACTGAAGTATTTAGTGTCTAAGCAGTTTTTGAAACAGATTTTTTGCAAATATTAGGATCAGATTTATGCCTTTCATTAGAAGTCTGTCATCAAGATTTACAAAATACTATTTCTATATAGGAAGCTATTTGCATCTTTTTGATGACTTTGCTAAAAATTGTGCCAATATATTCTGTATACAAGCAATGTTTTTAAATTTTTTTTTGCTCTATTAAAAGCCTAAAAATTAAAAATATTAAAGGAGATTACAAAAGTTCTTAATATTTGGTTTTAGGTGTAATAGACAATCATGAATCATTTTGATGATTGTTCACTTTGCTTCATGATAAACTGTTGTATCTGTTAAAGTGAAGTTTATAATATGAATAGCTTTTTTTAAATGCAATATTACACTACAGTACAATATTCTTGTTCTAAGATACTTAATGGCCCTTCATCAAACACCAACATGCATTTACAACCACTTTATCTTGATTTTAAAATCTTAATTGTTTTACAATTTGTTAAGATGTAAATTAGATATATTGTGTAGCTTTGATATGAGATCTTACTTGGATTATTTTTAGCAGTAGCAGAACAGGCCAAAAAGAGTCTAGTTTTCTGTCTGTTTTACTTTGATTTCTTTTCCTCACTAAAAAAAGGAAGCACCAGGTCACTTTAAAATAGAAAATTTAATGTTACAACTAAAAGCAGAATCTATTTGACTAACAAAGAAATTGACTCTCCTATAGTGATTTTTGTTCATGTTTCCCAAAAATTCTGTTTCATTTTTAGTGGAACTGTCTAATTAAGCAAAACCTTTTTATGTTTGATGGGACTCTCTCATTAAGCAAAACCATATATGAACGCTCATATATGTATATTTGTATATCAGAAGATGTTATCAGTCTTGTCAGAATATGCCAGAACAGAAAATTCATTATTTAAATTGCAACTTCCTTGATGTTTTCTAAAATTGTTCTTAAATACCTTTTTTTTTTTTTTTTTACAATATTTGATACCTGGGAATAATTTTCATTCCAGCTAGAGGAGTGTGGATTGCTGAAGGCACTTTTAATACTAAGGAGTATGTGAGGAGGCTGATAACTGGTGCTTCTGATTGACATCCTGATTAAGTCTTTCGATAATTTGGTGATTGCAGCTATTCCAAGCCAAAGCTATGGTTTGTAATACAGAAAATTTGGATTCTTCCTGCTCATACAGAGTGTTTTTGAAGGAGTTTGGAGACTTCCTTAAATGTAAAAACAGTTGCAAGGAAACAAAATTGTCTTTTTATAGTTGCTTCTACAGCTTGGAAGTATAATCTATCTGCATGGAACAGGAAAGTAGGAAGATTATTTCATTATCATCTCTACTTCCATATTCCCCAAGGTGGTGGAAAATATCAGACAGGTCTAGAGAAAGCCACTCATTTCTCATGATCACTCTATCTATGATGACAGGGTTTCCAGCTTGTCTCACTATTTTCCAAGGTGTAGTATCGTATTTCAGTAAGGTATTTCTAGATTGTATTGACTATGCAACTGAATTTAGCCCGGAATTCTTATTTTTTAGATATTTTCTTCAATTAGTCTCAAAGCTAACTATTAGAGTTTATGGCTTCTTTGACTCTAATTGTAGGACTGTGAGTCAGAATACCTCTTTTTATTTTCTGTGTTCTAGAGAGATTTAAATTCATTCTGAATAAATTGTGAAGTTCAGTGAACATCAGTGATTATTTCTAAGAAATAGGTTTTTTCCCTTAAACCAAATAATCATTAATTGTTTGGGGAATTACAGAACAAAAGTTCTCAGAGCCAAAACCAACCCAAATCATATTTTAAAGTTCATGGAGGCTTTGGAAGTCTCCATGGCTTCTGGTGTCTGCCTCCCTTTTCTCCTGCTTTTATTCTTAAACATAGTCTACATGCTTCTTTTGAAATGCACTCCAGGGAAGCTCAGTGTTAAAAGTTAATGTCCACTGGCTGAGGCTTCATACTGTTTCAGCAAAGACAACTCTAAAATACATTGTCTATTCAATTCTAAAGTTTCTGGTTAGACAGGCTCTATTTTCTTCTCTTTTTGCCCAAAGTAAGACTTAAATCCATTCTGTTCACATCAAATATCATTTGAAAATTTGGAGAGGAAAAGTGATTATATGCAGTAAATAAATATACTAAAATTATTTTCCTATTTCCTACATTCTACATTTATACATTTCCTACATTTATTCACAAGACATAAAAAAATAATATATACATCTGTGTTTGGAAATATCTTCCATGGTGCCTTTTTTCCTTGATTTTTTTTACACTTAAGCACAAAACTATATATTCAAAAGAAAAAAAATTAGTTAAATAAGAGTCATAGAATAATAGCCTGAGTTGGAAGGGATTGTAAAGACCATCCATGAGGAAAAGACACCTTTCATTAGACGAGGTTACTCAGACATAACATGAGTCTCACACGAACTGTTCAATGCCTCCTACTCAAACCGGCAAAGAAAAGACCTTTCTCAACATGGAGCAGATACACCACTCCCTTCTGACTGGTCCCTGTGATTACATTTGTGCTGCTAAATGAAGTATGATGAGGCATTTTCCCAGACACAAAGGCCAGTGGGTCCAGAGAAGTGGGCATATAATTTTATAAGACCTCTCGGCCTCCAAAACCAGCTAGGGATGTTACTGTCCTAAACTGTGACTGAGAAGCTTTTGCGGAAGTGCTAGATTACATAGTCCCAAAGTCCTAAATGTCAAGGACTATTTTGATCATTCATTAGTAAAGAAAATAATTGCTATGCCCAGTAATTAAACATGGTTCTATTTAATTCATTAACCCAGACATAGCTCAGGAACATAGTGGTGCCAGCTGTCTTACCCCAGTGGGCGCAACAACTCAAGTTATGACTGAGCAGCTGAATCCAGCACAGGCAACACTTCCTAAAGTAAGAACACCTCAGTAATGTTGAAGCCTCACTCTTTAGCCTGGATCAGCAACCTTAGTAATAAACTGCTGCAGCAATTCATCATATAGGCTGTCTTGAGTCTGATTTACAATGGAAAGCCTCAGCAGGGATGTTGGTACTTGGCGCTAGATAAAACAGAGTGAAGGTGAGTTTCCCTAAAGAAAAACTTCAGTGTTTGAAACTATCCATTGTAGCCATTGTTCTCTTCATCCTGGTACATGATAGTATGCAGTTCATTAACAGATTTAGGCGTTCATTTGAGCTCTCAATGTGGCTGAAGTATTTAATAAATTAGGAAAATTGTAGGGTTTTTCTACAATTCTCTGGTTTTTTTTTCACTGTTCTATCATAAGCTTTCCAAAGTCAGTATCTTGTGTCCAGATAAACAGAAAGTATTTAGAGGTGACACTTCAGTATTTTATACGTATATCTCTTGTAAAAAGGAGCCAGATGCTATTAGCCTGAATATATGAAGAGGTTAAGGGGGTCATTACAGCTTTATAAGGAATACAAAAAAAAGTGTATTGCATGATTCTTAAGGCCATGCTGGCATTAGTTATATTTATAGAGGAATGTCCCCCGTTGCTGAGGCTGACAGTCACTGAATGACCTGAACTGATGCTCATAGAGCATGGGCTGCACCAGGGACTTGGCTGCATGCAGCCTAACAGGAATGAACCTTGGACGGGTCTGACTCCTAAGCTGTTCCCAGGAAACTCCTCTCAGAAATGTAAAGCATTGAACATTTCTCATGTTACAACACAAAGGAAGAGAATGAGTTTTATATATATATACACCAGTGTACATCTTTACCTGTTGCTACTACTATTAATTCTGTAGCAATGGCACATCAGTCTAAAACCAAGTAATTGCTCAAGAATCTGAACATGATATACAGTAGCATTATGGTTAAACTCAGAACTCTTTCAGTAATTGAGCTATTATACTTCATGCATACATTACAATCCATTTTAACATCTGTAAACTGACAAAAAAATATCTGTTTTGTTTGTCAGTATACTTTTGGGTGCAAATAATTAGCTAATATAATTGTCTAGTAATAAAATATTAGTCTTTTACACCTACATTATCTAACAAACAAATCAAAAATTCCAGAAGGAAACAGATTTTAGAAAGGCTTAAACTGATGCATTTGCTGATATCTGCAAACATTTACTTTGTATCAATATATATCCAGTTTTTAACAGGTTTCTACAGAAAAATATTAGCTCTGTGAAATTGAACTTAACGATCCTAAAACGTATTTTAAACACATCATTTGATTATTCTGAAATACAAAAACTAAAACTTAAAATGTCAAATAGTCCAGGTTCATAATCCCACAGGTTTTAAACTGCAAGCATTATATTTATGTAGATATTCAAAAAGAAAATCTGATTCATCCAACTGAGCCAATGCTCAGCTAAACTTCTTATGTTAATGAGCTCATCTTCACAGCCAATACAGAGAAATAAGCTTTTTCTAGAAGTCATTGTAAATGTTCTGCTCTTCCAATATGTTGAACAACAATTCACAGGTGAAGTTACCAGTTAGCTCCAAACTTCAAGAGAAATTTCTTCCCACCTCTCCTGTTTCTTGCAGCACAGTCCAACTCCATTCTTTTACCTGTGATTGCTACTGAAAAAGACTAACTGGAGACAGAGTAGCAGAGCAGAGTCATTTCTCAGGAACACCATGATAGTTCTGATCAACATTGTCCTAACATGGTATCTTGACCATCTGTAGAGTTGCCAGTTTGGGGACATTTATACCCTCTGTGAAGTAAATAGTACTTTGAAAATTTTATCATGTGAGTTTTGTTCAGCTCTGTATCTCATTCTGCTCACTTCCTATTGACTCAGATTTTCTTATATATAACATCTCAAAAATTCTGTAACAGTGAAATACACACTAGATATACTGATTTGATTTTTCTTTAGCACTGAGAAAGACTACCAGTTACACAATAAATAGCTCTCTTCGGTTATGCATAAATCTCTTTTTTTCACAGAGATTGTAATACCTAAGAATTTAGGATTTTCCAGAAGATAATATTCCTTGGAACCTTGCCAGATGTTAAGTTTGAACCCTAAATTTTGAGTTATGTTTTAAGCCAATGATTTTGTAAGTGTGTAGGATATTGGATCTAAAATATTAAGCAAAGGGTAAGAGAGTAATTAAAAAAAATATTTTGTCCAAGAACATATGATAGGAAAAGGAAATATGCCAAGAATAGCAAAAATGAAGAAGCACATTTTCAGAATTTGACAGTTGAGATCAGTGGTGAAAAGGAAACCTCACTACTGCATTTGCTTTACAAGTAGCTGGTGTCTCAAGCCAAATAATACAACAAACTGAAGGACTGGTGTAACCCCTTCAGCTTTCACTACAAATATGAATCTTGGGCAGTTCAATATTGCTTCAAATCCCCTGAAGTTTGCAGTGTTATTTCCAATATAGGAGCAATATAAGATTATTCATAATAATACTTATTATCTTCATAATGATGAAAAATAACTGTTCTGCTATTTAACACCTTCCCTATCAGCTGTAAATTTTCCAAGGAAGCATTCAATTCAAAAACTGGAGCAGACAATAAATCAAACTATTACTGGCAATCTTGGTGCAGAGCTGGGAGCATGAGCAAAATGGAAAATGCATCACCTTAGTAGTTCCACAAGGTCAAAGTCGAAGCACATTTGGAATACTTACAGAAAATGTATCTGACTACACATTTCCAAACTCATATATTATACAAAGCATTGCTTCCCAGGCCAACGGGTTTCCCCAAAAAACTTCTAACTCAAAATAAGCTATTCTGAATTTTGTACAAAGAGTTCTTCTATGTGCATAATCTTTTTTCAAGTCAAGAGATATGCCTGAAGAAATTACCCGAAAAAAAAAAAGTTACATAGGAATTCTTTGAGTAAAATTACAAATTGGCCTGTTAATTGTCCTAGTTATTGCAAATAGACATGGTATTTCTGAATAAGTTACTGTTTTCCCTAATGAGTATAAAGCTAATTGGCAGAGAACACAATTCCATACTTACAGTAATAAATGAGTTTTCAAAACTACTAAGAGTTTAGAGTAAAGGTAGGTAAAGGCAGGTAGGTTAAGTTGGACTTCTTAGAATGCAAAGTTCAGTCCTTTTCACCTTGTCTCAGAGAAGATGCAATAGAAGTGGAAATGCTTTATATCCAAGCAGTGAATCTGATCAGGATTTAATTCTTTCATATTTTACCTAAATAGGTTTGAAATGCAAAATGAGTGTTCCTAATTTTTCTTCCAAATATGTGCAGAAAGGAACACAGAGAATGAGCAGAAAATGGATACATGTTTTAATTTCTGAGAATAGCTATTCATGGGATGCCCTAGAAGCAACAGAATGCAGTGCAACAGAATATTAACAATGTGAAGAGACTAACCAAATAACCTATTATCAGAAAAAATGCTGGCTTCCCAGGATTAGGAAAAAACAAAAGAACTAGAAATCCTGTAGTGAGGCCTTTCAGTGTGCCTTCTGAAAATTCATCTGTCTCTAAACACTTAATATTGGCAACATTGATGGACTGGACCAGTTTGAAAAAGTATGGCAATTTGAATATTTTTAGGCCAGAATACATTTTCTTCAGTATCTGTCAATTTCCATAATACTCATATGTGTTTCTCCAAATACATTTTCCCAATATTTTTACCAAAGTAGGAATGTTAACTGTATTGTATTTAGAAGACAGATTTTTCTTTTTCTCAAGAAACATTTAATAGCAATAAAATCAGAAGAAACAGGTCTGAAAATAGAGCTAAAAGACGCAGTTTCCTTAGCAACAAAAATTCTCAGATATCTTCCAAATTCCAAGACCTCACAACAACTGGAAAAAGTATCTACTGTGTTCATATTCTCCCCTCCCCTGTATTCTGAAGCCTTGCTTTGTAATTATGTGTATTCATACAGATAAGTGAAATACTCTCTGAAATGAAGTACTTCAGCTCCTAACAATTTTCCTTACTTATATTTTCGAGATGGCTTATGAAAGTGTACAGATTCACTCTTTTTACACAATGACTGGGAAAAATGTGAGGAGGAAAGAAGGAAACTAGAGAAGATGTCATTTTATATACATACACACAGACATATATATATTTAATACATATACATACATTTTATCTATATATATGAAATACAGCAAAAAACCCACAAACAAACAAATAAACAAACTTTAAAAAACCCCTAAAGCCAAATGAATTAAAAGAGAAACAAAGACTGATTGTCAGAGGATGATATAGGGGATGGAATGGCAGTAAGGGCTATTTCATGGCAATTTTTGTGGGAAAGGACTAAATGTAGCTAGTAAGAAAAAATACACAGTAACAAGAGAGAATTAACACAGAGAAAAATAGGAAATAACAATACAAATAACTCACAGGTAAAATAAGTAGGACTTTGAAAATATAAAAGGTAAATGTGTTTTATATAAAGGTTGATAAGAAAATTCAAGCAAGTATTGCTTTTCTATTGTGGTTTCCTGTATGTTTTCTGTAGAGTTTGGCCCCAAGACCCCGCTGAACTACAGGCATTATATGAGCTTTGAGGAAAGACAAGAGTCTGCAAAAGCTTTTTTCTGGTATCATCCAGTGGCATCTTTACCTCCAGTGCAGTGGACAAGAGATACTGTGTAAGACCAGGTTTCTTCCAGAAGGAAGCTCTCTGACACACAGGCAAAAGTTTTCCAGGCAGCTGCCTGTGTCTAACATGGGTACTTGTGCCACAAGCATCCCCTAGGATTAGATAATGAGCTGGGGCTGAGGTCACTGAGCTCAATCAGTTGAGCTCAGTGGGACCAAAATGCTACTTCTTAGTAGAAGTACTACTTCTTAGGTTAGTTGTCAAAGTAGGGTTTTTTTGCAAGTAGTCTCTAGTTAAGTGCTAGATGATTCAATTTCAAAATACTGTGTATAATAAATGACAAGTGATCGGATGAAACTTTTCTGACTCAGTTTAAGATAAAGAATCCCTCCTAATATCAGAGATATGATTGATAAAGATGTGGAATGCCTCTTACTTTCAAACCCTAGAATGTCTAATGTTTTCCTGCAGGCAAAAATTAATTGGGACTATTGAAACAGTTGACTTGGATATGAGATTCATTTCCTTTCTTTTTTGTCATTTATCAAAATACAAATCCTTCAAGCAGCCAGCTGGATGTTTCTTCCCTTTTTTTTTTTTCCCCCTGAATTGTTCTTTGAAATACCATTAATATTCATCAAAATATTTAATTAAAGACTTTTTTTTTCTGTATGTGTATTTATCATTTCAACAATTAGTAACCCTAGTCACTTCTTCCCTTTAGTCATTGCATGGGGTCTAATTCATGACAGTACATGCTGAGGAATGAAAAACAAATTGGCATATTTTCTAGGAATTCTAATTCTTCCCATTACCCAGATAATCCTCTTTTTATTTCCAGGCTGATTTTTTTTTTTTTTAGTTTATGTACAGGGTGTAGATTATTCAGACTGAAGCAAAGTTTTTGGTGGAAATTCTGTTGTTTATGTTTTTCTGCCTCCTCTCCCCTTTGCCTTATTGACACCATATTTTGGAAAAATATATTTTCAGTAAACAGTCAGAATTCCATTACATTGTTATTGCACACTTAAGAAAAAATATTTTCATAACTTGCTCATTTAAGCATGTCAATTTGGAAAATTTTTAGAATATTCAATCGAGATTCCTTAAAATCAAACAAAATTCATTTCTTTGTAGTCACCACTAAGCTGGTGACTCTTGATGTTACAAGGGACAAAGGATATGCCTGCACTTAAATAAAACAATTCAGATAAATGTGCACTGTTCCAATATCTGTGACTATTGTAGGAAATGGTTTCACCACTACTGTCATTTTTTCAGTGACACTATGAAGTGCTGTTCAGTGCAATTTATCCTGTTCTACACAACTGAAAAACAACCTCTGAGCCAGGAGACATTGGCTTATTCCTTGACTCCATGGTATATTTCTTACATTATTTTAGGTGGGTTATTTAGGGTCAGCTCAACAAAATTTTGGGTTATAATTTACATTCCCAAGACCAAATTGCTTCTGCTTTCAATGAGAAACCAAGAATCTATAGGGAACTTTTCAACAACATAGTTCACTGTTGAAAAGATTTTTTTTTATCACCAGTTAATTGAATTTTTATCATGGATTTTTTTCTAAGTCCAAGATGCAGTTTCTGGGCAGAGGAAAAACTGGAAGTAAAACCAGACCAAGTTTTAATTATAACATAATTTTTCATATATTTGAGCAAAATACAGATCTCCCTTCCTCTTACATTGATCTCTTGCCTCCCATGTGAATACTTAGATGTATCGAAATCTGAAAAAGTTTTGTGAAACTATATTCTTCATTTCCAGATAACACTAGGAATCAGTATATTTATTTTCCCTAATTTTGCCTCTTTTGTTTATATGAATTAAGCACTTGAGGAGCTTAAAATGGGGCCTTTTCCTACTTGGTACTTTAACTTACTCTCATACAAACAATTGTATCTTCTACATTTGCTGTTTCCCTTTGATCTGTCCCAGCTTTGTTCACTTCAAATAAAAAGACATTTTAAGCTAAATGTTACTCGGTGAAATTGTGTGGCTTTATGAAACAAAGACACAATCTGATAAATTCATCAGATGCTTTCTCCAAGTCAGAAGTATCATATATTTGTCTTGTTATTTCTAGTAGGAAGAATCCTCCTGCATCATTTTGTAAGACCTTGACAAGCTTTTAAATCCAAGCAAATTAACAGAGAAAAAATGATGTTTTGCTGTAGTTTTTTGCATGAGTTTTGCTTTACCACGAGTAGCTGTTACTTGTTACTGTATTTTCTAAGCACTCCTGTGTCTAAGGAGCAGTTTCTTTTATCCCAGACCAGATAAACAGAAAATTAAATAAAAAGTCATTAGGGTTAAAAATTTATAGGGTTTGCGTTAAGTTTTGACCAATACTGTTGGAATGGGTGAAGCCTGTGCTCATTAATGACTCCTTTTAGACCTAAATGCTTCACTGCTCCTCTCTGGCTTTTGGTTTCAAAAGAACTTCTGATGTAAACTACTGTTCAGTGTGAGGAAAACAAATTACACTCACAAAGAACTTTTAATATTTTTATCATTACTTTTATTACTGTACTTTTTACATTTAGCCAATGAAATATATGTACAGAACCCCTGAAACATACCTAACCTTATCATAGTAGCATATAATAAGTACACCCTGTGCTGTGCATAACTGAAATTTGTGTCATTGGTAGCATCTTTGATTCCAACAATGAAGAATTTTCTAAGAGAAGAGAAGCTGTACTGGTTTGAAAGCAAACCAGTGAGAGACTCCAAGTCAGAAATACAGTTTAACAGGCAAAATAAAATAAATGCAATAGAACAAAAAGAAAACCACTGACAGAGTCAGAATACAACCTGACACCCTGTCGGTCAGGGTGTTGGTAGCAGTCCAATTAAACGGTGCCAGCAGTCTCCTGGAGTGATGGTTCTGTTGAAGCAGTGATCCTGTCAAAGGGTCTGGTCTTCCTCAGAAGGTCCAGTGGTGGCTGTGTAGCTCTTGTCCTCTGGGAACCCAGTAGGTAAGGGCTGGCTAGGGTGTTCCAAACCTCCGAGTATACACAGATGGGAACGCTTAGTTCCTCCTCCTGGGCGCAGCATCTCACAATGGGATGGTGAGTCATGAGGCAAGGCATTGATGGGCCCATAACAGAAGATATCCCCCTGGAGGGAGGATGGGTCATGGCAGAGATAAGAAACACTGCCCCAGCTGGTTTCAACAGCTGGCCCATTAACAGGAGATATCCCCAGAGTTTATCAGGGATGAGTCATGCAGGAGGTGGGGAACACTGCCCCACGGGTTTTTTAACAGCTTATGAAGATGGTGATAGAATATATACTTTTGGGCACATCTTACATTGCAACCTAGGACAGAAGCCTGATTGATTGTGCTGCTTTTGGCTAGGATAGAGTCAATTTTCTTCATAGTATCTTGCATTGGACTGTGTTTTGCATTTATACTGGAAACAGAATTTATGTCATAGAAATGTTTTTGTTATTTCTGAGCAGTGGTAACAAAGTGTCAAGACCTTTTCTGCCTCTCATCCTGCACCAGCGAGGAGGCTGGGGATGCGCAGCTAGGACAGCCAGTACCAGTGATATTCCATACCATGTGGTGCTGTGCTTATGAATTCCTTTTTTTACTTTGCTTGTGTGCATAGGTTTTGCTTCACTTATTAAACTGTCTTTATCTCAATCCATGAGTTTTCTCACTTTTTCTCTCCCAATTCTCTTCCCTATCCAGCCGAGGGGAGTGAAGGAGTGGCTGTGTGGATCTGAGTAGATGGCTGGGATTAAACCATGATATTGTCTGAATTGCCTAAATTTGAAATCACAGAATCACACAATGGCTGACAATGGAAGGGACCTATGAAAGTGATCCTGTCCAACCTCTTGCTAAAGCAGGCCCATCAAGAGCCAGTCACACAGGACCATCCCAGACTGCTTTTGTTTTTTCCTCCTCCAAGGAGGAAACATCACAAGCCCTCCAAGCAGTCTGTGCCAATGCATGGTCACTCTCACAGTAAAAAAGTGTTTCCTGATGTTCAGAGAGAATCTCCTATGTCTCAGTTTGTGCCCGTTGTCTTGTTTTTTGTCACTAAAACCATTGACAAGGGCCTGGATATGCCTTCTTTGCACACTCTCTTCAGATATTTATAAATATTGTTAAGTAAGCCCTTGAGCCTTCTGTACTTGAAGCTGAACAGTCCCAGCTATGTCAGCCCTCTTTGTTTGAGAGATGCTCCAATCCCCTAATTATCCTTGTTGGACTCACTTCCATTTGTTCATATTTCTGTTATGGACAATGAAATTTATTCACATGTTTGAAGGATACATGTAAGACTGATTTTTTTTCCCAGATTTCCATAGTATTAACTAAAGTTCCCTCTTTAATCAACAGCCAAACATTTTTGTGCAGGCACAGATTCTTAAGTGTAACTTAGAATTTGCAATGCTATAACATAAACCTTCCTTTCAGATGTCTTTCAAAATCAGATGCAATACTTGCTGCTCTCAGGAATTGCAGAAATCTCTGAAACTTCATAGTAGAAAAGAAAGGAAAGAACTGCTTGTTCTTTTACACTCTCATTAACCACTTTCCTTACTTAACAAATGAATTTAAAAAAAGGGAAGTAACTGCAGCAATTGTAGTTTCCCTTAAATTGGAAAAAAGGAAATAAACATTGACAGAATTATAAAGAAACACCAATTTATAAAAGTAAGAATCCTTTCTGAGTCTTTGAACTCAAGTGTCTGGATTTTCAGAAAACTCCCAAAGTCTCTATATTCTTCTTTGTTTATTTCACTTTCTCTTTGAAACAAGTAAAGAGAATGGGAAATCTATAAATAAAAAAGAAGATAGATAAACTTCAAAAGATTTCCACTTCACAACATCTGAGTAAAAAAAAAAAAACTAAGGAAGAATCTGAAGGTGGTTTTGTGATGGTGGCGATTTTTTATGTTTTGTTGTTGTTGTTTTTCTTGTTTTTGAAATTCTAAAACACATACTTCTGTGTTTAAAATATGAAGATGCATGAGGTAAAAAAAACGACATTAAAGTAGGAAATGGACATAAGTTATATGATACATAATGCCAATTAATATAGCTACATATACAAATATGACCATATGAGAAGCAAAGGTTTATGTATGACATTTTGAAAAGTTCACGTTTCTGACATTTGAAAAAACAAATAGTTGAAATGCTTACGTTTTCTTGTCTTTGTCTATGAAATATATAGTATTTCTATTTAGAAATTATGTTTACTAAAGTCCAACATCTGTAAAATCTCATTTACAACATCTAGATTTTATAATATTGTTAAAATATAGTGCACTTTATGGCAAACATTTCCCAATTGGTTTTATAGTCTGGCCAAATAGGAACAAAGAAAAAATTTTCAATAGCTTCTTTTTTCTATGGTGTACTGATCATCAAATCTAATCTTCTCCCTTAATTTAAAAACATTTTCTTCTACAAATAATACCAGGTATTGATCAGCTACTATGCCCCTGTGAAAATTCTGACACACAAATAGCATAGGACAACATATACATCCAGCTACATTAAGTAAACTGTTAATGGTTATTCTAGAGTAAATACTGGAGGGAACAGATTTTTGTTTGACTTCCAGCACTTCTACGTAGTAAATGAAAACACTTTTCCACTTTAAATAACAGGTCAGGTAATTTTCAGAGTTTCATTCTAAAACACACTGTGGCTATCGGTACTATGTTACATAAAAAGCTTTATGAGATATATTTTTCTGAACTTCTGAAGCATTACAAATCTTTAAGCAAACCTTGGCAATGGACAGTCACACTTTAGAACCAAATTGTGCAGGGAATGAGGGAAAGGCAGTCCTTGCCCATGGCTTGTTAGACAAGAGTACGTACTGGTGCTAAAGAGAAAGGGTCAAGTGATTCTAAAGCCCTCTGTGATATTCCCCTCAAAACCCACAAAATGAATGGAGATTCATACTCTAACTTTTTTCCCCTTAACATTTTCCTGCTGTTTCAATGATGTTCAATGTATTTTGTCACTGTGTAACTGGAAATACGGGTATCTCTATAAAGGAGGAAAATAGCCTCTCTTAAACAAAGATCTCATTGCCTGGATAAGGAGAGAAAACAATATATTTCGAAAGTATTAATCTCCTGAGAAGGCTGCAATTTAACTGATAAACCTAAATTTCTCACATATTTTGTAGTGAAAAAAAAAAAAAAAAAGTGTGTGATCCAAAGCTTTCATTATTTGTAAAAGCTTTGCTAAGAAACAAACCAAAATGAAGAGTTCTTTCATTCTGTTACTGGTCTCATCTACAGCTAAGTTACAGAATCCATTAAGAGACAACTATTTTTGCTGTCTGCTTAAAAAAGACATTTGTTTTTCACTGACTCAAGTATTTGGCAGAACAAAATGGGAAATAGGCTTATTTAATTTCCAAGGAGAAGGAGAAAATAAGACAAACACGGACAGTCAAGAATTTATCTAGTTATCTCTTCGGGGAGTCCAGGACCTCAGAGTATACTTACCAGGCTCTAAGCAGACAGAACAAAGGAACTGGTTTAATTACAAATATCAACCAATTCACTTCCCTCAGAGGTAATCATTTTGGAACCATCATATTTGTATAAAAGGGAACAATGGCAAACAGGTGCCTTCCACCCTTTATTCATAGTTCAGATAGAAATACATTCCTTTAATGTGTGAAAAGCTGAAGGAGGTAATTAATTTTCCAGCCAAAGACAGTCCTGCCAATTCTTATGTGATTAGTTACATTAATTGTTAAAAGATAATACGAAGACCAAGGGAAGCATATTAATTTCCTAAAATAAATGAGGGAATGTAAATATAGCTATGCTATCTTAAAACATACCACTGTCTAGTTTATGAAAACATACTTGCTTTTTGTTTGGGGATTTTTTTTTTAGTTGATTGAGGGTTTTTATGTGTGTGAGTTTGCTTAAGATACAAGGGTCTTTGTTGAAGATATGATTACATAATTCGTCTGAAACAAAATTTTTTCTGTTTCATAGGATCATTTCAAACAAAAATCTTCTGTTTATCAAAGCTTTGCATATTAAATGAAAAAGTTTGTTTGCTAGAATGTTTGCTCTCAAATCAACTATTGATGATGTTCACAATGATATAAAACTTGAGAAACAAACATTTTGATGACAGAGTTACAATATTTTTTTTTCTTATTAGCTTAGACTGGTAATTAAAAAAAAAATGCCAAGAAGCACATTGACTGTATGCAAAAGAAAATATACACATGAAAAAAGGGTGCAAAACAACATAACTGATTATTCTCACTTGTTATGACACAAATGTTGTAATTAAAATATAAAAACTATTATATTATTTGATAAGATATTGACTAGTAAGAAACATGATTCATTAATCAATTAAAATAAAATAAGCATTAAACAATAAGTTTGGGAAGCTTAAAATATTACTTTTTTTTGATATGTAGGCAATATTTTTAAAATACAGGCATATAGGAAATCATGCTATTCTGGCTACTTTACACACTCAATTCATTTGCTATTCCCTTCCATGGAAATGTTAGAGGATATATTCCTCTTTGTTCTTCTTGACATCTATTTATAGATCTATCTCCCATAATTTAACCAACCTTTAAAACCTACTGATACCATCTCTGTCCACAATCTTCTGCACCAACAAATTATGGAAGTTTCCATTTCCTTGCAAAGAATTTCTATCTTTCATTCTTTAACTGATCCCAAATTACCATAAACAAATGCCTTTTTTGTTCTATATTGCAGGATTTAATGAGTAACAGTTCTGCACTCACCTACTCACTACCTCGTACTAGTTGTGACCAGGATGGAGTTTTCTTCATTGCAGCACATACGGTACTATGTTTTGGATTGGTGACCAAAATAGTCACAGTCACACACCAATGTTTTAGCTCTTGCTGGACAGTGCTTACACAGCATCAAGGCTTGCTCTGTTTCTCTTGCTGCCCCATGAGCAAGAAGACTAAAAGAAAAAAAGAAGTTGGGAGAGAACACAGCTGATCCCAACTGACCAAAGGAATATTCCATACCTTATGTACTGTACTTGGCAGTAAAAGCTGGGGGAGAGACGGAAGAAGAGAAGGACTCAGAATTATGGTGTTTGTCTTACTACAGTGTTTGTGAGCAAGTGGCTGTGCCAGGCTAAGCTGCTGACTGAAGTTAGCCCACAATACACTCTCGCAATATTGTATGTGTAATTTTCTGTCTGTGTTTCTTTCTAAATTATAAAAAAATACTTCAGTGGAGAGCTAAGATATTTCAGGTATTGCAATAACCTGTCCAGGGAAGTGGTGGAATCACCATCTCTGGAAGTGTTCAACAGGCATGTGGATGAGGCACTCGGGGATATGTCTTAGTGGTAACACAGCGGTGCTGGGCTGATGCTTCAACTCAGTGATCTAGGAGGTCATTTCTAACCTTAATTATTTATGATTCTTTAAACATTATTTCTTATGTACTAGTCTTCCATCCATTCATTATACATATATTTAATTATACACATATATTATTCTGTATTTTTGAATAATACATATTCTGCATTTTATTATACATAGTTATTTGCATCTAAAATTTTTAAAGCTCATAAACACTTAGCAGATTAGAAAAAGAAATTCTTGAAATTAGGGAAGACTAATATAGGAACAGATTTCTTCTAAATCTTAGAAATTTTATTGTCCCCACCTCCTTATCTCACCTCAGTAGCATATTTTCAGCATTCCACTTTGCAAAAATTGAATATTAATAAATACTCTGGTAATTAAAGCCTGAAACAATGGACTACTTATTATGGTACATCTGAGTATGATGAGAAGTGTCATTTTGCCCTTTTAAACTGAGCAGACATTCTGACTTAATTTTCATGGCGACTGCAGGTTATAGCAAGATTGTGAAAACACATGATTTTGCATGTCTTATTCTCCATGAATCTCTAAAAATTAAGATGAAGCCCTCTCACCTTCATCTCAGCTAAAAAACTAATAAAAAGCCTGTCTTGTTTCAGTGAGGTTCTTCTAACAGTTTATACTTTCATTAGTTAACTCCTCTGCTGTAACTGAATATATGTATATACTTAACGGCAATTTTGAAATGAGAGATAACTGTAGTGGGAGTATTTAGAATACTGACAAATCAAGCCTCTTTAAAACTGAACTTTATACAAATCTTTTGTTAGCAAAGCACTTTGAATGGTCAATTCTTGCAGAAAATTGATCTTTAACACTGTGTGTACAGAACAGTCAGCCTCTAAATCTTAAGTTAACTGTGAGTATACATTATGGAGTTAATGTTATATATTTCGAACTGATGACTGTCATTCTTGGTAGTTATTAGCCACTGAAGCTAAAATGATCAAGCCTAGGAGCTGGAGAAGTTGAAACTGAAGTGGGAGATCTCCTTTCCTCCTGACACTCTTTACCATATTATTCAGTTTTGATAGGAAATTTGGTAGGATGCACTGCCTATTTGCATTGTCTTGTGCTTCATTTTTTTGATTTTGGACAGTTTTTGTTACTTGGATGTCTGCTAAATACAGGAGATGGATGTCCATCTTTTCTTTACTCCTTTAGTACCCGTATTGCTCACTTTGTCTGGCTATGACTTCACAAAGTCATAATGCTTATTGCTAGCAATCTCATAACACCAATACTCCAGCACCGTTATTTGTTTGGTAAAGCACTTGTTTAGCACTTCTGTAAACATATATTTATTTTCAAGGCAATCTAATGTCAATTAGATCCTGCATAATTAATTTATATGTGTCATGAGTCTCTGTCTTGGCTACGCCTCACTCTGTTCTCTGTGGTTGGTATATTTCAGCAATGCTGATCTTTATGTTCGAAATATACAATTCCCTTGTGGACTGACAGAAAGACAAAGAAAAAATTGTAGAGTTTAAGAATGTATATAGTTTCCTAGCCCGCATTTGAAACTGAATTATATGCTATTCCAAGGCTATCTTGTTAATCAAATCTTACTGTGGTCACCTTTCAGCTGCTAAGATAAAGCAGCCAAGAAATATATTAGTCTTACTTCATGGACACTAAACATTATGACCAGCTATCAGGTATCTTTCTTTATGTGACATTTTGTCTTCATGTTTTGTTTTTCTGCTCTAAATAGAAGGAAACTTTAGTAATAAATATTAGTTTTGCTGCCATTGTTGTTTCCCTTCTATAGATATAGAATTGCTATGTATTTTTCCTGAGGATTGAAAGACATTTAAGGCAAATTGTCTAATGACAACTCTTGGAGTTTCACAATAAGCAAAACTCTTTCAAATGAAGTACTATCAAATCAGGTCTCACCTAGGAAAAAAATCATGGTAAGATGAATTTCCTATCCGTTACCCTGACTCTTTAAATTATTTTCTTATTAGTATGATTGTAAAGTACTGAAAAGTGTTGAACAATTCAAGTATGGATCATGTATTTCTAATGATGTCCATCCAGCAAGAGTTACAAATTGAACTAAATGCACTGTGAACATCTGTTCCCATTAACCCTTTTGTGATTCTCTGATGCTCTACGTTTTTCATCATACGCCTTTCTTCTTTCAAAATAGCCATCTAAATTTAAAATAAAAGAAGAAAAAAAGCATATTTAAGAAAAAAATCTTCTGGTGTGCTGAAGACAAACTCCCCTCCAAAGGCTGGTGGAAGAGGAGGAATGCAACATGCAGAATAATACCATCTGGTTTCATTTGAACACAAACAACAACAAAACAAATTCATTAATTTAATTTGACTCATAACCTGCAGTCAACAAATTAGGAGGCTTAGAATTCCTGTGTGTTTCACCACCATCCTGCCAAATAGCCACACTCTACTGTATACTGAAATTATCACTGATGGAACACCAAAACTGTTAGAATTAGAGACCACATAATTATTAAACATATACCATTTACATCAAATTTGACTTTTCCAATAATTACTTTACTTCGGGTTTATTGCTACCAGATTTCCTTCTCATTGGATGTGCAGTACCCCTCTTTAGGCTGCACTTTGAGAAAGAGGGTGGTTTTATTTATTTATTCAATTTTTGAAATGAATAACCTTTTTTTTTTCCTGATATGATCTCAGTCCTCTCAAAAATTCATTTCCATCTATAGCAGTTTCATATTGGCATATACTGAAAATCTCAAAAACCAAATCCACTTGGGTTTTCCACATAGTAAACTCATAAAATTACTGTGACATTTTTCCTTGCTTCCTTAATATTTTTATAGAAAAAAAAAATCATTAGCTCTTTTCACTAGGTCCTCTTTCCTTCCAATGTCTACCTTTTAACTTTACAGATATGTCCTTTCCTGTTGATCCAAAGTGCATTCAAATCTCCTGAAAACTTTCCCTTTTGCATTTTTGCTGCAGCAGAATGGATTAGAAGTCACTTCAGCAGTCTCAAGACTAGAGACCCATTGAACAATTCTTGAGTTTTAAAATATCTACCAGAGGAGGCCAGATAAAACTTTTCAAAATCGAACAGGATGTTGTCTTCAACAGTGATCTGCCATTGCAACAGTGAACTTTATTGTGAAAAAGAAAACCAAAAAGTCTTTAAAAAAACCGAAAATTGCTACATAAATTTTGTTGATCACAATAATAAAAGGCTGAGGTCCTTTTGATAAAAGAAAATTACTCCAAAAAAATAAATGTCTGAGAGGTAGATCACCACACAAAATTTTTCTTAATGTTTCATTTCAATTCTAATCTCTTAATCAAAATATTCGTATGTTTATACAGATTATGCAAGAAAGTGTCACCTTTCCTGTATTTTCACAGTGTTGGGTCTGCGCAACTCAAAGGGAATATAGCTCATTTGATGTATTAAAAATCACAGAGAGACTCAGAAGTCTCTTTGATAAAACTGCAGGACAGTAAGGCAGGCCCACAAGAGGACATAGTTATCTAGAGGAAATGTTTACAACACTGTAACTATTAGAACAACAAAATTTAAATTCTCAACCTCTTGAGGACTTGCTTGTTTTAACAATTGATAGAAATTTCACCCTCTAATTCCCAAATGCATAAAAGATAATGGCCCCAGTTATGACATGCTTTAAAACAAGTGCACAGAAGCATGTCCTGTTGCTGCACAAAATATTTGTATATAAGCACACTAGCATCATAGCCTGTGCATGGTCCAAATAAACCAGAATAAGTCCATAAAGCACTGTCTGATCAGCAATTCATGATTTTGTCATAGTTTGTTCCCCTCCAAGTATTTCTTCTTCAAATTGAATAGGTCTAGCTTACTCAGTAACTCAATTCATGGAAGCCATTTCATCCTTCTTACCATCTTTATAAGAACCATTAGTTCTTACTGAAAGACTGTCATCATGATTGCTTAAGTATTTAAAATGTTTTATGTCAGATTCTATTTAAGGTTCAGGAATGATGGAGCACTTGGAAAATCTATTATGTCAGGTGCTAAGAGATTTACACATGTTTATGTAGTTCACTGAGTGAATATCAGAGAAATAAACTGGGACAAGATAAAACCCAGGGCTATTAGAGAGAGACAACAGGACAAGGTGTGTTGTTTTTGGCTGGGCTACAGTTAATTTTCTTCACAGTAGCTTGTGTGTGGTTATATTTTGGATTTATGCTAGAACTAGTGTTGATAATATAGATAATATAATATTGCTGAGCAACACTTGTACAGCATCAAGGCATTTTCTGCTTCTTGTACCATCCCACCAGTGTCGAGGCTGTGGGTGCACAAGTAGTTGGGAAGGGACACAGCTGGACCAGCTGACTCCAACCGACCCAAGAGATATTCCCTACCATACGTCATCATGTTCAGCATGCAAAGCTGGAGGAAGAGGAAGGAGGACACAATTGGAGTGATGGCATTTGTCTTCCCGAGTCACAGTTACTCATTAAGGAGCCCTCCTCTCCTGGGGATGGCTGAACACCTGCCTTCTTGTGGCAAACTGAATGAATTCCTTGTTTCGCTTTGCTTTCCCTATTAAACTGTCTTTGCCTCAACCCATGAGTTTTTTTACTCTTCTGATTCTTTTCCCCATCCCACTGGTGTGGGAGTAAGCAAGCAGTTGATTGGGACATAGTTGCCAGATGCAGTTAAGCCATAACACAAGAATACAGCTGAACTCCAAGCAAAGTATGAAGGGAAGCAGCAAAGACAGAATGCAGATATTCAGGACCAGGTCTAGATCCATGCAGTTCAAGTAAAAAGACTCAGAAGCTGATCCTACATCAGATAAAAAAATGTGTTGTAGAGCAACACCTAGAATCAGGTTTAAAGGCTATCAGGTGCCCTGAGTTCTTGAAAGGACTCAGCAGCTTCTGCTCAGTCAAAATCAGCTGTGCGTGATAACAGCATCAGTGGCTATATTGCTGGGGGCACAGCTGAACTCTGGATTCATGGCAACACTAATAACCATCCTTGCCCAAGGAAGAAAAGACTGCCAGATCCTTCTTCTAAACATAGTGAAGAAATAGGCATTTTTGAAGACAAAGTAGGGTGATTTCTTTGCTGAGTAAGTCTGTGAGTGGAGCCAATTTCTATTGCATTACTTTCCTAATCAAACAATAGTCAAGAAAATATTAATTTCATTTTTAATTGTTGTACCTCTTTCTAAAGAATTCTAACACAATATTTATGCCAAGTGTTTACTAAATACAAAATGCTAAATATCTATTTATAAAACCATTATATATGCTAGAAACTCTTACAGAAATTTTAAAAAGCACAACAATTCTTATGAGAGATGGGATAAATGTATGAAACAAAAAATATGATTCTGAGTTAGAAATACAGGATTACACTGAAACAAATTAATTCCTGGCAGAAAGAAGATGACTGAGAAAAAACCCATGGAACTGGGAGAATATCCAAATACTTCTGACTAGGCTCAAATCAAAAAGATTTTTTATTCAAAAACTCCATAAAGAAAAAACTTCTTTTATTGCTATTCTTTCATATAATCTAGAGAAACTTTTTGTGTGTTTCTATTTTATGGCAAGTTCTATTAATTTATTCTTCACTCATCTATTGATGGGTAACTTGCCAATATCTTGATTTGATCCTGAAGACATACTGGTCCCATTTGATTCAACATCAAATTCTTAGTCCTAAATCTTAAACCATATTAAGTAATGGTGACATGACAGCTAGAATAATATCACAGTTTACTTTTACAATCTGTGCATGGTGAAGGGTTGGCCTCTGTTTTGGAGTTATTCAGCACAGAATTCACCCAAATAGGGGTTCAGTATTAAGTCAGAGTCATTTAGATGAATGTTCAAAATGCAATTAGAGGGCCAGCCCTATAGTATATGTGTAATAGTAATAAAGAGAGGAAACTTTGGGAAGGTTATTCAGACCATGAGCTTAAACAGAGTGATGTGGTTTCATTGCCACAGGTGAATTTCTTCCTCAGGCAGTTGACCTCTAGGAAGGTGTGTTTCACTGCATCCAGGGTTTCAGGTTCCCTCCATTTCCAGATCCAAGGGCTGAGCGCAGTATGCTGTTCCTCTCTGGTCTGCACAGATGGGTTTCTTCTCAGCTTGCAAAAGATTGATGTAAATACAGAGATGGGAAATGGGTAGGAATTTCTCTTGGCTCCTTTGGTTTCTACCCGAACATAGAAACTAGTTACAGGACCTGCATGCTTAACTCCTGTGGCTGGAGTCAGGTAGCGGGACTACTTCCCTCTCCCTGTATTTCTCAGTGTTATTTTATACATAAAAATCTATGTTACAAAACTACAGTCAACAGTGAGACAGAAGAGAGAATAGAAAAAGCAAAAGTGAAAAACTTGTAGGCTGATATAAAAGTTTAATAAATGAATGGGGGAAAAAAAAGTCATATAAAAACAATCACTCAGCATGTCCCACAGGCAAACTGATGCCCTGCTAGTGACTGGGAAACAGCTACCTTGGAAAACATCTATTTTTAGTTTTGATTGTGACATTACATGATATGGAGTGGCCCTTTTTTTAAAATTTTTACATCACAAGACTCAAGACTGACATCCCGTATTGTTACGAAGGAAGTCTAATTTCAGAAGTTCTATGTTCTGATAAGATTTTTGTTCTCTTTGTTCAATTTCTTCATATCGGTATAACAAAAATGGGGGAAGCCTTATATATAGTTACAATGAAAAGGTGGGAATTCAAAGGTTGAAGAACTTAAAGCAGTACAGAAGTTATAAACAGAAATAAAGCAGACAAGAAAGCAAGCAAAGAAAATTAAAAGGACAAGTTTTCCTGGATTCTGGAAATTAAAATTAAAGTCATGGAGAAGTACTTAAATCCGTAAAAATGCAGAAAACAATGTATTCAAAAGCTAAAGATCTTACTTAGGTTTTTTTTCTCCTAAAAACTAACAGGTGAACAAACCAAAATTTCTTCCTATATATTTCTTCATATATTGTAGAGGAACTGAATAGGTGACTTGTGGAATTTTGACTCTACCCTTTCAGGACACAAACTATCTCGCCCCAAAAAAACAGTTTATGATAAACTTCTGCAGTATTAGGAAAACCAGATGTAACCGATATATTATTATAAAATTCCCCTTTACAAGTCAATGCATTATAAGTATTGATTTGGTATTACTATGGATCCGCAACCGGAGCTAGCTGCCCCCAGACCCCTTTGTCAGGGCTAGGCAGTCGACCCAGGATTCAGCCTGCAGCCACGAGTTCTGCCCCTTCGGTTCCGCAGCCGCCGCTGCTGGGGCTTCGCGCAAGCGGGCAGCTGCACGCGCTCCTCAGGGCAGAGGAGGAGGTGGTGAAAGCCCAAAGTCCCCGGAGACAAAGAACGAACGAGGAGGGGTATCCTTCCTTGGACCACAGCAGGTTTTATTAGCCGGATCCGGGCGGAAGCGATAACTCCCGGAGAGGACCCGCGCCGAGGGTTTTAAGGTGAGGAAAACCGGGTGGAGTTTAGGGCGAGAATCAATAGGAGAGGGGGAACTGGGAGGAACCAGGGTACAATCAACCAACGGGGTGATAACAAGGGGGAGACAGTCAGCATGCACCTATGGGGTGCCGAGCGGCTTGGAGGGTTCTGGAAGAAGAGGCATGGCTAGCTTTGGGGGGGGCGCGAGGCTTAAACTCGGGAACTGCCCAGAGAGCCACCCTCCGATTCTGATTCATCAATCCAGGGGAGAGCCATGTCCGGATTGACAAGAGGGGGTCTCTGGGGCGACCAGGAGGATGCCCTGTAAGAGCACACCCCAACATTACTACATTTACTTTTAGTAAAAAATACTAGAAATATTAATTCTCATTTTCAAGCTGGACTCCTTACAAGATGATTTTCCATACATTTAAACAGGTTTTCTGTACTAAGAACACATCGAAATCTTGAAAAAATTAATACAAACTGTATGATACCACTGTACTTCCACTTACATAATACTGAAGCCAGAGCAATCACATTTAATAAAACCAAAGTTTGACTTTTATATTTGCTGTAAATCCAAAGTACCTGGGAATGCACTACAGTAGTGTCACCTGAGCTCCAGTGAGCATGAAAAATTTTCTAACATTCCTTATTTTCCAGGATTAGATGTAGACGACAATGACTAGCTGGAAATATAATCTATAAACATATTTCAAAATAATTTTGCTCTTACTGAACTCCTTGCAACAGTGATTATTTTTCCATTCTGCAACTGTACACTACTTAGCACAGTCATAATTTTATGATTTACAACTGTGGTTCCTTAATGTTATCAAAATACAGTTAAGGGCTGCAATCATTTTAAGATGGTGTGTGGTTACCCACTGAACTTTACTATAGATTAATAATAAATGTATGGATTAACGGCTTCCTAAAGGTACTTAATATAAATTGACACTTTTAGCATTCTAAAATACTGGTATGTAGTATTTACATAAACAGTGATACCTGTTTAATTCAGTTTTATGAAATAATGCTGACAACTTTCCCATGATCTAATTACACTACCTGCATTGTCACTACACAGTAGTTCCAATTTTTGAAGGACATTTGAAGTGTAACTAAAAATCTTTGCTTGTATTTGTCCTAATCCTAACTGAATCCCAACTAATCCCCGCACAAGCACTCATTTCCTTCCAGTGCGATGGGGATCGAATAGGAAGGGCAAAAGTGAGAAAAACTGTTCATTGAGAAGACAGTTTAAGAGGTTAGCAAAAGCAGCACATGCAAGCAAAGCCATCTCCAGGATATCATAGCTTCATCACATGTAATGATGACTTGGGAAGACAAACTCCATCACCCTAAAAGCACCCGCCCACACACACTTTTCTTCTCCTTCCCTCAGCTTCCTATGCTGAGCATGATGACATAAGGCACGGAACATTCCTTGGGTCAGTTGCGGTCAGCTGTCCCAGCTGTGTCTCTTCTCAACTTCTTGTGCACCTACATCCACCTCACTGGTGGGGGTGGGTGAGAAACAGAAACAACCTTGCACTGCTCCGCAATAACAAGAACATCCCTGAGTTCTCAAGAGTACTTTCAGTGCAAATCCAAAACACAGCCCCATATGAGGTACTGAACTCTATCCCAGCCAAATCTAGCACGACTAGAAAGCCTGTAAACTTAATAGGATTGGATTTGCTAACTAGGACTGGGAGCTGTATTCAACCTGGCACCCAAGACAGCTGAGCCTGAGCCCCACAGCAGCACCCAGAGTAAGTGATGAGTGACAGCAGTGGGAAATTCCCTGATGCAAGAGATAGAACCCCTGACCTGTTGACGTGACTGTTATCTGGAGAAGTTTGTTGCTTGCCCAGTCTCAGATTCAAGGTGCTCTGAAGAGGTTGCTGAGGCTTGTCTAGCCTCGTATTTATTCTTCACTGCTGCTCTTCCATATAGGCATTGTGAGGAATGAATTTAATTTTTATTTATGCCTCAATATTATAGGGATTTTAATTACTATAGGAGCTGTAAACGTGCTAGGAACACATGCCACATGAAGGAGGCAGCTAGAGCACGTGAGGGGAGAGCGACCACTGAGGCAGACAACCCCTTTAGAAAATGGAGGGAGGCTCTGTCTCTGGGGGGACTTTGCCTGACAGCCAGTCAGGGGAGTATCATGTTAGGGAGCATTTAAACTAATTGAATCATAGAAGCATAGAATGGTTTGGGTTGGAATGAGCCCTAAAGATCATTTAGTTCCAACCGCCTGCCATGGACAGGAACACCAACCTGGCCCTGAGCATACACAGGTCCATGAGGCCTGATGAGATGCACCCACAAGTCTTGGGGTGTGGGAAGAGATGGGATGGAGTTGAGTTACAGGCTGTGGAACAAAGGAGCACGTGGCGGCACAGAGAGGCTTGTCTCCACCGGACCCTGGGGGGGAGGAGGTGTCACCCAGCAGAGGCCTACGGAGAGGAGCTGCCGGAAGCTGACAGACGGGTGAACAGCGCGTGATCCCCCCATAGAAGGACATTCAGAAAGTGTGTTGCTGATGTGGCAGCATGGGATAGGTCAGGTAGTGAGTATTGCCATGTAAGGAAGTACTGTGCCTTGAAGAAGCGTATAAAACCAGCTCATTTCTTTGAATAAACGATTCAGATTCCCTGCCGGTCTGGGTCCGTGTCCCAGTTGTTACGAATGGTGCCCTCCATCAGGGACTAGAGCTGCAGGTGAGCCACAGGGAACATGAGGGCTGGACAGTCCTTATCGGACCCAGTGAAGTCCATGTTTCAATCACCGACATTGGGGAAGCTGGCTGATATTGTGAGGTCAGTCTCAGTTATTCTTTAAACATCACACACATTATAGGAGGTTCCAAAGGGCTGGAAGAAAACGCATGTCATTCTTGTCTTCAAGAGGGACAAGAAGGAAGGTCTGGTCCATTAAGTAGTGCAGCTAATAATCCTAGAAATCCAAGCCTACCAAGGACAAGAAGGTTACTGGGAGCATTAAACATGGACTTGTGAAGGAGGAATCATGCCTGACCAACCTCACAACCTTCTTCAAAGGTTTGGTTCAGACAATGAAATAAGTGGAGGATATTGCTTATTTTGAATTTTCCAAGGCTTTTGACATTGGGTTTCACAGCATTCTACCAATTAAAATTATGAATAATAATCTGATAAATAAACATATCATTAAAAATAGGGGGAAATAGATTATAAACTATCTGAAATGCATGCTTACAGGAATCTAACTAGCAGCATGAAGCCAACCTGGAGACCAGTCACTAGTGGTGTACCCCAGGGACTGATTCTTGGACCACTACTATTTAATTTCTTCCTTAATGACCCTCAAAAAATTTGCTGATGATAAAACCTAGGAGTTTGATGGCTGATGATAAAAACCTGGGAGTTTGATGGCTGATACACCAGACAATTGCCCTGTCATTCAGAGGGGCCTCAACAGAGTGGAGAATTGGGCTAACAGGAATCTAATGAAATTCAGCAAAGGAAGTGAAAAGTCCTGTGTCTGCACAGTACAGACTAGGTATCAACAAGCCGAAAAAATCTTGTCAGTAATAGGCCTGAACATGAGGCAGACCAGCAATGTGTCAAATGCCTTTGACACAAAGCTCAGCAGCCTCCTGGGCCACAGCAGAAGTGTTAATAGAAGGCCAAGGGAGGTGATTCCTCCTCTCTATGCAGCACGAGTGAGACATATCTGGAGTGCTGTGTCCAGTGCTGAACTCCTCAGCACAAGCAAAACATGCTCAAGCAAGTCCAGTGAAGGGACAGAAAGATGACAAAAGGACTGGAGTTACTTATATTCAAGGAAAGGCTGAGCTAAGACTGCTTAGCCTGGAAAAGACTTGGGGGGACTTTATCAGTATGTATAAATAGATGATGAGAGGGAATGAAGAAGAGTGAACCAGAATCTCCTCAGCAGTGGCCAGTGACAGGACAAGAGGAAACTGGAATGGATTGAAACAGAAGAAATTTTACTTAGAGGTAAGACCCAAATTTGTACTGTGTAGATGGTCAAATCCTGAAACAGGTTGCCCAGAGAAGTTGTGTACTCTCCATCTTTGGAGTTATTGAAAACCTGACTGGACAAAGACCTGAATTCATCCTGTTTGAGCAGGGAAGTTAGATTTCCAGAGGTGCCTCCCAGCCTCAAAGATTCTGTGATTTTATGAAAATTCATAGGAAAGTTTTGAAACTGCTGTCCTTTTGTATTTTATGCACTTCCATTATTTCTCATGAAATTTAGATTGCTCATATTAGGCCTGCAGTGGTAATTCATTTGACCTGACAAGCAAATGCATTCCAAATTCAGGAACATTAAAAGCTACACTGCAAAGTAATAAGGGCTTATTCTGCCTGACCTCCCTCAAGATCTCTAACATAGAACCAGATCATAAATATGCACAGCATAGCAGATGTCAAGCTTTATGAATACATGTAAATATTCATCAACTTATGGAATTCTTAGCTATCCACTCAGTTTTTACGTTTGAATAACACCAAGCTGGGCAGAAGTGTTCATCTGTCCAACAGTAAGAAGGCTCTACAGAAGGATCTGGTGGCTGAATCTATGGACTAAGGCCAATTGTATGAGGCTCAATATGGCAAAGCACTGGGTCCTGCACTTTGGTCGCAACAGTTCAGTGCAGTACTACAGTCTAGGAAATTAATGTCTGGAAAGCTGCTTTGTGGTAAAGGACCTGGGGATGTTGGTCAACAGCAGCTGAAGATGAGCCATCAGTGTATCCAGGTTGCCAAGAATGCCAGTGACATTCTGGCCTCTATCAAAAATTGTGTGGCCCGCAGAACTAGGGAAGCCATTGTCCCTCTGTACTGGGCACTGGTGAGGCTGGACCTTGAATCCTGTGTTCAGTTTTGAGTCCCTCTCTACAAGAAGGATATAGAGGTGCTGGAGTGTGCCCAAACAAGGGTAAAAAAAAGTTGGGCAAGGGTCTGGAGCACAAGTCTTATGGGGAGTGTCTGAAGGAACTGGGGTTGTTTAGCCTGGAGGAAAGGAGGCTCAGGGGAGACCCCACAGGATACCCTAACCCTGGAAGTGTTCAAGGTGAGGCTGGATGGAATTCTGAGCAACCTTGTTTAGTGAAATGTGTCCCTGTCCATGGCTGGAGGTTGGAACAAGATAATGTTTAAGGTCCCTTCCAACCCAGGCCATTCTATGATTCTATGCTATCACTTTCTACAGCTTCCTGAAAGGAGGTTGTAGCCAGGCGGGTGGTGATCCCTTCTCCCAGTTAACAAACAATATGACCATGGAAATGGCCTCCGGATTTGCCAGGGGATGTTTAGATTAGATATTTGGAAGAATTTCTTCAGAGAAAGGGATGTCAAGCATTGGAACAGGGTATCCAAGGAAGTGGTTGTGCCACCATCCCTGAAGTATTTAAAAGATATGTAGATGTGGCACCTAGAGACATGGTTTAGTGGTAGACTTGGCAGGTCCATGGTGGAGAAGAGATCCACCTGCAGCCCCTGAAGGACCCCACACACAGGTGGATGACCAAAGGATGTTGTGACCTCATGGGTAGCCTGCACTAGAACAGGCTCATGGCAGGTCCTGTAAACTCATGGGGAGAAGAGCCCACACTGGAGCAGTTTTGCTGCCAGGACTTGTGATCCTGTAGGGGACCCCATGCTGGAGCAGGCTGTTCCTGAAGGACCCCGTAGAAAGAGATCCACGTTGGAGCAGTTTGTGAAGAACTGCAGCCTGTGGGAAGGAAGTTGCAAAAGTTCATAAAGAAATATCTCCCATGCAAGGGACCCCCTACTGGAGCAGAGGAGTGTGAGGAGTCCTCTCTGTGATGAGGAAGGAGCACCAGAGACAATGTGTAATGGAGTGATAGTAACTCCCATTCCCCACCCTCCTGCACTACTGATGAGGGGGGAGAATTGTGAATACAATTAAGCTGGAGATATAAAGGAGGGGTGGGGAAAATTTAGGTTTAAGATTTCATTTTACTTGTCATCCTACTCTGATTGGATTGGTAATAAATTCATTCAATTTTCCCAAATCAGGTCTGGTTTGGCCATGATGCTAATTGCTGAGTGATCTTTCTCTGTCCTTATCTCAATCCACAAGACTTTTGAAGTATTTTTCCTGCCCTGTCCAGCTGAGGAGAGAGAGGGATAGAGTGAACACTGCATCTGTACACTTGGAAGCCATGACACACCTCTCAAACTACCTTTTATTCAGGTTCTAAGGTATATATGGAAAATGTTCTAATCAGCCTGTCTGGAGTCTGATGTCTTGAGAACTTAAAGACCAATTATTTTCTTGTGCATTCAGGCAGCTGGCTGACTGTGCCTTTGTCTTTGTGTGCATTAATAAATTCATGTTAAATATTGTGTGAAACAGTAGGTAACCCTAATATATTTCATGGTCTCTGGCATGCACAAGCCTTCTGCAGAAACCACCAGGAAATTATTACACATTCATCAGTAAGAAACTCTTTTTCTCAGTTGTCTAAATTTTAAGAGATTTTCTGTCACAGCTGTTCCATTTAATATAACTTGTGCTGTGAGTTCTCAGGCTTCCAAAGGACTGACCTCATAGCCAGTGTGTACATTGTTAGCTATAGCGTTGTAGTCCAACCTTGTCCAGACATCAGAGTCTCAGAACACTCAGATATGCATCACTATTGCATCAATATAAAAAAAATTGTATCTCTCAACTGAATTACGTACTCTTTTCCAAATATTTTATTTTAGACATTTCCTCATAGTTCTATGCACAAAGTAATCAATACCTTCATGAGAAATATCTCAAAGAAGTGGAAGGGGTACTTATGTGTGTAGTATTGAAAAATCTCTTCCATTTATAGGCAAGAGCTAATAGATAAGGCTCTACAGGGAAGAATTTTTACTTAAACTTAGCCTGCAACCTGAAGTAATCCTCTAAAAACAGACTTAGTGCTCAGAATGAGAAAGCTTCTATATCACAATTACTTTAGGAGATGTCCAGCACTATTTAATCTCATTCTTCCAAAGGGTTTGGAAATATGCCTGTTCTTCAGAAAACAGATATTCTCAGAGAAAAAAAAATTATCTATTTATCCATCCTGAAGCAATGAAATGTCTGAGCACAAAGAAATGTATCATTGCTGCTATATGACCGGCATGTTAAAAGGATTTTGGAGGGGAATGTCAGAGCATATCATATTTTTAAGTGATATATGTCAGCTGCAGAATATATTTAAGGGTTCAGTGGCACCAAGAGAACGCAATCTAATGCTGCAGGACAGAGAAGGAACACAGATTTTTACCTGTAGGCAACATTATGAAGATGACAATTTTAGATTAGACTTAAAAATGACCCATTTAGCAGAAGACTTTTACATAACGAAATTCTTGGTGTGCTTAAATCAAAGAATAACTTAGACACACGAGATCTGTTTCATTTGGGATCTGAAACCTATTCCCACCACTGAAAAATTAATCAAGACATTTTTCTTTTCTTTGAAACACTTACTATGTACTGACATTCACTTGTGTGCTATCAGTACAGTAAGTAGAGTTAATGTTCATCTGGCATATATTTGTCTCACAGGCCTCTACCTCAACTTGTAAATGGAATTTTTATTACATGGTTAGCTACTTTCACATAACCTAGTGGGTCTGATTCTTTCAAGAGGCACTTGACACAAGATTAAACAACTTCTTGATCATATCCAGGCTGGAATATACAATTACAGACCATTTTTGAAAAATGATTAAATGTCTCCCTGATTTTAATATAGAAACCAAACTCTAAAGAATGATAAATACGCTGCATAATCAGTATTTTCAGGTGACTTCCAGATTGTTTAAAATGCACATATATATTTGGTAGACAAATTTTAAGTGTAGAATAAAAATTGAAAATAGAAAAAGTGCTACATGCATGAGAACGTACTGAGGTCATTTTATTTTACCCAGCATTTTCTAATCTTTCATACAGTGTATATGTGTGTATCTGTACAAGACATTTTATTCTATGTTAATAGTGAAAATTTGCGAATAAACAGAATGTGAATTTCTGGAAGATCTTTAAGAAGTCCAGCGAATAATAACAAAAATGCCCCCAGAGTGTAAATTAGGAAAACCTCTATTTGTTTCTACTGTTTATCTGCAGTTCAAGGCCAAAAAAAAAATGGTAAGTCTGGTACTCCATGAACCATGCATTTAATAATGAGTATTTGACCTCCAAGGACGAAAGAAAATCTTGCCATCTTTAGCAGAGATTTACTTATTGGAAATACAATGAAGCAAAGAAAAAAAACCTACTTAATCTCTTATGCAATTTCTTGAATACTCACTCTTTAATTTAAAAACCAGCATTTAATGGACAAGCTAGCAATACCTATAATGACATACAGATTGAATTAAGATTTGATTTATGATTATAATTAAGTACTGGCATTTGAAAATATTTGTGGAGATGTTGATCAAGCATTGTTTTAGCTTTGAACACAGATGTTATGAAACTTATATTGGTAAAACTTTCTTCTTTTGACTTTGTTGTAGAGGTTCTCAGATCCAAACACAATTGTTTTTTCTGCCTTTGTTGAAATTTTCTTGATGTATTCTTTTATTCCTAGCAGCATGGGCAGCACGGGAAAAAAAAATATGAAAGTCTTTCTGAAGTCATACTCTGATATTAAGTTTAAAAATTATCTGCTCTGTATTTGTCTGCCTGTTAATATACTGATTTATTCCTGTCCGTTATTATTATCTACACAGTACATTTTAAAGAAACATGAAGGTTTTTTATGTAAATAAAATTATGTTTTAAAAAATTGGTACACATTTTGGTATTTACACACTGGAACAAAAGCTTGTCCACTATCAATGGCTAGTGATATCACATAAGCCTCAATATTTATTTATACAAAATTAACATTTGAGGGAAGATGGTTTACTATGCATGACAAAAATCTTTAAGGTGTTTTCAGCAACAGTTCTACTTACAGAATTAATCAAATAAAATTTCCCTGCCATGAAACATACCAATTAGCTCAAATGTAGTGAAACGCTGAAGAAGCAAAGCTGTTGAGATATAGGAGCCACTTAAAACCACAGCATTGGAAAAAAAAAAGGAAAAAAAACCCAAAGTCATGAGTAGGAAGGGATTAATTCAAGCCCCTCAAAAGAAAGACCATTTTAAAGGTAGATCCCATTTGCAAGTTAAAACTGCTTGGGGTTAAATTCAGTCCCATTTTGAATATCTGCAAGAATAGAGATTTCTCAGGCTCTCTGGGTGACTTGTTTCACTGTTTAAACATACTCACTGTAAGTACATTTCCAAATACCTATTCAAAATTTCTTTTGCTTCCCCTTGTCCCCCTCACATTTCATTTCTTTTCTTCTATCCTCCTTCCGTTGCTGAAAATGACAGTAACATCCTCCCTCAGTTTTTCCTTCCAAAAACTGAAAAATCAATTTTTTCATTCTCTTTCTGTATAACACATATCTCAAGCTTCTAATTATCTTTCCAGCCCTCTCCTAAGTTTGCTTCGTTGTTTTTTTCTTTCATGTATGTTTTATGCTGGAAAATAAAAACTTGAAGCAGGATGTTGCAGCACAGCAACCCATCCCTTGGCTGTCCTAACACCAGCCAGATGCTAGCAGCAAGGAAGCGCCAGCAGTGGGACCTGGTTAATGGGCAAACTCCCCAGGGTTAGGGTGACAACATAGAACCCTCCCAGCAGCCCTCGCACCTCTATGTAGATGTCTCCCTGGGCATTGGATCCTGGTTTCCCCTCCCTTCTCCCCTATACTTGGTTATCTTCCAGAACCTTCTCCCTTCCTCAGTAGCCCATTGGCTCTTTGCTCCCTCTGCCCGCCTTCCTTATTCCCCATTGGTCCTCGGTGCATTTCCCCGCCTCTGTAACACCCCTTTGGCCCTCAGTTATTGGTTCCCTACAGGTTCAACCCCTTTTTCCATCCCTGGTTCTTAACCCCATGTTAGGCTTTGTTCGGGGCTCTCTCGGCACAGCGCTCTTGGACCCTCATCACCCCGTAATAAACCCTGTTCCCATGGAGCTGTGCCGGAGCCCGTCCGCTTCTTTGCTTCTTCCTGCGCCGTTGCCACCTGGGAGCCGCCGAGCCCTGTGTGAGCCTCGGCTGCTTCCCCGCTGCGAACAGATCCAGCAACTGAGGACAGCCCTCTGGGTAACTGGCGCCGCCCCCGGAATCCGGGTTGGGGCGAGCAGTGTCAGCAGGACTCTTTGCTCTCAGAATTGTCAAAGGCAGGTTACCTGCTGTCTCAACTCTAGTTAATAAAATCTGTTATGCAATGGCCTTCCAAGGTGAAAGCTCTCCTTGATGACTCATATTCACCCCATTGTCCACGGGAAGCCCAGCTCCTTCTCTGCAGACAGTTGCCAGCCATTCAGTCCCTAGCTGCACGGGATTACTCATACATTTGCCTTTGCTGGACTTCATACAGCTTCTTTCAGCCCATTTGTGAAACATGCCCAGGTACTTCTGTATCAGTCCTGTCCTCTTCTCACAGGCTTTGTTCTCAACAACAACACTTTCTAAAGGGGCATCCTTACACACCATACTGACCATTAATGAAGATGTTGAAGAGTACTAGCCATGGTCTTCAACTCTGAGGAGCACCATTGTTAATAGTATTCAGGTGGATTTTACACAGCTGATCACAGTCCAGTCAGGCCCGCCCTCCAGCCACTTTTCTGTATTGTAGTAGACCTTTCCAATTTGGCTACAAGAATATATGTGAAACACCTTATTAGTCAGGATAAACAGTTTCCACTGTTGTTCACAGGATCAGTTACTACAGAAAGCAGTCAGGTCCTTCAGGTACGATTTGTCCTTGGTAAATCTCTGCTGGCTCTTCTCATCAATCTTTGGTTTTTTTCCAGCAGTTATGAGGAATGCACCTCACTCAAAAGAGAGAAGCAACAACATGTTTTATTGAGGGAAAATAATATAATTCAGTAAATTTGATGAAATTTAAGACAGCTTAACAACAGTTTACCAAGATTCCCTAAGTTTGGTAGCAAGGTTCACCTTATTAATTACTGCATCAAAGAATGATACAAAGGAAAATCGAGTTAGGTTTGAGTTAGAAGATTTGCACAGAGACCCTTTTGCTGAATCACAAGGTTGAGATGGATCCCCTTGCCTTCTAAACTTATAGAGCAGAGGTGTAGCAAGGTCCAGTCTTAGTCTCAAATTTGGATGATGGTTTATGATGGTTTATGATGAATGGAATTATCTATACAAAGTTTACAATAATATTGAGTAGCTACATGGATTAGCAATGTTTCATTAATTCAGCATGGTATCAGTCATTTACCAAGGATCTGTACTAGGAAGAATCTCATAGCCTCAAGTAAGGGATCTCAAACCTTGAGAGACATCCCTGCTCGAGGACAAATATACCTAGTGTGCAGTCCAGATGCAATTCAGCAAGAGCTCAAATGGATAAATATTAAAATCAGAAGGGCTTCATCCTGATGGTAATATTTATAGAATGAAGGAGTTGGCTGTTAGACAATAGTATAGACAGACACTGTCTTTATTTTAGCTTTTGTATCTTATTCTGTACTTTAGTTATCTTGCATTTTTGGGCTTTGAAACCAACTTTCAAAATCTTTTTCTGAGGCATCTTCACTTCATTGTATGTGAGCCAGGACCTCTCCAGCTCACATATTTATTCCAGGGCATGAGTCCTTTCCCTCATTAGTCAATCCAACCCAAAGTATGGCTATGGGTGAAGTGTATCTAGCACAAGCCTCTAGTGACCCTATTTCAAAGTCCTTCTCAAGAGGTTAAGAAGCCTGTTAGCAAATGCAATATTTCTCTGCTTGTCAGGTGTATCCTGTCTCTCCCCAGAAATCCTAATTCCTCAGAGAGACAGCTATAGTCAGAAAAGCCAAAGAGTGGTCTGAAATATCATGCAACCAACCAGGCACTGACTCACTGGATCCATCGGCTCATTTGTAAGTCGTTCCCTTTGATGGAATTGAGGTGCTCCTTGAGCTGCCATGTTGCATGCTTTACAGCCTATAAACTCCCTTGACAGTATCACTGATGTCAATGCAGATGAGCAATAAGACATAAGACTGAATTCAGATGAATCTCAGCAATTTCTCTTCTACAACCCAGACTGAGCTACTGACAAGCAATAAACTTCACAATACAGCAAATTTGTTTGGGAGACAGGTGCTGATCCCTGCAGAATGATTTCTCTTGCTATCATTTGCTACTTCCACTTGGTGCCAGTACATGGATCAAGCTGAGCTGGTCCAAATGCCTTCTCTGAAACTTCTTCTTCCCTATATAACATCATAGTCCTATACCTGTCTTAAAAGTGTGCATCAAGAAGTGAAGAGAGAAACATCTTTCTTTTTGCCAGAAATCACAACCTTTTATGACACCCATTTTAGGAGATTGGATCCTCCACTTGTTTAGTGCAGCCATAAGATGTCCATTCTTCTGTATGGTGTGACACACTCTTCTCACTGGGAGAGGCACAGCCCTGAGACCACGGCAGCTGCTGCAGCCCAGCCAGGGACTGTCTATTTTGACACAGGACTGCCATAGTCATGACCTCTCTATGAGTCCCCTCAAGCCTCAGGTACCACCTCTACTCTGTTCCCTTTCTCACAAGCCATTAAGGGCTTAGTCCCTCTTTGGCAGCCCTGTTTGCTGAACTCAGTACAGCTGACTAATTCAAGAATTGATTTAAAATTTTATATTGGTTACTTCATTTTTGGCCTTCTTATGTGCTTGTGGTGGGTTGACCTTGGCTGGCTGCCAGTTGCTCACCAAGCTGCACTATCAGTCCCCCTCCACCAACAGGACAGAGGGAGAAAATATGGCAAAAGGTTTGTGGATAGAAATAAAGACAGAAAGATTACTTTCCAAGTACTTCCACAGGCAAAACATTCTCAGCTTGGGGAAACTAATTTAATTTATTGACATTTACTAGTAAGAAAGTAAGAAATAAAAAAAAAACCCTATAAGAGTTTCCCATCAACTCTTCCTTCCTCTCAACTTCCCTCTTAACTCTTCTACCTCCTCCGCACCTGAGCAGTGCATGGGGATGGAGAATGGAGACACTTCGTCTCTGCTGCTCCTTTCTTTTCACATTCTTCCCCCACCCCAGTGTGGGGTATTTCCCATTGAATGCAGATGTTCACAAACCTCCAAAATGGGCTCTTCCCATGGCCTACCGATCTTCAGGAACTGCTCCAGTTTGGGTCCTTTTCACAAGGTACAATCCTTCAGGAACAGACTACTCTGGCATGGGTCCACCACAGGACAGTATTCCTGACAAAAACCTGCTGTTTATGGACTACTTTCCATGGGCAAAAGTTCCTTCTCCAGGGTGGCCTTCTCCAAGGTGGGCTCTCCACAAGGTCACAGGGAACACATGCCTGTTGTGTGGGGTCCTTCCTGGTCTTCAGGGTGGGTAGCTGCTCAGTTCTCCATACGCTGCAGGGCAATCTCTGCTTTCGCATCTGGAGCACCTCCTCCCCCCACTTCTTCACTGACATTTTTGTCTGCAGGGCTGTGTTGTACATTCTTACTCCTCTCTCACAGATGTTGCAGTACTTTTTTACGCTTTCTTAAATAAGTTATCACAGAAGCACTACCAACACTATTGATTTCTTCAGCTTTGGACAGCAATGGGTCTGTCTTGGAGTCAACTGAAACAAGCTTTGTCCAACATGGGAGCAGCTTCTATCATCTTATTACAGAAAACACCTCTGTATCTCCTGTACTACCAAACCCCTGCCAGATAAACCCAATACAGTGTCAAATACTCTGGTATCTTTCAGATACCACATATGGACTAGTGCTGTCTTGTTCACCTCAGTATAAGGAGTTCAAACCAGAAAAATAAATGATAACTAAAATAAGAATTTTACCTGAAATGAAATAAGCCCACTGTACAGGACAGTGAACTTGTTAGCTATTGGTGAATTTTATTAGCTGTGAATTCTATGCACACCGCCTTAGTGTACCAAGGAGAAACAACAGCACTATGAGATGTTCTCTAAAGTTACAAAAGTTGCAAACACAGAAAGAAAATTCTGCAAACAACACTAAAACTTCCAGATGTAGGGCAGATGAGAAACAAGATGCATAAACTAGCAAAAACTTGAAAGGCTCAATATTAATACCTTTAAAGTAGCTTGGCATTCAATACCAGAAGTTTACTACTTCACGTACACTTATAGAAAAGTATGTCAAAATGAATTTTTTTATTTCTTGTTTTCCACGTGGACAGGAAAAACCCACTTTGCCTAAGACACTGTTATCAAGCATAATAATACAGTTGCTCTCCAAAACTATTGGAGAAGATGAAAGGCTTGGAAGAATAACTTCTGCTATATCTTGGTAAAAGTTACAGAAGGGTAGGGAGGGCAAGTTCACAGTTATGACATATGTCTTCCCAAGTTATTGTTATGCGTCATGGAGCCCTGCTTTTGTGGAGATGGCTTAATATGTGCTTACTGATAGGAAGTTGTGAAGGCATTCTATTTTGCTTTCCTACACCTTTTTCTTGAATGAAGGCTTCTTTATTAAAAAAGCATTTCAGTGCAACACTGTTACAGTATAATCTCTTTTCTTGTTGCATCGCATATTTCATGTGAAAGAAGAATGTGTTAAATGTCTTCTGAAATGTGAATTTTTTGCAGTTGCCATTTAATTACTTCTCATATCTCTATGCATATTTTCATTTTACAAACTTAATTCACTCTGAAACTGACACTCAATTACAGGATTTCTAGATAAATTAATATATCTAATCTGTAATGATGAATTCCATGCCAGTATCAAAAGCATTTGGAGAAAAAGATTCAAATAGCTATTTCACTGAAGTAAAAAGGAACCAGAAGAGAATTTTAGATTATCTTTTTATCAAAGACTGTTAGCTATTGGGTTAAATCTTATTCAGGTTTAAGCATGAACTTTGGGAATTTCTGAGTTTTAGGAAGTCACACATCTTTATGGAAGAAGTCACTTTGCTAACATAAGAGTAAAAGGAAGTTGAGAATCCAGATAGGTCCCAGCTGACTGGAAGCTGGCAAATGATGTCCCGATTTTCAAGAAGGAGGACCATGAAAACTACGAGCCTGTTAGTCTCATTTCAGTACCTGGCAAATTTATGGAGAAGATAATTCTGTGACGTATTGAAAAACACCTGAAAGACAATACAGTCAATGGTCACAGCCAGCATGGCCTCATGAGAAAGAAGACCTGCTTATCAAGCCTGATTTATGGCAAGGTAACTACTAAGTTGATCAAGGGAAGCCCGTTGATGCAATATTTTTGGATTTCAGTAAAGCTTTTGGTACTGTTTCTCACAGTTTCCTTCTGGACAAAATATCCAGCACACAGCTGGATAAATATATCATGCGATGGTGAGAAACTGGCTCATGGGTCAGGCACACAGGGTTATAGTGAATGGGAAAACCTCAGACTGGCCTGTCACTAGTGAGGTTCTGCAGGGCTGCATCCTCAGACCAGTTCTCTTCAACATCTTCATTAACAACCTGGATGCAGGACTCAAAAGAGTATTAAGTTTGTTGATTACACCAAAAATGGAGGAGCTGTTGACTCTCTCAAGGGCAGAGAGGCCCTGCAGAGGGACTTTGACAAATCAGAGCCTGGGCAAACATCAGCCTTATGAAGTTTAGCAAGAGAAAGTCCCGGATTCTGCATCTGGGATGCAGCAACCCTGGATGTACGGACAGACTGGGGAATGAGATGCTGGAGAGCAGTGCCAGGGAAAGGGACCTGGGCATCCTGGTCAATGGCAAGTTGAACATGAGTCAGCAGTGCCCTGGCAGCCAGGAGAGCCAACCATCTCAGGTTGGGGGGCATCAGGCACAGCATCACCAGCTGGGCAAGGGGACGGGATTGTCCCACTCTGCTCTGCACTGGGGCGGCCTCGCCTCGAGTGCTGGGGGCAGTTTTGGTCACCACAATATAAGAAAGATATTAAACTATTAAAGAGCATACAAAGAAGGGCAACAAAGATGCTGAAGGGCCTTGAGGGGAAGCCATATGAGGAGCAGCTGAGGTCAATTGGTCTGTTCAGCCTGGAGAAGAGAAAGCTGAGGAGAAACTTCATTGCAGTTACAACTTCCTCATGAGGGGGAGAGGAGGGGCAGGCATTGATCTATTCTCTGTCTGGTGACCAGTGACCTGACCTGAGGGAATGGCCTGAAGTTGTGTCAGGGGAGGTCTAGGCTGGGTATCAGAAAAAGGTTCTTCACCCATGCAGAACAGCACAAAAATGTGGTAGTATTTTGTGTAGAATGGAACATTTTTTGATGTGGAGTTGGTTGTAAAAGAGAAATAAAAAAATCCATACCTTCTGAAAATACATTATTTCTCAAATAATTAGTTTTTGTCAAAGACAGGAAAATTCAAGATTAAACACTGATGTTCCTGTATAAAACATGCAACTTTTTTCCCCCAAGTTAAATATTGGGCAAGGCAAGCTATGCTGAGTTTAACACCTTAAAGAAATGTACTGATCTGGTTTTGGCTCTTCTCTGAGAAAAGCTTTTCAGATTTTGAATAGCTTGATTATGACTTCACAATGGGATATGATGCAAAAATTTTCAACTTGTGACTTCTCTCAGGGATGGTAATGGGTCAAGTGTTGGCCTTGCCTTTTATTTTGGAGAGAAAATTTTCAAGAAAAGATAGGTATATAACTTTGTATCTTAAGTAAAACATACCATCTAACCATCAACAATGAAATTACAAAATGAGAAGCAGGTCTAATGACTGGACATAGGTTATTGTTTTAATCACTTGGTTCACAGAAGAATGTCCTAATTTTGATGATGCTATGATTCAGTTGTAGACATTATATTTGAAATAAGATATTTCCTTAAAAATAAAAAATGTTTCAAAACAAAAAATGTGAACTCTATAAATGAAAAAAATCATTAATTTTGTAGAAGTCCGGACAAATGTAATTTTAAATTACTTGTAAAAGGTAACAGAACAAAACCAGAATGAGACTGGAGTTCAAATCATTGTTCCAAGGTCTCAGGAACCATAACTTCTATGTATAATGTTTTTTCTCTTCGATCTGAAAGGGAAAACAGGAAATCACGAGAGGCAGGTCAGCTCTGTCAAGACAAAAACAGAAATAAATTTGACCAAATGGACATTTCTGTTGAGCAGGAAGTTTCTTTCAAAATAATTTACTCAAAACTGTCCAGGAGAAATGCATATGTAGCTGGAGTTATTTAAAATTAATGAGCACTGCTAAAATATAGTTGACATGGGGAAAGAAAATCTGCAAGTCTGGAGGGGAATGGCAGTAAAGGTCCCTTACAAAAAGAGCAAATAATCCAAAATCTTCTTTTGAAGATGATGATCAGCAAATCCAAAAATTCACATAATTGCAAATACTACAATATCAGGTTAAATTATGATACAGTGTTATAATGAATTATTTTATACCACGGTTAAAAAATATGACAATTTTTTTTAAAAAATGCTTGCAATGATAGTCAAAATTAAAACAGAGTCAGGAAAAGAAGACTTAAAAGAATTGAAGATTGCTGGAAGAAGCTCAAGTTAAAAAGGAGTTTAATGTAATGATCATAATTTAAAATATTTTGCTTAAATCAGTTGCTTATTCTAAAGAGAAATCTTATGCCTACCTTTAATATTGAAATTTAGCAGGATTTGTAATAAAAATAACTAATTAAGAAAGTCACTTTGATCAGTTCAAATCAGTAATCAAGTATGAACTGCAAATTAAATCAGAAATAATTTTTTAAAATAAAAAAAAAGCATATATGTTATATCTGTTTACTATGTAAATATCAGTATGTAATGGAATTCAAAATAAGTCAAACCTATTCTGACTTGTTCCTTAAAAATAAAAGACAGTTCAAAATTAGACAGATGATACTGAATAATAGTCTAGCAAAAAAAATCCTTTTTTCTCAGCTGACTCCTGTTATGATCAGATTATTGAGGGATGCCTCTGCCCAAATCAAGGTGCAAATGAGGCCATATGTCAAGTCAATAATATGGATTTTATTTAACAGTAGATGTGAGGTAAGGGAGAGAGACACAGAGAGAGAGAAGAGATTAAGCAGAAGATAGTTCCCACATGTGGATCCAGAGGCATCCCGTTGGTCCTCCTTCACCCTGGGCTTCTCAGTGGTGGGGATCCCGAGTCGATCTTCTGGGGGTACCACCGTTATACAGTCCACGTTCCAGATATACATGGGGTGGTCGCAGATGCAGTCCTCACAATTTTGGGTGATCTTTGTTTGATTGGTGATATGTGTATCAGCAGTTGCTTCCTTTCCCACAGTTTGCCACAGTGGGAAACAGATACGCTAACCAGGATGTACTAACCAGATCTTACCTCCACCAGGTCTGAAATCAGCTCCTTCCTCCCGTTCTGCCTGACCACCAGAGGCGGTCACTCAGGCGCCGTGTCATATTCCATGGTGACATGGTAAAAATTCTATCACTTGAAACATTTCAGAATAGCCTAGGAAGAATAGTAATGAATGTACAATAAAGTAAAATTAGTAATTGTGGGGTAAAATTGCTTAAAATTACTTTTTTCAAGCTCAGATTAAAATGATTGTGTATTACAGATATGAAAACCAATTAACTGAATAATTTTTAGGTACTTCCTTTTCAGTTTCATCTACATCTGTTATACCACAGTCAGTATAATGCTTACTTTGGTAGTCATACATTTTACTGGTATGTATAGTGTAAAAATAAAAGGCACTTCTCCAGTCAGTAATTCAATGAAATCTTATTTCCTTTCTTCTGTCAATTAACTATATGACATTTACTACTTTTAAACAAGATGGCTCAAAATTTTCAATCTGTCATTTATCTACAGATATGCAAAATGTCAAAATCTCAATATAGAATCATTAAAATGTGAACTTTTTTTTTTATCAGAAAGCCACTATTGCATAACATCTTGAAAGCTCAGAGTTTTGTTAAACATACAGAATCACAGCTTTTCAGAATCACCAACAACCACCTGGGACATAAAGAAGAAAGAAAAAGAAAAGAAAATATAAAATACATATATTTTACTTCTACTCAGAAGTTCTTTTCTGATGGTACCTTGATAATTTTAACGTTGGATTATGATACTTGCTTAGCACTTTCAATTGCAAATAAATGTTCTTATTAAATACATTGAGTTTTCGTGGCTATGAAATGCTTCTGCTGGGCTGAGTAATTAATATGTTGTTTATTTTAGGATTTTAAATACATCAGGAAAGTTTTTCACCATATCAGAAAATCAACCAACTTGCCAAACTTAAACCATAATAGAGTTAAAGTTAGAAAAGTTTTAGAAATAATTTTTGGAAAGAACTGAAACATATCACAATATTTGCACGAGAAGGTGAAGGGAAAACCAAAGATGAAAACACTAAGACTACCCTCAGTTGCTGTAATGCAACATGAAAACAGAATCAAAAATCTCACCAAAAGGCTGCCAAATATAAGTCTCTGTTGTCATTGAACGATAGGGAAAAAGAGTACATTTCCTGACATGCATTTTCTGAGTGTGAAGTAGTATTTATTTATTCTTGTAAAGTGGCAACATAACAATATTTTAAAAAGTAAATTATTATTTAAAATATTCTACATGTAGCAAGTATTATATGATTTATAATTTTAGTGAGCTAAGTGATTAATCAGATTGTCAGGTGAGTACTTCATGCTGCATAAACTCAGGACATTGGCTGGCTGTAATATTGCTAGCCCTTTGTTCATGATGTAGAAAATATGGAATAACACTGAAGAACTGATTTTTAGCAGGTATAGTATGTGGTTTTGTTCTGAAAAATATTTGGAAAAGTACATACATGCATTTGATATCAGAATCATTAAATATTGAGAACTAGTAAGAGTTCAGCAAAACAAAAAGTTGGGTTTTTTTTCATTTCATAATGAAACAAAAACTCACAAAAACCCTTTACTTGACTGAGATGTTTTATTATTGAAAGTCAGCCAATATAAACAGGTTGCTCAGCATGTTTTATCTGTCTTTTTTTTAACTGTGACATCCAAAGGAATGTGAAGAAGAAAATAAAGAAAATACATGGTTTAAAATTCTGATGTTCATTTATAGACACTGCCCCTGCTATCTGCATGTAGGAGAGCAGAGGAATGGTTGACTGGCTCAAGACACTCAGGAGGGAAATAGGTGGGGGAAGAGGTGGGATGAAGCACCTTCTCACACTCTGTTGGGTAGTGAAATGTGATGCAGGCCCACACCGCACTGGGGGCAGTCGACCACCATAAGGAGTAGGACCACCATAAGCCCCAAAGCGGTGCCAAGAACATGCTGGCATTGTGTAAAGTGCAGGCACGTGACTTTGGCACTGCAATTAGCATAGTTGGGGGGGCCTGGAACTGATAAAAGTTCAGCAAGATGTGTGCAGCATGGTATGCTCCACTGCCCTGGATTTGAAAGCTGCTGAAACCACGCTGTGGCAGGACGTCTACCCCCCCCACACACTTCTCTCTCTACAAGATAGCTGGTGCATAAAGAGATAACCCAGGGGCTGAAAGGCCCAGCAGGGGGTCATCCCTGGCGCCAAAAGGGCTCAGACATCAGCTAAGAATGCACACCTTAGTCTAGAAAGCCGATGTGGGGAAAAGATAAAGGAAATGTTTCTGACTGAGAGACACTCTTTTACAAACTATAAAAGATACACAAACTGTCACAGAGGCAGAAGCCTCTACACACAACCCTGAAAGTGTGGGAGACTTCTCCCCAGAATCTGGACGCAGGTTTTGTGGTTACTTCTTCGAAGATTGAGTGAAAGGACGTGTGCCTTATCAGCAATTGGATGGCAAGATACATTGATTCCTAGTTATATCATTTCTTCGCTAGCTGTCGTGCACTGTATGTTAATAATTTCTTCGCTAGCTGTAATTGGGACGGTACCTTATCGTGCACTGTATGTTAATCTACTAGTAGTTCTTTTTCAATTTTGTCCTTATTCCTGTGTAGTATATAGTCTGCGCTAAGTCTTATGTCTGTTAGTTTTCTGTCTATTAAATAAATAATTCATTCTATAATAGACCGAATCAGCCATTATTAAAGAACTTGCGAACAAGAGTGGGTTTTGGGGTGCTGGCCGCCTCAGTAAAGTTACTGCCTGCTGCCAGAGGCCTGGGCAAAAGGCAAGGACTTAGCTTAAACTCCCACATCCATTCGTAACACACGCTGGTTCCTAGGCTAGTGGTTGTCTACTTTCTTTCTTTCTCTTTCACTTCTTCTGCATTTTTCTTGAAATATATTGTAATCCTGATTAAAAAGTCTAGTCAAAGTAATGCCAAGTGTATTATTATATCTGGATATTCTAAAGTTTGCAAGCAAAAGTTGTTTGTTATTGAACCTGCTGAGAACTTTGTTGTTTCTCCCATGCACCTTGTCAGAATGTATCCAGCTACCTTTCCCTAAATCTGTCGTGGGATGCTCCATTACAGTGAATAATCATTAAGTGCAATAAATTTTAGCAAACACAATGTTCAGACAGCAAAAGATATTTAAAAGAGATCTATAGTTAGAAGTAAAGAGGAATTAATGGTGTTCCTGAACCAATTAAACTTATTGGTGCTGCCTCTCTCAGATATCCTTCCCACTCTGCCCAGGACCCAATTTCAGCCCCAGGGAACCCATTAGTCCTGTCTCAGAGATGCTACAGCAGGGCCAGCCTCCATCTCCCTGCACCCCTGCCATGCCTGGCCATGAGACCTGGTGATCATCACCCTCTCAGGAGCTTAGGTATGATATCCACTCAGCAGAAAGTTATGTCTTCTGCACTCACCAGAATAGATGGCAACCCAGATGAAGTTCACACCAAAATATGCAGCCATTCAGGTCTCTGCGTATCGCTTGCCTGCCCCGGGATATCTCCTGCCGGCCCGAGCCCCTCTTTGGCTCTGATTTAGGCAGTCTCCGAGCCTCCTGGAGGGGATGGAACACAGGGACGCCTTGGAGCTGCTGCACAGCAGGGGTTCCAGCAGTCCCAGGGTGAGGCAGCTTGAACAGCAACTTTGTGTTCCGTTCACTGCGTGGCGGGAGGTGCTCGGCTTTTCTCAGGGAGGCGGAGAAAGGCACAAGAAGGCTGCTTTTGTGCTATTCCAAGCAGCTTTTAATCTGCCCGAAAGCGAGCACAGAAAGAGTGCTTTACAATTCAAAGATACAGTTTTATACTCCGCGGCATAGGTGGGGCGCTGGCGGCTTCTGGCCACTCCGAGGTTTGCGTGGGCGTGGCTGAGGGAGGAGAGCCAACCAGAGAGCCCCGCTGGCCCCACGCCTGCGCACCGAGGGGAAGCCCCGGCTCGGCGCGGCTCCTGCTCCCCGTTCGTCCCCGCTCCCCGCTGTCCCCGCCGCTGCCCACATCTGCGGGCCATAGCCTTTAACTAGTAATGGATGGCAGGAGTGACAACAGCTATGTGAGATGTGACCAAGTGGATGATATGATCAGCTTGATGACAGAGCTACAGGAGAAGTAGAAATGCTAAGGAGCAGCAAGGAGTCTAAGAGAAAGACAGACTGGTCAAACCATTTTCTGCCTTCCCTGAGACAGAAACAGAAACAGCCAGAAAAAAAGGCCAAGATTAGGAGGATCCTATATCATGTCCCCAAGAAGCTGAAGGCTGTAGCTTAAAGAATAGGAATTAATGGAAGCAAGTCCACTCTTAGGGCAACAGGCAAACCCTAAGTCAAACTCTAAGCCAAAACATCAATAAAAAAGATGTTTATATGTATCCATGAAAAAAAATAACCCCACTCCTGTAAAGCATCTACAGAAGGACTTTATATCAGAAGAGCATCTTTCAAAGAGTTCTTTTGTCTTGACAACTGGCTGAATTCAGGTGAATGAGACATGATGCATATTGCAAATAACCTTCCAAATGAAATCTGACAGTTCATTTATCTGTCACTTCTGATCATTTTATAAGTTTATTGTGAATATTCAGTGTTTCAGTTGCAATTTATAACAGTCACAGATAGAACCAAAGGAAAAAGTACTCTACTTCCCGGATATTTGAATGAGACTAAAACATGGAATAAAAAAAAACCCATAAGGTTTTTCTTAGAGCATGTGTTCCAAGCTAGTGCTGTTGTCACTTAGAAAAACACATCTTTTAACTAGATTGATGAACAGTTTAAGAGCGATTGATATTTATAGACAGGGAGTTATGTCAATATTGAAGAGCACAGATATCATTTAGCAGTTATTCATAGCATCCAGTCATATAGCAAATATATTTTTTGAATATAAGGACAAATGCAAATAATGCACATATTTTCTATGACACAATATAATCAAAGATGATTAGATAATTGTTAAAGGGCTCTCAGTTAATTATCTGGCTTATATGTCTTACATCTCGTATCAGTGATGTTTAGTATGGTGATTTTTTCTAATACTCCACAGCAAAAAAGAAAAAAAAAGGAGTGGTGTACTTGTACATCACCAAATATCAGAGAGCTTATTTGGTTAACACTGTGCTTGGTTAAAAGTCATATTTAAAGACTCACTTCAGCTGTGATGCTGGAGTAGTTCTGCTCTTTCTTATATTGTGCCACCCAAAACTGCACACAAGACTCAAGATGAGGCCGCCCCAGTGCAGAGCAGAGCGGAACAATCCCCTCCCTTGCCCGGCTGTCGATGCTGTGCCTGCTGCCCCCCAGGGCATGATTGGCCCACCTGGCTTCCAGGGCACTGCTGACTCATGTTCAACTTGCCATTGACCAGGACTCCCAGATCACTTTCCCACAGCACTGCTTTCCAGCATCTCATTCCCCAATTTATAGACACAAGCGGGATTGCCCTGTTCCAGGTGCAGAACCCAGCGCTTTCCCTTGTTAAACTTCATAAGGCTGGTGATTGCCCAGGCTCTGATTTGTCGAGATCTCTTTGCAGGGCCTCTCTGCCCTTGAGAGAGTCAACAGCTCCTCCCAATTCAGTTTTGTCAACAAACTTACTTATTACTCTTTCAAGTCCTGCATCCAGGTTGTTAATGAAGATGTTGAAGAGAACTGGTCTGAAGATGCAGCCCTGTGGAACCCCACAAGTGACCAGCCAGCCTGATGTTATCCCATTCACTATAACTCCTTGCGCCCAATCTGTGAGCCAGTTGCTCACCCATCACATAACATGTGACATTTTGTCCAGAAGGATACTGTGAGAGCCAGTATCAAAAGTTTTGCTGAATTCCAAAAAGATTACATCAACTGGCTTTCCTAGATCAACTAGGTGGGTTAACCTATCATAGATAGAAATCACAGGCACAATGAAGAAAGAAAACTAATTTAGAAATTCCTAATCTTCATCTGAGATAAAAGTTTCTTCTCTAAACTGGTAATCCTTAAGATTCCCTGGATTTCTAAAAGTATTAGTTCAAGCTATCCCTTTAGTCTACAATACAGCTCAGGGGGGGAGGAAGCCTCTGATGAGCCTTCTCACATCTTCCAGAAGAAGAGAAGCACTAGGGCTGGCTTTGAGCACAGGCAGCAAAACAGCTCAGACTATGAGTTAAAGATGATGCAGAGCCTCCTGCATGCAGAGCCCTACTATTGTCAAAAATCATACATGTTTAAGAGAATAATTTTATTAGTTTCTTGAAAACCATTGTTCTGTCTCACTGGTGAGCGAAATCTTACTCCATCTTATACTAAGGCATTAGAAAGATTTCACAGAAACACAGAATACTCTGAGTTGGAAGGGAACTGTAAGGTTCATTGAATCCAACTCCTGTCCTTGCACAAGACAGCCCCAAGAGTCACACAATGTCCTTGAGAGTATTCTTGAACTCTGTCAGACTTGGTACTGTGACACTTCCCTGGGAAGCCTGTTCCTATGCCCAACCAACCTCTGGGTGAAGAACTTTTTTCTAATATCTAAACTAACTCTGCCCTGACACATCTTCATGCCATTCCCACAGGTTCTGTCACTTGTCACCAGAGAGAAGGGATCAGTATCTGGTCCTTCGTTTCCTCTTGCAAGGAAGAAGTTCAGCCTGGAGAAAAGGAGACTCAGAGGTGACCTTATCACTCTCTACAACTTCCTGAAAGGTGCTTGTAGTCAGGTGGGGGTTGGTCTCTTTCTCCGAACAGCAACTGATAGAACGAGCGGACACAGTTTTAAGCTGCGGCAAGGAAAATATAGGTTGGATATTAGGAGAAAGTTTTTTACAGAAAGAGTGGTAAGGTACTGGAATGGTCTGCCTGGGGAGGTGGTAGAGTCACCATCCCTGGATGTGTTCAAAAAGAGATTGGATGTGGTGCTTGGTGCCATGGTTTAGTTGAGGTTAGGGCATGGGTTGGACTCGATGATCGTGAAGGTCTCTTCCAACCTAGTGATTCTGTGATTCTGTGATTCTGTGAAGTTGTAAACTGCAATGAGGTCACCCCCACCCCAGTCCGCTGGAGACACCAAGTGACCACAGCCACTTCTCATACAGCTTCCCCTCAAAGCCCTTCATCTTTGTTGCCCTCCTTTGTAGGCTCTCTAATAGTTTAATATCTTTCTTATATTGTGGTGCCCAAAACTGCACACAATATTCAAGGTGAGGCTGCGCCAGTGCTATCCCTTCTAACCTCTCTCGTCTCTGGGGATTGAGCATTTGCTAACAGCAAATTGGTGAACCAAGAAAGAGTTTTGGAAGTTCCCAACATATAATCAGATTCTTATAGAAGGATGTCTGCATGAGTAGTCAACTATTACAAAATAATCTTGAGAATAATGCAATTTTGGTGGTATGTAAAAGAAATATCTTGTGAGTAACTACCCTGGAATTACAGTTAACTCCTGAATGAATAAAAGTATTTTCATATAGAATCATTGCTAACAATTCTGAGGTGTGCATTAATAAAACAAAGGCCTTTCAGGAAAAAAGTCTTTTGGTACTAATAATACTAAAAATAGAAGGTAGACTATTGTAAGTAATCAATACACAAAATAATTTTGGGAGAATATAATACAAAGATATTGCTATTATTTCCCCAAGTTGCTGGGGGAGAGCATTACTTAAAAAAAACCCAAACAACCTAGTGATTTTGCAATTGCTTAAATATATGATAAATTAATCTTCTTTTGTCATAGTTTAACCTCAGATGGCATCTAAGTACAACGCAGCCACTTGCTCACTCCCTACCCAGGTGGGGTCAGGGAGAGAATCTGAAGGGTAAAAGTGAGAAAAGTCATGGATTGAGATAAAGACAGTTTCATAGGTAAAGCAAAAGCCACACACAAGCAAATCAAAACAAAGAATTAATTCACCACTTCCCATGGGTAGGCAGGTGTTCAGCCATCCCCAGAAAAGCAGGGCTCCATCACATGTAATGGTGACTTGGGAAGACAAACACCATCAACTGAATGGCCCCCCCGACCTCTTCCTCTTTCTTCCCCCAGCTTTATGTGTTGAGCATGACACCATATGGCATGGTAGATGCCTTGGATCATTTGGGATCAGCTGTCCCAGCTGTGTGCCCTCCCAACTCCTTGTGCACCCCCAGCCTTCTCACTGGTGGCACAAGAAGAAGAAAAGGCTTGGATTCTGCGAAAGCACTGCTCAGCAATAGCACAAACATTCCTATGTTAGCAACACTGTTCTCAGCACAAATTCAAAACACAGCCCCATACCTGCTATGGAGAAGAAAATTAACTTTTTCCCAGTCAAAGCTATTACAACTTTGTTTTTACAAAGTAATGATTTTTTTTTTTTTCCCCCTAAGATATTTAACAGTAATTTTTTTGTGTGTGTTATTATTTGCAAGTTTCTATCCAGGCATTGTAGCAATGTGATTGCTATATTTAAATATGTAATATGTGCTAATGACTCCTCTGTGATTTTCTTTGTCCTGATTCTCATTATCTCAATATTTTCAAAGACGTTTTATAAACAAGCAAATTGTAAGTGCATATTTTTGGTAGCACTGACTTCTATTTAATAAATGTCTGTTGCTGTCAACATAAACATATTTGATGCATAAATATATGTTCAATTTTCATAGCGTATAAATATGAGGAATTACAATAAGTGAAGATAAAACATTTTCTTTTACACAGCTTTGATAATCTCTCCCCTACTATGGAAAATTTTTCTCCCTAGCTTGAAAATAAAGGGCACACCCCAGTCCATAAGCATATCTATGTAGAGCAATATTTTTCATTCACTCTTCTGCTTTTGCCTTTGACAGAAATGGAAGGATGGAACATGGTCTAGAGTACGAGATACAGAAATTCTATTATGAGATATTTGTTCTAAGAGGAGAAAAATAGACTACAATAAGACATGAACTTTTGTGTTCCAAACAAGATCTGTGTGTGTGTTTTAAAGGGTCAGATTCTTTTTAATATGTTGCATTTTAAAGAAATATATAAAGAAATGCATCCAATACAAATTCCTCTTCCTTTTTTACTGTATTCAAATGAACTAGATCTTTTGTTAGAATGTCATTTTTTTAAATATTCAGTGGACAAGAAAGGAATCAAAATTACTCTGCTGAAACAGCAGGTCAATTAGCTCACATCCAAGACTAGCCAGCACTGCATACCAAGGCTCATTTGCACCAAAAGTTCATGCCAGTATCCATGGGGCCTCATATATATATACACACTTCTATGCTTTTCTGTCTTTTTTCTGTAAACATCCAAGGAATTTTCTTCATAAACCACTGGAAGTTTCCTTCAGTTGCTCCAGATTATATTTCAGACTAAATGCCTCTTTCTGGATGTGTGGTATGTTAATTGCTGGTGTCTCAATTCAGCTACTAATCTTATTTGTCAAAGTGTCTGTTTACACCAGAAATTAAGAATTAATTATGATCTATATATGTTAATATATCTACATCCTCAAATAAAACTAAGAAACATGATACTCATTAATGTATTTTTAGCTTGAAACACAATCTCTCAAATGAACTGAACATCAGTTCTGTTTTATGAGTGATTTAACATACTGCCTTGAAATGTTTTTATTAAGCTGATTAGTATCTCAAAGATTTCTCAAGTAAACAGTATTATTTAAGCTTTTCAGTGACAAGCTGAAAGCCTTCAGCTCATATTTTATCACAAATTTAACAGAAATTAAGCTAAAATGCTGTTACTGAACACAGCACGAAAGTTTTATCTCTGAAACTTTGGTGTCACATACACAGTAACATCGTTTGACTTAAATAAATGATTGCCTTCTCAAAGTGCTGGAGCAGGACATTGACAGAGACAGGCATTGCCTAGCAACATAGAATCTGCACAATGTTGAAGCATTCAATAATTTTTACTTATTTGTGCAATTTTTATGCAAATGTAAAAGATTTGGAATACAGTCAGTATGCTTTCCCTCTGACAGTGACTTTATTATCTGTGCATCTTAAAAATAACACAGTTCCAGTCCAAACATTCAAACTCTTCATGAGCACAGCTTTCAGTAGAATTATATTTTATTTCTAGCTAAATTAACTTGAAAATATTTTATTCCTGAGGTCTGTCTATTCAATGGTAAGTTATGTATCAGCTAAGATCCCAAATGAAGGTTTAGGTTGTCATAAATAACAATGATCTATCAAATTGAGTATCTTCACTGTTACTGATACATTACACAGCAAGTTCTAAACAATGAAGCATTCTGACTGAGGAAATCTGCTATCTAAGTAATAATTGCATGGAAAGCAAACATTTCTGTGGCACAATAAGATTGTAAGTTGTAATAGCAAACTGAACCTCCAGTTTCATTAGGATCAGTCAGGTTGTTCAAAGTCAGAAATTGTCAGGTACAACTATCAGACAATCATTTGGGTGTTGTTTTATGAAAGTGAGAGCCCACAGATTCATTAACGTGTACAAACATTCACATATAAATATATATATATATGTATATATACACACACGAGTAGAGCATAATAGATAATTAAAGATGAGTTTAAAAGCACACAGTCAAATATATATAATATTATTACCATAAAATTTTTCTGTATTGATCTAGAGTAATCAAGAAGCCAATTTACTTTTATTCTCCTTAGCTTTAAGCTGAATTATTTTTTCTTCCAAACTATTTGAAGGACAAATATTATTATATTTTTTAGCATAGCCAATATAATTTCTTTAAATGCAGTTTCAAATAACTTTTTGATTTTGAAACTTTTCTAGATACTTTTAGAACAACATTTAATCTAAACAAAATAGACATAATATTAAATAAAATCTGAAGCCATTAGATGAATATTTCTTTGTTGAATTTGAATTTTTGCCATAAATATTATGCTTTTCATTCACTTTCTATTGTCATATTACTTCCCAGGATAAAGTTTCTTTTACTTACACTTCAGTACAAAATATGCTGTTAGGAAAGTCAGAAGAAAACTAATTTTTTTAATCTATTTTTATGTATGAACAATTTTTTTCCCATACCAGATCATTACAAAAGAAAATTTAAGACAGACAGACAGGCGTACATAATTTATATAAGTACTAGTGAGATTTAAGGACTAAGCTGAGTTTGAAAAATTTCTGGAAGAGCTAAATTTTGAACAGATGTGAAAAACTCTGTACAGGTTGCTTACAAATGAAACAAAAACCCCAACACTCCCCACCATCAAATCCACACATACGCAAATGTCAGCTGTTACAACATCAGAAACTGAAGTAAGTAATAAAGCATTGTACAAACTATATCTGTATAAGAGATTATAGGAATTTTGGTTTCAAAAAAATATATAATTTACAGTTTTTTTAAATTTTCTTTGAATATTTGTGTTTTTCAATCTTGGCTGTAACTGTAAATTATGCCATAATTGCACATTATGCCATTATTATCCTTCTAAAGAATTAGCATTCTCTACATGAGAAAATGTTTTTATGAAGAAAAATATAATGCAGCAACATTATTTTAATACACATAATTTTGGGAAAATGAATACACCATGAAGACTGTCAGTGTTTCCTGTAATTTTCCTGTAATGTTTGTGAAACAGCTCATTGAGATGCAATTAATGCCACTTTCGTGGGACAGATTATTTGTAATGACAACTGGGAATCCTGAATCACTAAATGGCTAGTCAATTTTTAAACTTCAAAGCAAAGCTGAATTAAATGAATTTATTTTTCATACTCTACCAAGTGCTTCCCTAGCTTCATCTACTACCACTGAGATTACGAATCTCATGTCTGCCCACCACGAATCTCTTTATCTAGACTAGGATCTCACAGGTGTCCTGCTGTTTCCCCAAATGAAAGGTGTTAGACTTAATTTCATGAACCTGCTCCACTCTATTGACGCTCCTGTAATATTTGGTACTGTAATTCACAGCCCTTGACTTCTCAGCTTGACTTTTCTCTACACAAAGCTCTGTTATGTCTTGTGTCTGCCAAATTCTTCCCTCTCTGATCTATGATCTGGACCTCACTCCATGGATACTATGCTTGTGAATATATTTGCCTTCTCAACTGACTCACATGCCACATCTGAAAACATGGGCAGGTTGGACCTCCAAGTGCTTTTATCTCTGAAAATAAAAGGGGAGAAGGGCAAATTTACTTGAGCAAGACAACAGGAAGAGATGAGAAAAAACCCTTCTACAATTTTTGCCTGTCTTGCAGTGTTGGCTACTAATGTGTCAGTGGCAGATATCTCTGAGGTTGGGATTTGAAAGCTACTAAAAGTCCTGCAGTGCAAACCAATGTTGCACCATCATGATGGTGGTGCAGCTGCTACAGATCTGTAATATATAGCAGCCTGAAAAAAACTCAAACCAACACAACAGTTCTGATATTGTATGTTTATTTTATGTGTGGTCACTAAACAGTATGGATTATGATACTCATTAAAAAAACTTAAAAAAAAAATTTTTAGGCTGATGATTTAATCAAGCTTTTTAAGGCTGAAATTTAGAGTGATTAAAAGCATCTCCATGAACTTGATTCTGCAAAGGTAATGGAAGCAAGGAATACATTGCCACAGAAGACTTTCATGTGATGTTACACTGTGTGGGAAACAACGCTTGTTCACCATTATAAATGTAGCATATTGACACTTAGGACTTTTAGTTTCATTGCATGCTCAGCAGCTGGAGTAAATCCACTGCTTTCGGAATAGGAACAGGTGATAAAAGGTAAACTGGTTTGTTCCATGATTACAATGAATTAATTGCTTCTGAAAGCATTAGAAGTGAATGACTAAGGAATTGAGGAAAAGAACACAGTAGGCTGGGACAAAAAAGGAATTGCCAGTGTAGACACAAATTTTTTTATTTCTCTGTAACTTAGGGATCAAATCAACCAAGTTCAATATATGAAATAGATTAATTCTATATGAAAGTCATGTACTAATATAGAACTTTCCAAAATTTTGTTTTAAATTATCATTACAAATGAAAACCTAAACAAAACAGAAATTAAACTCACAAGGACTGAAAATACTTGAATAATTTGTGGAAGTTTAGTCAGAGAAAGATCTAGCCAAAGAATATTACAAACAGGTAGCTATATGGGGAATAAAATAAACTTTCAAAATTAATAGTTAATGAAACAAAAATACTAATATTTTAAACAACAGAGACTAAGAGAAAAAATCAGCAAAGAAATTATAGTCCATTTAGAATACAATTTGAGACCTGAAATACAAACAAAAGATAGAACTCTATAATGTGAAAGTCCTGTAGATATGTATAATGTAAGAAAATTCTGTGTTGTAAGACATGGCATTAGTAACAAAACATTAAGTAACAGGCTGATGATGTAATCAAGGTCTTTAAGGCTGAAATTTAGAGTGATTAAAAGCATCTCCATGAACTTGATTCTGCAAAGGTAATGGAAGCAAGGAATATGTTGCCATAGAAGACTTTCACATGGTGTTACACTATGTGGGAAATAATGCTGAAAAAACACAGTTAAAAATAAAACTGAATTATTAGACACTGGCAACTCCTATTTGAAGGTAAATCTTGGGATGGAAGAAGAGGTAAATTCTCAAAATGGCTGACTTTGGTCTTCCCAAAGTCCCTATATCCCTTTAAGAGATTTTTGTCTTTCATAGAAATTAAATATACTTCATAAGGAGAAATTTGTCAGAATTCAATATAAGATAAACTGCCTTAAGGGCATATTGCTATGCTCTGCTTTTGTAATCTGAAGAAAAACTTGAAACTGATTAGTTAAAGGGGCTAAAGAACACATAAAACTGAAAGCTCAGAGACCACAGAGATGACAAACTTTATAGGAATGTTTCTTTGTTAACAATTCCATTCTTGTCCATAACAGGAAGTTGCAAGCTACAAGCCAAATTTGCAGAGAAAAACACTGTGGTTTTCAATGAACATATAAAATACAACTTGTCCATCCCAATTGGCCATATTTAAAGAAATTTTATATTTCTGTAAGGTTGTGATGATTTTTTTGTACAAATTAATTATTGAATAGTTTCCCACAATTCTCCTTTGTTTTCAACAAACGTGAAAAATAGTGAATATGTATTTGTAGCTATCAAATTGAAAATGAGAGCAACTGTTGTTGAAATGAGAATTTTACTAGGGAAAAACACTGGCACTGTGCAGTCTGTTAGAAGAAGGGTATTGTTACACAGGATACATCTATTCCAGAGTCCTAGTTCAGATTAGAAGAACTGAATTTGTTTCACTTGTAACTAGACTAAAAGGGCAAGAAAAGTGTTCCAAATGGTGGTGACCTTCAGTTTTAATTGGACCTAAGTCTACTCCAGAGGAACTGCTCTGCCTATGTGTATGTCTATGTCTATATATACATATTTATATACACATATATGTCTGCATATTGTATATACACAGACAATACATATAGAGGGAGAGTTTGGATGTTTCACTCCACATGTTCATTCGTAGTGGGCTAATGCATGGTACTCATTGTTAAGGTAGGTACAGACAGAAGTATTCAAATAGTTTTCTGGAACCCTGTTACTGAACATACTTCATTGATCTGAATTTCCTTTTCATCAAGTTTTAATGTCTGAAAAAGAAAAGCTGTTGAATATTTTTTCCCTATATTTTTGCATCAAACATATTTATTACCACATCATTTGCAGGCAAAACAATGCTGAGAGTCTGGATGCTTGAAAAATATAATATGCTACTACTGATATTTCATATATAATATAAATAGTCAGTATAGCTTTAAAGGAATATTGCAGTAGATTAATCAAATAAATATGGTCATGACGTTATGGGGAGTTTCTTTCATGCCTCATATAAAGTCTAAATTCAACCATAAGTTTCTTGAAACAATTGGTTTTCTTTATTTGAATTCGAATTGGGCTATTTCAGGATGATTAAAATTATGCAACCTTCTGCATTTAAGAAGTCTGCTACTATATCTTCATGTTCCTGTTACATTTGTGTTCTATCCCATCTGGACTATTTCTAACACAGGGTGATTATTACGAAATATAAATCTCAAAAAAGATGGATATACTTTCCAATTATTTCTCAACATTTTAAAATCTCTTTCACTTCTGGTCTAAACAGGACCTGCCAGTCTTTCAGCTTCCCCATGGATGATTGTGTTTTCTCACTAATGCAAGAACAAAAAAGTATAAGTAGTTTATAACTTCTTTCTCTAGATAATAAATTAGCCTCAATGAAAAGTGTGTGGTAGCTTTAAGAAAACAAAGCAACACAAAACTTTATCACAATCCAAAAGGCACCTCAAAGCTCCTTTAAGAGACCAGGAAGGAAGAAACTTGCCGCTTTTTCACTTGTAACGAAAGGTGAGACAGAGGAAGTATTTTCATGCATCAAACTAAAGAGTTGATTTTTAAAACAAAAGAAATATATAACTGAATTCATCAAGGGTGAAATTGGCAGTGATCTAGACATCCCTGGACATAAGATTAGAGAAATCCTTCAGATCAGGCTCTGTAATAAATATGGACAAACTACTCAGTGGGGGAATAAAATTGGAACAGCTATTTTTCTAGGTGTTGCATTGAGGCTAAAAGCTTTGGAGGACAATCAAAGGTAGGAAGAAAAGATTAAAGTCTGCAGTTCTGTTCGTGGAAAAACAATTTATTAATCTGAATAACAGATTACAATTACATTTTACTGAAGCAAAACAAGCACAATTATGCAATTTACTAAAAGATAAAAATTCAGAAGTAAGAAAGTGTGCCATGATTTTGTTCAAGAATAAATGAAAGAATTACCTTTAGTTCTAAAGGAAATGTACTATTTTCTAATAGACTAATATATTTTCATTTTCAGGGCTTAAAAAAACCTCTAGAACTTACAAATATGTTACAACGTACAGGAATTTGGAAAAAATTAAGCAAGTAATACTTACCAGTAATTTCACTATATTGTTCTGTATCTGGCTCCTTAAGTATCTAGAAACAGATCAGAGCAGAATGGCCACCACGTCCAATCCTATAAGGTCCTCCTGCCTCTTAAAACATTTTTTCAAGGGAACCTCAACTGAAATACATCAGTCCTTTAGAAGTTTTGCAGTGTTATCCAGTTTGTTGCCAGTCTTATACAGGAATCCTGTGTCTTCTCTTAGTCGGTTATTTTCTTTCATGCATTACCGTAGATTTAGTACAACTGTGAGTACAACAGTAAAATCTGGGACTGAATTCAAATTAAAATCATACTTAAAGATAGAAACAATTATACTCTGCATTAGAGAAAATAAATTCCAGGGATTTATATAGCTAAAACCTCACTGGAATAACAGTGAATTTATTCTGTTTTATCCTCTTAGAAATTTGAGTTCTGGTTTAATGTTGATTGGTGCCATATTATGGAACATCAGTATTGAAATGTAAGCAGCATCAATATCAATTAGTGTAAATATATTTTCTTTTGTTATAAGAAACAAATTAGGCATTCCACTTTAAACTGTACACTTTGGGGATGACAATTTTAAGTTCTTAAAGCAGTCATAAAATAACAAAAGCTGTGAAGCAGAGAAACAGTCCAGTCAACAGTTATAGTTAAATAATATTGACAAAAACACCAGTGCAACAGAGCTGTCAAAAATCACTATTGCAAGCAGATGGATTACGGATTGAGAAGATATGGAATGTGTTCCAAATAGAAACACCAGTTTATCAGATTCTGAAAACACTGAGTGCAGAAAACCTTAAAAGGGAGGGGATCCAAGGCTCAAAATAAGAAGAGATAATAAAAATAAGTAGCCAAAGAAAGCACTGAGTAGAAGGACAAAACCAGAAGAATTCTTTGCACTAATGTAAAGTCCAGTTAAATACTAGTCAGTACAGAAAAGCATAAGGAAATAACCATTAACACAGAAAAATAGGAGTAAAGGAAAATTCTTTTCTGTCATCAAGAAAATGTTTCCCTTCCAGGATATTATATGTTAAAGCAAAGCAAATTATATACCTTGTTAGTTTGTTGTTGTTTGTTTGGTTGGTTAGCTTTCTGGGGGGAGGGGGGATTTTTGGGGTTGGGATTTTGTTTTTTGTGGTTGGTTTGTGTTTTCTTGCTGTGTTTTGTTTTTTTAATCAACTCTCTGTGCATGCTACTATAAACTGGGAATTTAATCTCTTAAAAACAACTTGTGTTTTTAAACATAATTTCAGATCACTTTTAATGTGCTTGAAACACATTCAATCAACGGGGCCTGTCTTTTTTACAAGAATTGTTTTTACAAGAATTAATTTTGTAAGCATGTTTTTAAGGCAAAATATCATATGTACACATTTAAACCAGGATACAGTGAAGGAATCCACAGAAGAAGTCTGTCTAGTCTTGTAATTGATGGATGAAAAGAAGGGAAAGGAAAAATTCTATTATGGAAAAAAGAGTTAGTGATGAGCATCTATACATGTATCATCAGTTGTACTGCAGGTGTTTCTGAAAGGCAGACACCCACTCATAGCCTCCATTTGTGAGACAGAGCACTAAATTATGCAGTTCTCCTTCCAAGTCCATTAAGGGTACTATAAGGCTTCAAGTTATATCAGTAACCCAAGTCAATGTTTACATAATTTTACGTCAATTGTTGGGAGTTTGCATTTAAAAAGGGCAAAATCAGAACCTAAAATTACAATTTAATGGATAAGGAAATAACTAGGGGCCAGCCAATCAAATCTACAAAGCAAGTTAAAAAATGCAGCTCTAAAATAACTGCCTTCCTGGACAGTGACAAGTATTCAAGGAAGTTGAAAGCAAAATGCTTGTCATAAAAAAAAGGGCTCAAAATAGGTAAAAATTTTAAATGGTTTTTCTCAGGAAAAAAATGGGTACCAACATTCCCTGAAACTCAGACTTGAAATAGTAATCGTGGTTGATGGTTTGGTGCTAAAAATGAAAAAAATAAAAATATAGAGGATAAATTAATAGAATTGTCAATATTGACAGTGACCTTACATTTTACATTTTTAAAAAATATTTAGATTAAACCTTTTGAGAGAACATGAAAAATGAAGTAAGTGCTGCTAATTTCTGCTGATTTGAATTTTTTTGCAGTAGCATACATTACAAGTATTCTAGTTTTCTAATAAAGGGTATGTATGATGCTACCATGTGCCTTTTTTCTTTACTCCTTTCACGTGGCTTTTCTACCCTGAAGTGCTAAGAGGCAGCTGACCAGGCTTATGAAATCAACTTCAGTATTGGGAGCTCTGCATTAAGCAGTCTCTCCTCTCTGACAAAAGCAAGAAGGATTCTGACTGTCTGACAATCAATTTACCAGCTCTTTTTAATATTTTGAAACCTTCCTTGAAAGATCTGAAGCAAAAGAGCTTTTAAAAATCTTTCCTGCTGTAGTCTCTGAAATATTAGGCTGATACTTTATGTAAGTATATACCTGTAGGGAATTTTTTCTGCATTGCATCCTTTCATTTGAAAAAGAGATTGATTGTTTTCCAAAACAACTGTCCCTTATTTCTCATAAGAAAGGGCTATATAAAGGAAGATGATCTAAAATTGGGACACATTCTTCATCTAGCAGCACCTAGAAACTGGAAAGCCTCAAGGCACCTATCCTGCATGAAAATACTGAATTTTTCTAAAAAGTTCGAGTTGAGTTGGGTTGTTTGAGGTGGCGGTTTTTTTGGCGGGGATGGAGGAGCTTTGGTTGGTTGGTTTGCTTGGGTTTTTTCCCAATAATGTTACTTAGGCTTTTGGCTGTTGGCGGGTTTGGTTTTTTTTTCCCACAGAAATAAATAATCATCTTTCTGCTTTGCTAGTTAAATTGCCTTTGTGGCACCCATACCTTTGACTACTTCAGAAATGCAGATAACAAAACAAAGGAAATAACTGAAATTAAATTCCAGTGGAAAAAATTATGGAAAAAACCTTAGAGAATTTGTGCATTTGGTCTGTAAGACATGCTTGTGAGATTCCCTTTATTTCTTGGAATTAAAGAGAAATTAAGCTTTTGCTAGTGAAGCACACTTTCATTTAAAAAAAAAACTTCCATGTGAATGTCTTCCCTTCTTCCTCACCACTTTCAGAATGGGCAATATATTTGAACAACTAAGAAAACATATCAACTAAATCAAAACTAGGTATATTTCATATCTGTAAACACATAAAAAAATCAAAACTTATGGCAAAGGGTTTTTTTAGAAATTTAGCACAAGCACAGAAAATATCCATTTGTGAAGTGTCAGATGATAAATTGACCAAGTTTTTTACAGTTCAATAGACATTTTATTGTGCATCTGTTCTTTTCCTCCAATCTGCTTTGTTCTTTCTGAAGCTGCAACAATGGAAGAGGAGCCCTTGTAATTAGTTACTGAGTTGAATGCCAGCAGCTCTTAGAATTTAACCTCAAGGTTAGTGAGGAACTAATATATCACTTATTTTGGCTGTCTTCTTTTTATCATCCTCTGTTAATAGGACCCAAGAGACAAAAAATAGGCATAATCACATCAACAAAACATGCTGCATGCTGCATAAACATACTACAAACTGTTCACCCTTATGAACAAATCGAAAGGGGCTTAGTAGTCCTGGCAGCATTTTTCGGAGAGACTCGTAAGAATGAGTTAAGGGGGAGCATAATTCTCCCTAAGACAGCATGTCTCCTGATTTCCTCATGCACAGATGCTTGAGAAGCCAGAGTTTCAATTGTTTTGGAGTTTTGTGGCCAGGTCCAGCACTTTCAATGTGTATTAGAAAGTAAAGCTCAGGAGAGTCCAGTACAAGCAGAAACATAGCAACTAACTCCTTAATTTTTTAAAAAACTCTGCTCAGTTGCTCCACAAAAGGTCTCTTATGACCTTACAATAAGGCTTTCTTTTGGAATTCAGAAGGATAAATTATAGAGAAAGTATAAGGTGGTCAAATAGACTAGAAAAATCTCAGAGGCATATTGTAACATTGATGTGCTCCTCTCCAGGTTCTGGTAGGTCAACTTCATGCTGGCATCAGTGAAATTTGAAAAGCAAGTTACCGTTTATGGTCAAGAGAGATATAGTGATGTGCTGGGTTTTATAGGAAAAAAAAATTAGTTATTATTAAACCAAAGGAACTTCAGCATATCGCAATGTTACTAAATCTTCCTCATGAGAAAATATGTCAATGAGCCTGAATTCTTAAATAACGCATACCATTAGAGTTACCTTTCGCTATGTTTCTTTTCTTCCCTTAATAAACAATAGTGAGTCATCTCTGGACAGCTGGTGAAGTTACAAGATTCAGAAAAATGCTTCCCTGGTTGCTAGTTGGCTACAACAGAAGAAAATGAGATGAAAAATAAATGAGCATACAAAAATGCGTAACACTACTTCTGTGAAATCTAGTATACTTTTTTCTTCAGAACTTCTTTTTCTTCAAAATAGAATCTGACCTTGAAACATAAATTTACTGAATATGAATTTAAAATTTATTTTATAGACTTTTTAAAATTGAGAAATATAAATGTTTATACTTCGTGTAGACTTTCTTGCAAATCGAAAATCAGTAGGAATATATTGGTGTTGTACCATTATTCAAGCCCACGGTCTTCAGTTTTCATGAATTAGGTTGTTTGTTAACTCATGAAAGTGGACCAATCCCACTAGAACCAAATGAAATACAGTGAAAGTAGAGCTACTGCTAAATTAGCTTGAGAGTGCTTTGTTCCTACTTGGTACTATGAAGTCTCTCTTCTCGCAACTGGTTTTGTGAGGATCTCACCGTAGAAAGGCCCAAGATACCACTTAGAACTAAGAGTTAAAGAACGGACGGGTTTAAACATATAAAAATAAAACAAGTTATTCCTGAATCAATGCATCAAAGAATCTGGATGCAAAAAGGAATGGTTGGTGCTTAATGCCAAAACCACAAATCACAGTTGGAAGTTCAGTCACTGGAAAATTATTTTGCTGTCTGGATTGTATCTCAGAACTCAGAATGCAATGGGTACAAATGGATACAACATTTATTTAATACATGGCTATCTATTTTATTGCATATTTTAACATAAGAAGTACATTCAGACAATGAAGTAATGGATTTATCATGACAATTTAGGCAGAACAGAATAATTTCTCAATTATCATAGTTCTATTCATTGGTATCATTCTGAAAAATCTTTAGATGATATTTCTTGTATGTGTATTTATATTTTTAGACAGTGCCCCATTTATTTATCAAAAATATAATCCTTTCCACTAAAATACTGAAGAGACTAGGTTTATATTATGCAAAAAATAATTTGATTTGAGGCCAACTTTCATCCTATTTTGAAAGTTTAAAATAATTCAGAATCTAAGGAAACCAGTTTTATGTAAAATAGGTTTTGGTTAATTGATTTTTCTTTTATTTCTCTTTCACCCTAATTTTAGAGAAAAAAAATCCTTTAAAATGTTGCTGGAAACATTTTGTTGCTCTTTTGAGACCCTCCAGTGAACTGAAAAATCCATTATTTACTCAGCGCTTCTCTTCAGTTTTGCTTTTTTTGCACAGGTATTTGGCTGCCTGGGCTGCAGTGACCATGAAATGGTGGAGTTCAAATCCTTAGGGCAGCAAGGAGGATGCACAGTGATCTCACTAGCCCATATTTTAGGAGAGCAGACTTTGACCGCTTCACGGATCTGCTTGATAGAGTACTGTGAGATAAACACCTGGAGGGAAAAGTAAACCAGAAAGTTGGTTGATATTCAAGGATCGCCTGATCCAAGTTCAGGAGCAATGCATCCCAACAAAGAGGAAATCAGGCAAAAATGCCAGGAGGCCTGTGTGAATGAACAAGAAGTTCCTGGACAAACTCAAACACACACCAAAAAAAGCCTACAGAGGGTGGAAGCGAGGATAGGCAGACTGGGTGGAATACAGAAAAGTTGCCTGAGCAGTTGGGGATCCAGTTAGGAAAGCTAAAGCCCTGACAGAATTAAACCTTTTCAGGGCCATCACGAGCAACAAGAAACACTTCTGTAGGTACATCAGTGATAAACAGAAGACTGAGGAAAACATAGGCCCTGTACAGAAGGAAACAGGAGACCTGGTTACCTGGGCATGGAGAAGGCTGCAGTACTCAATGACTTTTATAACTCAGTCTTCACTGGCAAGTGTAGTCATATGGCTTCAATCACAGAAGGCAAAGGCAGGTACTGGGAAAATGAATAGAAACCCACTGCAGGAGAAAATCAAGTTTGAGAACATCTAAGAAACGTGAAGGTACACAAGTCCATGGGACTTGATGAGATGCATCTGTGGATCCTGAGGGCTAAACCCCTATCCATAGTATTTGAGAAGTCATGGCAGTGAAGTTCTCACTCACTGGAAAGGGGGAAATCTAAGTCCCTTTTTTGAAAAGGGAAAAAAGGAAGACCTCCTCCTTTTCCTATTTCTATCTCTCCCTCTCTACCTCACATCTACTTTTATATGATCCATACTACTGGCTTTGGCATATGGTCTCATTTGCACCTCAATTCAGCCAGAGAAATCTCTCTAATAATTTTAATAACATTGTATTGGCTTTTATACAGAGACCAGAGGAAGGCAGAAAGTTAAGATTCCTTTCAGGTTGTTCTTATGGTAGCTTTAAAGCAGCTAAGTGCTTTAGTGTCAAATACTTGAGATGGAGTCATGACTGATGTATTGAAGAATTTAAAAAGCTGACAATCTGCCCAATTATTTGCACTAGTTAAGGCTCTCTGACATATTTTTATGCTGTTAGTCTCCAACCAGAACTTGTTTATTCTCTCAGAAGTTACATGTCACTGGAGATTTTGAGTAGTGACACATAACATTGACAAGAAACTAAAAGCTGTATCCCATAATAGCTTTTAAAACAAATTGTATACCTCACTGTCTTGTTTCATATATCATTATTTCAGTAGTCTACCACGAAGGAAAAAAAAGAGAGAATATTCAATACAGTTTTAAGGCACAGAATTTCAGGGAGAAAAAAAAGGCGAAAGAGAGGGAAATACAGTAAGATGTAATTAGACGACACAGTGTTACATAATGCTAGAAAACACCTCAAGTGTTGTATCCTGTTTCCCCAACACAGGAAAGACATTAATCTGTTGGAGCAAATCCGGAGAAGAGCCACCAAGTTGATCAGAGGAATGGAGAACCTCTCCTGTGTGGAAAGGCTGAGAGAATAGGGATTGTTCAGCCTGGAAAAGAGAAGGGTTCAGGGTGACCTAATTGTGGCCTTCCAGTTCCTGAAGGGAACTTAGAGGAAAGATGGGGCAAGACTTTTTACAATGGGTTTAAATTGAAAGAGAATTTGTTTAGATTGGATATTACAAAAAAAATTCTTTACTATTAGGGTGTTCAGGCACTGGAACAGGTGCCTCAAGGAAGTTGCATATGCCTCATCCCTGGAGGTGTTCAAGGCCTGGTCTAGATGAAGGTTTCCCCACCCATGGCAGGGACTTTGGAACTAGATGATCTTCAAGGTCCCGGTCCTGGGTAGCCCAAAATGTTATTGTATTCCGTATCTACCTCTGCCCAAAATTGTTACTGTCTTTTTAAAAGCTGATGCTCTGGCTGGATATGGAACCGCTAGGGCCTGGGTTTGCTGGTCCCTTTCAAAAGTCAGAATACCCAAGCCAAGTTCTCTTTTGCCTAGTGTCTTTTTCTCAAGGCAGAGACTTCATGTATTTTGGGGTTTTTTTCTTTTGTTTCTCCTTTGCATCTTGGACTGACTCAAGGCAAATTCCAGGAGTGCCTGCTTGAAGTCATGGCTCCGTGCCTGGAAGAATGGAGTGCCTGCTCCATATCCAAGTGCCCACAGTTCTCCATCAAGGAGAGGTGGCACCAAGTCTTTCCAGCCCAGCTGCTTTGCCTTGCCTTTCCTTGTCTTGCCATCTCCTGCCAAGAGGAAGGTGGAGTCTCTTCGTGAATTCTAGCCCTTGACTGAGTACCAGCCACCTTTCTCAACAGAGCTGCTGCTGCCAGAGGGATAAGTGAGGGGGGAAGGCTGATGCCATTTTCCCTTTGTCTCCCTACATATGGTTGCCCATTGCAGCCACCATCTTAGGAGTCACTGCCATTTTAGGTTTCTCTTTGTTCCCTGGGAGGGAGAGGTTCGTGAGATCTAGCAGTTTTGTATCGAGTAATTATTTACTGTTATTTCTCTTGCCTGTTGCTGTTTCATTTCTTAGTAAAAAGTATAACTCGCTAAACATTCATTACTCTGATACAGTCTTGTTTTAATTTAAAATTCTGGATACTAAATAAATGCCTCTTTCTAAAATAGCTCTAACATCTTTTGCTGCTAAACTTCTATTTTTTTTTTTCTACCAGACGTCTTGATAGAACATTCGAAAAGAACAAGAGAAAGCAGAATATTATTTAGTATATAATGCCATATACCTATGGATGTGCTTATCTACAATGCAAACAAACTAGTAGTGATATGACAATAATATTTTAGTATATTTTGCCGTTAGTACTTTCCCAACACAGCAGATCTTTTTTATATACAAACTGACACTTATATTTTCATCCTGAAGTCAAGTCATAACCTGAATGTCTGACAATGCGAGTATCCAGATTGTCAGTAGATTTGGCAAGAAATAGACAGATACAAAGAAACCTTCCATTTCTCAAAAACATGCTCAGGTTTCTCACCTGGGAAAGAGAAAATGCTTATGTCATTTGAATGGATATACTTTAAAAAGTAAACTTTTAGAAAGGAAATCTGGCACTATGTAGGAATTACCACATATGGATATGTATGTCAATCTGCACTGTGATACAGGTGCATGTGCCACCAAATATGATACATAACATAAGAAGCTGTAATCTGTAATTAAGATATTGAAGTGTATGGTTCTTCTGTGTCTAGGACCTGAAATTCACGTCTTACTTTGATCTTCTGCTGAAATACCTAATTAATTTGGCCTATTTTAATAACTCAGTGAATTTAGTTGAAATTCTAAGAGGAAAAAAAACCAGTTGCACATGTTGAGGAATAATCATAGAATCATAGAGTGGTTTAGATTGGAAAAGATATTTAAGATCATTGCATCCAGCCATTAACCCAGTAGTGCCAAGTCCACAGCTAAACCACATCCCTAACTGCTACTTCTACAGATCTTCTAAGTATTCCCAAGTATGGTGACCCAACCACTCTCCTGATCGGCTTGTTCCATGGACTGACAATCCTTTCAGTTAAGAAATTTTTCCTAATATTCGATATAAACCTCCCTGGTGCAACTTTCTTCTTGTCTTGTCAATTGCTGCTTGGTAGAAGAGCCCAATCCCCACATGGTTACACCCTCCTTTCAGAGTGTTGAAAAGAGCAATAAGGTCCCCTCTGAACCTCCTTTTCTCCAGGCTGAACAACCCCAGTTCTCTCAGCAGCTCCTTGTAAGACTTGTGCTCCAGACCCTTCACAAGCTTTGCTGTCCTTCTCTGGACATGCTCCAGCACCTCAGTATCTTTCTTGTAGTGAGGGACCTAAATGAACACAGGATTCAAGGTGCAGCCTCACCAGGGCCAAGTACAGGCGGAAAATCACTTCCCTGGTCCTCCTGGACACTCTTTTCTGATACAGACCACAATACCATTGGCCTTCTTGACCACCCGGGCACACTGCTGGCTCATGTTCAACTGTCTGTCTGTTGTGGTTTAGCTCCAGCCAGCAACCAAGCACCACACAGTCTTGTTCACCCCCTCCTAGTGGGATAGGCAAGACAGTTGGACAGGTAAAAGTTAGAAAACTCATGGATCAAATAATGGATAAATAATGGATAAATAATGGGTAAAAACAGTTTAACAGGTAAAGCAAAATACACACACACAAGCAAAGCAAAATACCCCCACACAAGCAAAGCAAAACAAGGTCTTCATTCACCACTTCCCATCGGCTGGCACGGTGTTCAGCCAGCTCTAGGACAGCAGGTTTCTGTCATGCATGATTCCAAACGTCCACCTTCTTCCTTATTCCTCCCTCTCTATAAAGTGAGCATGATGTAATAGTGCCTGAACTATCCTCTTGGCCTGTTGGGGTCTATTTTCTTGGCTATGTCCCCATCCAACTTCCCACCCGCTCCCTGCCTTATTGCCAGTGTGGCAGTATAAAAAGCAGAAAAGAGCTTGACATTGTGCAAATGCTACTCACCAATAACAAAAGCATCTCTATTATTTACACTATTTTCAGCCCTTTTAATACTCAGTTATTAAAATTATTAGAGATACCTCTGCCCAAAATTAAGGTGTAAAGGAATGTTAATAGTATGGATAATATGCTGAAGTTAATAGTATGGATTTTATTTAACAGTAAAAGTGAGTTAGAGAGAGGGAAATAGGGAAAAGAAAAAAGAAATGAGAGTAGAAAGGTATAGAATCTCCATGGCAAGACTTAATTGTTGCAATTTTGATGTGTGTTGATCAAAGTTGGTCACTGTGTCAACCCATCAGGGGTGGGAAAAAAACACCAAAACATTATTAAGTTCCCTGGATTATATTCACTCAGGTTCAGGTACCTCCCCTGGGGCAAGGAGTTTCACACTAAATGATGTAATACTGTGGATCACAAGACACCTTGTGAGTCTGACAATTTCTAAGTGGTTACGCTGCCTATTAGGTCAATGAAGTTGAGTCAGTCATGGCCCATCATGGCCCATCAGCAGACAGGAATACCTTCAAGCTACAGTGTGAATGTCCCAGTACTTCCCCACAAGGGAGTTATCACAGCTGAGTTCACTTGTGAAAGGACAGAGACAGTACCCGCATCACAGGGTTTACCTTTTTCCTTATCTCTTTTCTTATCTCATTCAACACCCAGCTGTATCGTGAGGTGATGAGTGTGCTCACCCTCTGCACCTGGGTGGTTAAATAGTCGATTGTTTGTCATTAACCAGTCCAGTTTTCCACAAGCCCAAATCCAAAACATAGCCCCATACCAGAATTACTAGTTCCACTGTGAAGAAAATTAACTCTATCTCAGCCAAAACCAACACACTGTCTACCAGCATCCCCAGATGCTTTGATGGTCAGCTTTCCAGCCACTCTTCCCCCAGCCTGTAGTGCTGCAGGGGGTTGTTATGATCCAGTGCAGGACACAGCATTTCGCCTTGTTGAACCTCACACCATAGGCTTCGGCCCAGCAATCCAGCTGGTCCAAATCCCTCTGAAGGGCCTTGCTGTCCTCCAGTAGATCAACACTCCCACCCAACTTGGTGTTGTCTACAAATTGACTGAGGATGCACTCAATCCCCTTGTCCAGATCANGAGCCTGTAGTGCTGCAGGGGGTTGTTATGATCCAGTGCAGGACACAGCATTTCGCCTTGTTGAACCTCACACCATAGGCTTCGGCCCAGCAATCCAGCTGGTCCAAATCCCTCTGAAGGGCCTTGCTGTCCTCCAGTAGATCAACACTCCCACCCAACTTGGTGTTGTCTACAAATTGACTGAGGATGCACTCAATCCCCTTGTCCAGATCATTGATAAAGACATTAAACAGGACTGGCCCCAGTACTGAGCCCTGGGAGACACCACTTGTGATTGGCCGCCAGCTGGATGTAACTTCCTTCACCACTCATTTCTGGGCCCAGTTATCCAGCCAGGTTTTTACCTAATGAACAGGGCATGTGTCCAAGCCATGAGAAGCCACTTTGTCCCAGAGAATGCTGTGCAAAATGGTGTGAAAGGCTTTATTAAAGTCCAAGTAGACACATCCACAGCCTTTCCCTCATCTACTGAGTTGGGTCACCTTGATATAGAAAGAGATCAGGTTAGTTAAGCACGACAATAAGGGTGGATAGATGACTTTTCTCTCTGTCAGCAAAGTTCATTGAAGCTTCGAAGGGAGGACATACTAGCAGTCTATACAGATCCACAATCCTTGGGTAAAATACGCTACTTGCTAGTGAATTTTATGGGCTCTCTTTCAATGATAATTTTCTCCACACTCTACTAGAGTAAGCTACCATCAATATGGTAGAAGATCCAATAACCACTCCTTCATTATTCTTGATCTATCATAATCAGAAGCAGGCTGAAATGCTTGTTGGACTTACCAATAAATCAAAAAGACATGATTTATAACTGAAGTATTTTTTATTTCAAAGGGTTTTTTTTTAAAATGTAACCAAAGTGATTCCACTGTCACTCATTTATCATCTTCTGATGACACTCAGGAAACTATAAACATGACCCATTATTTTTAAACCAGTGATAATTTTGAATTAGTGATAACTCCATTAGTAATAGAGATTACTTTATACCCATAGTGCTTATTTTATACTGAACACCTGGATTCTTGCTGATTCTATCCAAAACACTGTAGTGTCTAACAGCTGTTAATAAGAAGAAAGCCAAAAGGATATAAAATGGAAAACTGTATTTTAAAACACCTGAATTATTTAAAGCCTTCAAAAAAATACAGCAACTTAGCAGCCAAAAATGAGTTTATAGTGTGATGCAGTGGCTTAAAAGAAAGTCAGTCCATGGAAGTGTAAACTCAAGTAGGACAGCACAACTGAGACAGCATACCCATTTGTGGCACCAGTTTCTAAACCAGTGGTGGAACAATTCAGAAGTGTGCTAAAAATAATGCACAACATCTACAATTTGTCTCAGGATGAAAGTCTAAGGAGGCTGAATTGGAGCCTAATGTTTTACTACTCTGCAGTGACAGCACTAAACAGATTACATTCTTGTTAATTCAGCATTCCAGCACAATTTTGTCATTAGACTGAACTGCTTTTGGCAAGAAGTTCCAGCTTCCACCTGGGATATTTCACATGCACATCACAAATTACACATCTTTTCTCTTATCATACGGCTCACTGTGGCTTTTTTATCATTAATTAGTATGATCAACAAAAATTGGAAGGCTAAATTGGTAATAAAAATGTTTATACCAGTACAATCAATTTTACATGCAAATACTCAGGCTTGCACTCAGTAGGAAGCTAGGGAAATACCTGGAATGTGGTCGAGAAGTTTGATAAAACTATGGTTTATACATTTCTAATAGCTGACAACTTTTTTTTTTTTTTTTTTTAACAAACGTGAATTTTAACCCTGAAAGGGGATCAAGCATGACTAAATTACAAATTTCTTCTACTTTGAGGTTTCTTAAACACTAGAACATCTCACCGAGGTGAGACGCTGCAGAATTTACTCTGGTAAACATTTAAACCACATATTAGGTATAGTACAAAAAGTAAAGGCATAATGCTGTAATTATTAACATCTATGACTGTTCTGCAATAGACGTACATAATTTTTCTTTTTGGCCTTAAAATTTGTGAATCTATCAAAATGTAGTTAGGAAGGCTTCTGGAAAGTAATTGTTGTAACCTATTTATCCAGAGAACTCTACACATCCAGAGAAATCAAGTAGACCTGTGGTTTACACATAAGAAACAATGTAAGAATGTTACCCTAGAATAAAAGATCTGGTTCAAAAGAGGGAGGCTGAGAGTACAGTACAAAGAGCATGAATTATAACAAAATCTGTAGGAAGTGAATTTAAGTGGTGATTAATCAAGGCCACACACCAGGGTATTTCACACTTTATAATCTTGTTCTGTTCCATTTAGGAAAGACAGTGAAAGCATCTATCAGGTCATGCTAATTACAGGGATATTAGCTTTGAAATTTGTGGAGAAAAGGAACATGAAAAAAAAAATTGCATTTAACTCCTGTTCATTTTGCTTCACTTGGTGTGCACCTACATAGCAGACTGGCATGAAGTTACTACAGTGAAATTTTAAATGAGGAGAAATGGGTTCCACAGAGATCTATTTCTTATTTGATCTTGGGTTAATTTACCCTTGTCATCAGGATGTAGTGGGCACTTTCATGAAACACATTTCTACCTGTCAGATACCTTTGAAGGAACAGGGAGGCTGTTCAAAGACTGAATTGATACACTGAACACTTGAACTTTTAATACTGAGAATACAGATAAGTAGAATAATGAATCCACCTTACTAAAATTAACTTTCTAAACCTTCCTTGGCCAGTAAGGCTCCAGGATCAATGTTTATGTATTTTTACTTGAAAAACTTAATTTTTAGGAATTCTGGCTCTGTAAACTGCATTAAAGCTAACGAAAAACAGTTTTAAAAGCAACAACTGATTAGAAATGTTTTAAAAACCTTTGTGTCAACCTGCTCTACGTCAACCTACATCATTACATAAAATATCTTCTTTGAAGGAACAGCATCAAGAGACTATCTTGTGAATTTCCCTAGAAAGCACAGGGTTTGCAGCCTTTATGGCAAACATTAACAATTTAAGTGAGCATTAAATATGTACAAACAAATACATATTATTTTAATGCAGGGCTCCACGGGGGGTCATGGGGAGGGATGGAGTCGCTGTGATATAACCAAAAGCGCCTCTGGCAGGAGATCGCTTTGGCTTGTGCAGCCTGGCACTAGCAAGTCGACTTTCCACATTCGAGCTGATGGCAGGCACTGAGCACACGCTCCCACCCTAGCTGGGATAGCCCACGTTTTACCAGAGACAAAGAATCAGGAGGGCTCCTTGTGTGGAATTCTGAAGGGCTTTTATTCCACCTTTGAAGGTATCTAGGGACAAAGAGGTCGAGCCCGGGTCGGGTGCAGGCTTACACAGGTTATAGAGCCAATGATCTGAGGGCACAGGGGCGGAGAGGGGGACCAGGCCAACCAGACAGACCAAGTTAGCATACAGCAGCACTGGCAGATGGGTGAGGTAGTTTTCTTTGTACCCTGAGTCGGGTGAGTTACTTATATTTCGCTAACCCACCAGCGAGCGGTCTCACCAGAGCTTTCTGGTCCTTCGACCCTCACTACAACATTATTTATTTACATTATAATCTCAAAATTAATTTGATAGTTTTTAATGAAGTTATATAACGTCTTCTAAATAATTTGAGTAAAATTCTAGTCAGTTTACCATAAATTCTACAGTCTCATCTGCTGGATAGATAATTTGGTCTCTTTAGTTCCTTTCAGTTTATTGTGAAGCATAGAAATTAACATGCTAAATTAAGCTAAAAAAAACGTTGTTAGCCCTAAACTCAGAAAGATGATTCAGAGATTTCCTAACATGAAATCAATTTATGTAATTCAAAGATAAAATTAAAAGAGGTTGGTCATCTTTAAATTTAATAGAATAAATATGTTACTATTGCAGTATACCAAATAGATATAAACCAAATATTGCTATCGCTCTAAAATGATTGTTTCATATGCAAAAATGTTTTGTTAAACAGTCATTCTAAAAGCATACATTTTAATTTGTTTAAAAAAACATGATTGAAGGTAGTAGAAAAAATCCAGTGCGTTTCTGCTACAATTTTTATTCTATAAGCCTGCACTTTTCAAAAAAGCAATTTACTCTTTAGTTGAGTGCTTTTCCTTATTACAGTTTTATATCTGCAGTTCCTCTGGGAGGAAAACCAAACCTTGCTTACAAGGAAAAAGCTGCAGGTCAAGAGACAGCATCACCAGCATGTTTAGCATGTTAATCTCAGCATTTCAGGAAAAGCTTTGTTACTTCTGGCAGCCAGTCATTAAAAGCAGAGCTGCATAATGCTCAAGATTACCATATGCCTTATTTTCTGTGAAGGGAACATAATGTCATAGGTTTCTTCTTTCCAATTGTGTGAGGATTTTTGTTTCTCTTTTGTAGAAATGGTTGTATTTACAACATCACACTGGGCATCTTCTAATGCTAGATTTCATTCAGAAAAAAGTCCCAGAAGATCTGTCTCTTCCATTGTTCTTTCTCTGCATAACCATTTTGTTAAATAACACTCTTGTGAACTTTCCCTTTCTAGCATCATCTATGCTTTCTCCAGATCCTTTGGACACTCTCCCATTTGTTCCTCTTCCAGCTGGAACTGAAATCATAAGTACTATAGCACATGTAATTCTGACTTCAAAAAAAGAACTCATAATGGTTTTTATGCCTTTTTCTTTTCTCCCTCATTTCCCTGTCCTAAAGTATAAAAATCAAGGAAGTTATCAATTACACTGAAAAATTTGAGGTTTCGTTATTCCACTCTGCATTAAGCTGAATGATTTAGATAGTTTGGGCTGGATATCTTACTGATTTTCACTTGTAGCCAATTCCATCTGTGTGCATTCACTGCAAACTGGTGAAAATGACCACTTTTCTGAATTAATTAATCTTTACATCCTCTTTCTTCTGATGTAAAGAAATAAAACAGATGACAATGAAAAATAGGAATCTGATGCAGAATCTAACTTACAGTTGAGTTTGTAATGGAAAAACATGACACAGGCAAAACTGAGGTATGGTAAGTGAACATACATATCCCATATAGTATGAGAAGTTGCACCACAACAACTGTCACAAAAAGCTCTTAGAACTATTTCTGAATGGCTGGATTTTTTTGAACTATCTCTTTACAGTATTCTCTTCTTAAAATGTCACATGTTATTACTCTCTAACTAGCTTATTCATTTAGACTGGTGTGGAGTGCCCTCAGGGCTCACCTGTGGCCTGAATAACAACAGATGTTAAGACAGAAATGTGAATATACACGATGTGTGTCAGTTGGACTCCCAAAGTTCTTTGTGAGAGTTTTTGCTGTCATCATATGAAAGAAGACAATGACCATCAATCAGATTAAAAAGTAGTTAGAGATTCACAGAATAGTTTGAAACAAAGACTTCAGCCTGAAAAGAGCCATAATTAACAGTGGAGAGAGACCTTGGAGTGAAAGCATCAACACCTGCTGCTCCCTACCAACACTGCCAACTATCAACTGATGTGAAGTACCTGCCCCCAGGAACTGCAGTACCGAAGTGGGGTGTGGCAAGCAGAGACCCACACTCAGAGGATGTGAACCTGAGCTTGTGGAGTGCTTTCTCACTGGTATGAAGATCTCAATAAGGTGTTTGGATATGCATAACTTTGCCTAGAGCTGGAGCACCCTCAAAAGGGGAGTGCAAGGAGAGTAGCTCTGCGTGTGTGTCTCTGACAAAAGGTTTTCAGGGTTAACAACAAAAGAATGTTGAGAAAACTGTGGGTAAACACAACTTACCCACAATTTCAGAAGAGCCTAGTAAGTGATTTTCCTTTTAAATTGCAGATAATGGTCTTGAATCTATAGTTCACTGATTGCTGATTAATTGTATGTCATTAGTAAATCAATAAACCACTTAGTCTTGGTTTAGTTTAAACTATAGAGAGAGTATATTAAGAGGGTGGAAGAGGGAGAAGGGGGCAATATTTGGGGTAATGGCATTTGTCTTCTGAATTCACTGTTATGCACGATGGAGCCCTGCTTTCCTGAGGGTGACTGAATACTTGCTGGCCCATGGGAAGCAGTGAATGAATTTGCAGTGGACATTGTCTGCCTTGACTTCAGCAAGGCTTTCACCACTGTCTCTCATGAAATCTTTATTGGCAAACTGAGGAAGTGTGGGTTGGATGAGTGGACAGCGGGATGGATGGGACAGGGAACTGACTTGAGTGGCAGATACCAGAGGGTTGTGATCAGTACAGGGTCTAGTTTGAGGCCTCTAACTAGTGGTGTCCCCCAGAGTTCTATACTGGGCCCAGTGTTGTTTAATTTGATCATCAGTGGCTTTGATGAGGGAGTAGAGTGCCTCCTCAGCAAGTTCAGGGATGACACAAACTTGTGAGGGGTGGCTGATATCTGAGAGGTCTGTGCAGCCCTTCAGAGGTACCTTAATATGTTGGAGATATGGGCAGAGAAGAATCTTCTGAAATTTAACAAAGGCAAGTGCAGGGTCCTGCACCTGAGGAAGAATAACCCCATGCACCAGTACAGACTGGGGGCTGACCTAATGGAAAGCGGCTCTGTGGAGAAGAACCTGTGGGTCTTGGTGGATAACACGTTGTCCATGAGCCACCAGTGTGGCCAAGAAGGTCAAAGTAATCCTGGGATCCATTAGGAAGAATTTTGCCAGCAAGCTGAGGCAGGTGATCCTGCCCGTCTACTCAGCCATGGTGTGGCACATCTGGAGTGCTGTGTCCAGTTCTGGGCTCCTCAGTACAAGAGAGACATGGATCTCCTGGACTGGGTCCAGCAGAGAGCTACTAAGTTGGCCAAGGGTCTGTAGGATCTCTCTTATGAGGACAGGCTGAGGGAACTGGGCCTGTTTTGTCTTGAGGCAGTGGAGAGGGGACCTCTTCAATGTCTTTAAGTACCTGAAGGGAGAGTATCAAGAGAATGGATCCAGGCTCTTCTCAGTGGTGCCACCCAATAAAACAAGAGCCAACGGGCAGAAACTGATGCACAGGAGGTTCCACCTGAACATGAGGAAGAACTTTACTGTGAAGGTGACATGAACTAGAACAAATTGCTCAAAGAGGTTGTGGAGTTTCCCTCCCTGGAGATATTCAAGAACCTTCTGGATGCAATCCTGTGCCATGTGCTCTAAGATGACCTTGCTGTAGCAGAGAGCTTGGACCAGATGAGCCAGTGTGGTCCCTGACTGATTCTGTGATTCTGTGAATTCCTTGTTTTCTTTGCTTGTGTACAGGGCTTTTGCTTTCCCTATTAAATTTTCTTTATCTCAACCCATGAGTTTTCTCACTTTTACTTTTCTGATACTCTCCCCAGTCCTGCTAGTGGGGGGAGTGAGTGAACTGAAACATTTATGAAGGCAGATGCTAACAGAATGAGTGACAAACTTTGGTTTTAGTCTGCAGTATTAAAAAGATTGCAATTTTTCTACTCTTTGCTGTTCAAATCTGTCAGCTTACTTATCACACCTTCCAATCAGTATCTGATCACTTACCCTCAAAATGGGCAAAAATAACCAGAGAGCAAGTGATTATAAAAGAATGCCAAATGTAATGCTTAAAAGGAATAGCTATCACTTTATTCTAACTTCAAAAAAATATTTGTGACCATGACTGAACCTCAAAATAGCACTAAGATTTGAAATTTCAACATTTCTCATATAGGATAGACTGTTGTTCTACATTAGCTTTCTTAAACCGTGATCTGTTAACTGTTGCTTTACCAAGAAGGTTGCTTTAAAAATGCCATAAAAATCAAACATGAGCAAGAAGAACATGTGGAAAGTATAATGCTGATGCTAACATTTAACACGTTATCACTCTACAACTACCTTAAAGGAGGTTGCAGCAAGGTAGGAGGCAGTCTCTTCTGCTAGGTAACAAGTGACAGAACCAGAAAAAATGGTCTCAAGTGCCAGAGAAGGTTTAGATCGGATCTCAGGAAATATTTCTTCACTGAAGTCCTGGTCAGACAATGGAATAGGCTGCCCATCCCTGGAAGTGTTCAAAAGATGTTTGTAGCACTTGGGGATATGATTAATGGTGAATGAAATGGTGCTGGGTTAATGGTTGGACTCAATAATCTTAGAGGTCTTTTCCAATCTTAAAGATTCTATGAGTCTATGTTTGATCCCCCAAATGGAAAGTGCAAACCTATAGATGGGTTATGTTCCTTTTGCACTGACAAATAGCACAGCCAACACAGACTGCATTCCTTCATTGCCTCTCCACAGTGCTTGACAAACTCAATGCAGAGATTTGTGGAGCCCTCCCCTACCCACGTACAGGACTGAAAATAGTTTTCCTGTATTGACTCCACATAAAATAATGTATACAAGCTGCATCATCCTATTTTTGTCTTTAGCTACTTTCTTTTCACAGCCCAATGCTCTGCTGAGGGACATAGAGTCCATTCAGGATTAATTCTGCATACTTATTCCTGAAAACTTAATTATCTGTTAAATAGACATGAGGTCTATCTGCATTTTAGCCTCTACTCAAGGTTTTAAAAAAGGGGAAAAAAAATTGCCTAAGACCTTCAGGAAAAGTCTAGCAAGGAAGAAGACCAATCAGTGGGCTGTGATCCCTGAACCTCCCTAGCAAAATTCAGGCTGAAAAACCTCTTTGTTAAAATCAAGATATTTCCCATATTTCACAAAAGTTCTTAATCATCCTGATTAACCATCTATTCTTAAGCATCCAAATTCTGCATAAAAACGTTAAGCTATTGCTGACAGCTATGGAATCCATTTATCTCCACGCATAGTAACTGCAGCTGGGACATTCTTAATGTGAACAAAACGAAAAGCTTGAACTCAGATCTTCCAGGAAATATTTCTGAAGATTGATTTGAGTTAAAAGAAGATGCTGAGGCAAATATATATCTTGTGGCTCAAAAATAACAGCAAACCCCCTTCTTCAGAAGAGAGTATGCATAGAATATTTACCTATACTGTTTTTACAGCATAAAGAAACTTCACTTGCTTAAAATCTAAGCATGTAAAGTCTTTACTAATGATGTTGTTTGGCCAATTTAAGTGTTTGCTGATATATATTTTAGAAATTATAGATTTTTCTGTGTATTAACTGCATGAATCCTTCTGAGTAGGAAAGATTACAAAATATATAAGAATTCTTGACATAGTGTCTCTTCAAGCTCAGTCTGCTGTCTAAAAGAAACCGTCCAGGCAAAAAGAAGGTCTTCTCATTGATATCACCTAGCTTGCTTAGAAAGAAATCTTAGTGGCTCTGATATTCAATGGACATAATTTTTCAAATGCATTCATCTGGAAAAATCCTCATATTTATGTTAATAGAATTCTGTTATTTTATTCTATTATTCAACATACTGCAAAGGAGAAGTATAACAATTCTCCATTGATAATGTAAGAAGAATAAATGCGAGCCAGTAAACATTAAAATTAATTATGCCTTTGTATCTTAGAAAAGTCAAATTAGCATCTTAACAATAATGGTAATTGCATGTTTTCTACTGCACATGAGTTTATCACCTTTTCCACAAAGCATAATGCAGTCAAACACAAAATTTGCTGATTTCAATGGTTCTTAGAAGGTAATTGTGATCAGAAATTTCATTTTCAAGAAAACACTGGAGTGTCAATGATAATTACTCACAAAGCTGTCAGAGCAGTTCTTCAAGGACATTGCACAGCTGAAATTACAATAGAGTAAAATTCCAGACACTGTGAGTCTGATCGGGTAGATAGGTTAATTCTACTTTGCAGCCAGAACAAAATTCTTGGCCCAGTTTTTATCTTTCCTTTCTGTGATGAAATCAGAGAAAGAAAAGCACCCAACAGAGTTTTAGGTACAAGACAGTTACATTTAAAAAGGATAGCTATGTGCAGAGTCTAGCTAAGTGTGTACCAAGTGGAACCCACATTTACCTCGTCTTGGTGGACATATCTCTTTCTGAACTAGATTACTCACTGAAAAGGAGGTGTTTGAATTTTTTGGGAGGGTGGTGGTGGATGAGTTTTTCGATTTTGTCTTTTAGTTCCAATGAAATTCAAAGATTTCCTCTGGCATTTGACCTTCTGTCTGAAGTTAAGTCTGATATAGAAAAGATCTGAAAGACTCAATAACACAATACCTTTAGTTTTTTTCATGTCTTTTTTCATAATAGTCTTATTATTTTCACCATCACAACAATGTCCAAAGAATGGGCTAATGCCTAAAGAATGGCTGAAATGAAATCAATTTAAATAAGTTTTCTCAATGTATGATTTTTCTGTCATTCCACTAATTGGGAAGAAACGCCACTGTAATCAGAACTCTTCCCTTCTCTCTCTTTGAAAATAATTTTTATGATGAGACCATGACAACTATTAATCCATATCAGACTTATAAATGTAGAAATAGTGAAGGGGGAAAGGCAGAGGAGGATTTTGTTGCAGTTTGTTGTTATTGCTTTGGTATGGCACGCTGCAACCTTCCCGGAGAGTGCAGCAGAGCCACAGCAGGGGGAGTGGCCAGCCGCTTCCCGCAGCCTTTAGGCGGCCCCGCGTCCTCGCTCCGGCTAGCTGTCAGCTCTGCAACACAGCAGTGGTAAAGGAGGCAGAGAAGAGGCTTCCACATGGGGGACATGAGAGCTTTAATCTCACATGGTACCACACCGGTTCCCCATGCAGAGAGCAAAACCACATAGCTGCAGCTTACTTTTCTATGGGGACGAGGGGGGCGGAGAGAATGGGCTCCGGGCATGGGGGCAGTACATGGGCGGAGTTGGGGTACCGGAACCAATAGGAAAAACCCGAGGGAGTGGCCAGGACTAGGGGTGGGGAAGGTAGGACAATATGGGGAGAACAGACATTTAGTAAGGAAAGTGGGGAAGTATATCACAGATGATGACAACTATTAATCCATATCAGACTTATAAATGTAGAAATAGTGAAGGGGGAAAGGCAGAGGAGGACTTCAAGAACATCATCTTAGAAAAATGAACTTATCTAAAATAAAGACAAATTCTACTTTACAATTAAGAGTTGATTTATCTGGCACTTTTAGAAGGAAGCGTGCTTGGAAACATCACTACTGGCCTTAATAGCATATATATCTACAATCTGTGATCCAGTCTTACAAGGCTCTGTTTAGAAAAGTCTTATGGCTATCAGTAGTGAGTCACTTTAAAAGAAATAGAAAGTACTAGCCATTTAAGTATTTTAGCGGAGGCTGCTTGCCTAGACTCAGATGACTGAGGCAGAGCTTCCCCTCCACTGTTTAAACTCTTTGCAATCTATGTATCCTAGAAGACAGACAAAGAGAATGGCTAATAGAATGAATAATTGCACCAGTAGTACTGTTAATTACAGAATCAAAGTGTCTTGCGATAATGTATTGGGTGACAGGAAGACAGAATTGGCTCAGAGAGATTACAGAAAGAAGAAAATGCAAAATCAAAACCAGAATTAAAAGAAAAAAAAAAAAACACCACAAAAACAATAACACAACAAACTCACAAAACCCCACAAAACAAACAAACCCCCCAAACATAAAAATGCTCCCCATCATGCCTTAAATGGAGTTGTTCCCATACATACACTTGAAACCTGACCACCTGTGGTATGGCCTGTCATTAGAATACAATGATGTCTGGAAAAAGTAATGCAACTCCATGCACTTGAATATTTAGACCAGTAAAAAGTGGGGGTTTTTGCCTATGCATAGCAATTACAACTATATATTTTTCACATATACTTATACAACACTTTGAAAATCTGCCCTGCTCAAAAACTGCAATAAAAAAACCCAAATCCACACTCTGACCCCTCTTCCCCCCAAAAAGCCCAAAACAAACCCCAAAACCCAACACCAAACTTTTGGAAATAAAATGTGTACATTAATGTCAAATAATTATTATTTTACATCTTTCAATTTTAATCCATTATTTAATGTAATAAATAGTGGTCAAGAATCACTTGAACATTTTTGAAAGTATATTGTAATTACTTAGTTTAAACAACCTGTATTTTCTCAAACTCTGATACTTGCTGGTACTTAGAGCTATCTGAATCAGCCTATGACACTTTAGGCTTGAGAAGAAATTGAAAACCTTAACCAACAGCAATTCGAATATGTTCTTAGTGTAAAATAAATCATACTATTTAGAATATGGTACATATTTCTGAGCCCATGTTAGATAGTACTGGTATCTCTTTAATATCAAATAAATAACAATGAAAATTCTGAAAAAAAAAAAAAGAATACTCAAACATGAAATTTCAGGAATTTATATTCTAAAAAATACATTCAAAGATGAATATATTTTAAACTGTTCTATTAAGTTGACTAAAGAACATAATTAGAAGCTATGATTATAATTTAAATTTCGTTGAGCAGCTCAGTAATATCTTTGGAATTTTATTTTTATGTCCTCTGTACAGCTGAGCAGCAGGTTGCCAGGGCTCAGTGAGGATGGGTGCTTCCAGGGAAACACACAGTGGGACCTCAGGTTCTGTCCCACCATCCCAGCCAGGAGCAGGCATCTAGGGGCACAGGGCTAACCCTAGCCCCAGGATTCAGGCATGTCCCTGGAGATGCAAATGTGCTGAGGTCACACAAGGATGTGAGTTCAGCAGGGCCCATGGGTGAGGCAAGGGCTGAGGGCCCTGGGGGACTGACAGGGGGTCTTTAACCTCAGGCCATGTGAGGGGAGTCCTGGGCTGGCAGGGACAGGTAGACCAGGCAGTACCTTCAGTACCTGGACAGGGAATTCACAAAGACATCACACAGCAAATGAATTCATAAACTTCGTACCTTTTAGAACTTGGATTATAGAAATTTTTATCCTTCTTTAAAACAAAGAATATGCACATTAAGAAATAATGGATATTCTTGGCAGACATTTGTCCAAAGCCACCTAGAAACTCTGTACAAAAGTGGGACACAGATGTGCTGCCAGATGTTGTGGAGCCTTTTTGTTTGTCAAAAGGAGAACATTTCCATGTTCAGTATGCTCACATTTTTTGCATAGCCAGTAGGTGAACTAGAGAAAAATGTCAGGAACCTTAAGAAGTCTTTCTAATTTACATGTACAGTGTTTGATTAAGAAGAAATGTAATTGCATTATCTATCTATCTATCTATCTATCTATCTATCTATCTATCTATCTATCCATCCACACACACACATATATGTATATATTCCAAGTCTTATTTCTAGTTGCTCTAAAGAGAAGAATTGGAAGTTCTTCTCTAGAGCCAACATCCAATGGGGCAGAGTGGGTTTAAAGTATCTGCTGAGTAGTTGACACTTATAAACTCTCCAGGCATATGTAAAAACAATATTTAAAAATGTTAGTTTTGTATACATCCTTGAGATAAGTAGACTGCACTCCCCTGGTCTCTGCTCTCTTAATGACATCAACAGATCAAAAAGTTCATGCCATTAATCCAATCTAGAGCCTATGATCTTTCCCCAACATCACATCTCTATTTTTATTAACTCTTATTAAAAGAATTAAACAGATTTGTTGGGTACTTGGCAAACATAGAAATTTCATTACTGGAATACATTAAACAAACTTTCTTAACTGTTCATATCATGTTAATGTACCTTCTTGGTGGAAAGCCTATTTGCATTTTAATCTTTTCGTGATGAATTCCACTTTTGGGTTGCTCAAGAAAAGTTTTTGATTTCATGTTCAGTTACTGAACTTCCTGGTAAAAATGTCTCAGGATGAAATCTTTTGTCACGTACACTGCAACATAAGAATACTTCCTTTATTAGAGATTGTAGGAATGAAGGCTTTGTTACTTTGTTACTTGTTTGTGCACAAGGCAAGACATTTGTCATGTATTCACAAAAAAAATAATTATCTTCTATTGAATAATGATACATCCATCTTTTTTTTTAAAGAGATATAAAGCAGAAATAGCTCTTTCAGCCCATTTAAAATAATTTTAACTGATATAATTGTATTCTATGCATCTCTTTCAAGTTGTAGTGGTTCTGCACTACAAAACATTAGCATTTGACTGTGTGGAGGATGACATTTAAAATTAACTTTTTATTCTCTTAATTGGCTTCAATTTTCTTTTGGTAAGATGAATTCCCATCACTTAATTACTTCAAGTGCACCAGCTGCAAAAACACTTGACTTTACCAGAGGGCCCAAAAAAGTAATCCAGACAGATACGCTATTTAGGAAAGAAAGAAAAACCTTTTCAGATATAATTTTGGTAACTTTTTTTTCTAATAGAAAACTACTCAGAAAAGAAAAACATTTTACTTAAAGCACTACAATACAATTAAGTTCCCAAATTCAGTATACACAGAATATTGCTTCGATCTAATGAAATTTGGCTTTTAGAATTTAAATAATAACTTATTGCTCATAAACTGGAGAAAAGTTACATAAATCCACTCCTCATCTACTCCCAAATGCTTGGTTACAGACTGGAAAACAAATCAACCAACCTACATTCAACTTTGTTTCCTGGAGCTACACAGTTCCAATTGTGTAAATTGTTTCCTAACGATGTCTTCTTTGGCTACTGTTTACTAATTTTAAACAAAATGTCTTTAAAATTTTCTCTTTACTGTTGCTCTGACAAGTTACTTTACGAAAACTGTGTCTGAATTTGGCAAAGTACCCAAAAAGGGGACAAAAAGTTGTAGCCAAGATCATGGGAAACAAGTGCTCTGTGTAAAAAAAGATATAGCATTTTCAATCAGTAGAAACTGGTAAATTAATTATTAGAAATGTAAGGTTATTAAAAATTCATATTTAATGTAAAAGGCAAGAACATTTTTCTTTTTACAGTTTTCATGCCAGATAGGAAATTTTAACCATCTGACAGGAACAACATTTACCAGACTGTGTAATTAACCATAATTAAATTACCAGATGGATCAATATCCTACAGCTCTGCTTGCAGAATGGACTACAGACCAACTGCAGTGACAGTATGCTCTCCACATATCCTGATATCCTGGTATCTTGATCATTCCTACTGAGATATGCAATTATACTTTTTCTTTCTACTAGTGATAAATGAAAATTTCAAGTATATAATTTCACAGCTTTTAGACAAATTATACTAAATCTAGGGGTGGCGAGTGGGGAAACCATCTTTGAGAATAAGACTATTTGTGTAGTCCGTTGGACAGTCAAGAGTTATATTTTGATTCCAAACTGGTATGGTAGACATCCAAGAAAATACCACACCTCCAAAAACATTGCATGCATGGCACAAGGTGACAGAGAACTACTAGCAGTATCTTATTTCAAATGAACCATGCAAACATCCACATGACATGATTAACTGATCTGTGTTTAGGACAAAGATTCAAGCTGGGTAATGATGTTATGCCTACTTATATGGGCACAAATGCCGTAATAAATTATATCCTGTCAGTGAAAGTGGAAGTGTGCATACTTATAGTAAATCATCCTGAAGTAATTACTAAGTGGTATTTCACAACTCTTGCTCTAAATGGTCTGTTTTCCTCTGAGTGCAGTATGTCGATGCTGAGTAAGTGATTACTGTAGGGTATTAAGTTGGTAGTATTCTATTTGTTTATGAAGCACTTTGTGATCCACTAGCATAAAACACAAAATGCTATCAGATGTCTAGATGTTTCTTATGAAATGAAAATAAGGGCATGAATACTGTGCAATTCCTGTCAGCTTTAGGACAAAAGTCCTTCTGAGACAGCAGTAGATGGCTATATAGGACACAACAAAATAAACACAATGCTACTGTATGTAATGGAAGATTTCCCTTGAGTGAAATATATTCAGGAAAAAAGACAAAAACAACCAACTAACCAAAAAAACTCAACTGGTTTTCTTTTGGAAAAAAAATTTACTTGAAAAGAGAACTTGGGAGTAAATGAAAATTTGAATTTATCCAAAGAAGTCTAACAGAAGTCTAGCAGCTAAAAATCTAAATTGTATGGCAGAGGAGACTTACTTTTAGCTATACCTAGACAGGGAAAACAAAGACACTCCCCAAACTCTCAAAAATAGCAGAGAATTAACACTGTTTAGAACTGACAGCACTTTGGTCTGAATTAAGGAAGAAGCCTATACTGCAGGCAGTACTTCATGATCCTCTGCTCATTTAGAGACAGTATTGAGACAGCTGTGAGAGTCATAGACACTCATTATTTAGCTTCCCTTGTAATTAGCTGTTGCCAGGAAATGCAGTTCTATCCTTGTAAAGTCAGTGAGAGTTACCCTTGACTACCATTGTAACACGATCAGGAGTACAGATCCCAGAATCACTGAGTCATTTAGGTTGAAAAAGACCTCTGGGATCATTAAATCCAACCTCTGACTGATCACCAGTTTGCCAGCTAGACCATGGCACTAAGTGCCACATTCAGTCATTTCTTGTGCACCTTCAGGGATAGTGACTCCACCACCTCCCTGGGCTGTTCATTTCAATATTTAGCAACCCTTTCCATGAAGAAATTCCTCCTGATGTCCAGCCTGAACCTTCCCTGGCACGGCTTGAGGCCATCTTGTCCTGTCAGTGGTTGCCGGGGAGAAGAGACCGACCCCCACCTGGCTACACTCTCCTTTCGGGCAGTTACAGAGAGTGATAACCTCCCTGAGCCTCCTTTTCTCCTGGCCAAACAACCCCAGTTTCCTTGGCTGCTCCTCATAGCTTCCTGTTGGGGAGATATACATCTGATCCTGCTGTAATGGGCGAGTAATGAAGTGGTTTCAGCAAAATTTGAATATGATTGAGGTTGCATTACCTCTTTGATGTATTATCTTGCTGTTTCCCAGTGGCAAAATAAAATTAGATCATAGAGTGAATCTTAATCTTCATAGAAATTTCTGATATCATTCCTTGCTCTCCTAATATATAGCTAATTCTAAAAAAATCAGGGATAGCCAAAGTCACGTGAGGTGCTCTCATAGAAATAAGGGTATCTCAACATTTTCTAAGTAAGAAAGTAATTTACATTACAATAAACAATCCGTGATCATGCACACTAATAATAACTATAAAGTCACAAATCTCCTTTTTCTTTTGCTTATTACTTACATATACAACCTTATAAATACACAGATAAATTTTTAATACACATATATTTAGTTCTGAGCCACAGCCACTGCTTTTCACAACAACACTAAGAATGCTCAAGGATTATTATGTCTCTAAAAGACTTTTGTTTGCATATTTTAACTATTTTATTTTTCTCCCATATGCTGAAGTAATCTCCTCTGAATCAACAATGTGTCCTCCTGAACCAAGCTCATGCTTTTCTCTTCTTTATGCTTTAAGGAAAATCCTCTGAGAACAGCTGCTCCCACAGTACTTCAGTAACAGGACTCTGAAACAAACTACTACTTTTGTGCAGTCAGTGTGTTAGGCAGAAAGCCTAGGTGAGGGGGGGTGGGGGAGTGGGAGGAAGCAATAAACCTGTCAGTTCTGAAATTGCCTTTATGATATTTTATAGCTATTTTGATATAAATGCTGGAGCATGCAAAATGGAACAGACTTAGGAAGGAAATCTTGTACTTTAAAAAGTAATGGTTAAAGACTAGTATCACCAAGCTATTGATCATTTAGAAGACATATGAAGTATAGACTTTTCCTTTCAGATTTTCTTCCTGTGAAGGGGACATTTAACATGCAGGTCTTGCATTCCTTACAGCATTGTTGAGAATGAGTGAGGAGTGTCTAAGGAAGATGACATCCCATATGTATTCTACATACATCTGCAGCTGACATGAAATGACATGGAATCTGAAGCCTGTTTGTATAGCTCTCTTGCTTTACTGAGTAATGTTTCAGGCAAAAAGAATGTTGTAACAGTGTTCAGAGTTCTCAAATCATAATGATTTTTTATTAGAACTCATAATCAGAAAAAATTAGACAAATAACTGTATCTTTTTTTCCCTTCACTGGTATTCTGAAACACTACATCTTATCATGTTGATAGGACTAGCTGTCCTAGTCCTAACATTATTTTGAAGAAAGTTAGCTTTAGACCACAGATGGTTCTTGAGTTTCTGTTTCATTTTCTTTTTGATGATGTTTTGATCAACTCACCTTTTCTTGTTTTTTGCTGCAGAGGGAAACATAACCAGTGTTTTCTCTGGAACATGCAGTTACAGCTCTTAACAGTAATTAATTCCAATCCAGCTTTTTAAGCATTATGTGTCTCTCTGTTTGATGTGTCATAAAGAGGAAAATGTTTGGCCTGATAACAAATAGATTCATTCTGGTTTTGAACTATCAAGCCACCTGTGAGTTTAAGCCACACAATACAGTTCAATAAGTCTTTTCCAAGATATCTGGAAATGCTTTGAATAAAATCAGGTAAGACACAGATGTACACGTGTTATGGTTTCATTCATACCCATCATCAAGATAGAACAGTTAATTAGTCATATTTGACCTCAACTTAGAATCACTGATTTTATCTGAGTAATCTCAATCATAAGCTTTCAAAAGGTTAACAAATATATACAATGTTGTTTTAAAGTACAAGATTCAATTAATCAAAGTTATGCTGTAATGCATGTGGGGTTCAACATAAAGGGGAGAATGTTAGGGTAAAGAAAGAGGAGGAAAAGATAAAATTAATCTATTGCTGAGTTTGTGGCTATAAGGACTATGAAAAATGGCATCAAATCTACCAAAGAGGTGAAAGAGATTCTCCAAGTGTAAAATGGAAGTGATTTTAAGAAGAGAAAGACAGAACCTGCAGGGTACTCTGGTAGTTGTTCAAAAAACCAGAGTGGTTTAAAAAGTTAACATCCTTCAACATATGGATTTCTCTCAGAGAAATGTAGCCTGAGAGACAGGGTGCTCAGAGAGAATCAATGACAGAAAAAAGCTTCACAAAAGTCTGCTAAATGAAGTATTTAGGTTTGACTTCTGTAGTTTTTGTTTTTTTCTTTAACCATCCATGCCACCTATAAATATTTGAAGTTTCACTGAAACATTCAAAGTTTCACTTTCTCCATCAGTTGTTGAAAGTTAAAAGTTTTACTAGAATTTTGCCTTGTTCTGAAAAATAGACAACTATTCATCTTCCTTATGAATGTGCATACCTAGTTGGGTAAATCCTCTTCAGCTCCTCCCTCCAAAATACTCTTCCTTGATTACACAAAGGAAAAGAGGGAAATAAGGAATATGAATTCTCAATATTTTGCCAACTGTTTATCAGTGACTTAATCTTCAGGGAAAAAAAATATATAAAGACTTAGATATAGGGAAATGTCATGGTTTAGGAATGGTATTCCCCCATCTAGTTCTTCCACCAAGACCTTCCAAACCATATTGCTGCTTGCTCGCTCCGTCTCCCCCTCTTCTCCCTTCTCCACTCTCTCTTCCACCCTCCTGCACCCTGAAGGTGGCTGGAGAAGACAACTGCAGGCACGAAAGGCAAAGATCATGGGTTGAGATAAGAACAATTTACTGAAAACAGCAATGAGATAAGAAAACAACCAGTAACAGCAACAATATTATTAACAGAAGTATACAAAAAGAGAGAACAAGTTCCCCCTTGATGCCAGGCTTTGTTACCCCAGAAAGGGATGCCTCTCCTTCCCAGAAGTGAGAAAGTCTATCTTCCCCACTCCTGGCAATGATGAAATGTGGTATTGAATAACATCATGTCTTGGCCATGCTTCCTCCCACTGATCTGGACCAGAACCAGGACTGGAAGTAAATTTTAAATTCCTAGTTTAGGGAGAACTGTATATATTAAAGCAATCAGCTCTGATTTAGAGTGATGTTGTATTTATTTACAAGTAGTACACAGATAATATTCTGAACAGTTTTCTGTTATTCTGTCAAGTTTGGACAATCACAGATATGATCTTGCAATTTTAGGTAATGAAAGAAAACAACATTTCATGTCTAGAGAAAAGGCCAAGGTTGATGCTTGATGGGTATTAGACATTGACAAAGTGGAAAATGTATCAAAATTTTAAAAAGTACTCTGCTTAGCTAATTTTCCCAGTCCAAAGAATTGCTTCTTAATATGCAAAATAAAACCCTGTAATTTTCAATTCATTTTCTTTATCAGGAGGATGGCATATCCTGGAACTGATGAAACTGTAATGAAACTGCACTGACCTTTATCCCAGGCAAAGAAGAGTATATAGGATTGTCAGAGAGCTGATGCATCATTTTCACTACTGAAGATACCTTTCAGTACCATTCTTCACTTCCACTCGACATTTTGAAATACTGAGGTCTTAAAACCTACATAGTATGGTATTTGAATTGTTGTTGTTAGCCAGTTCATAAAGAGACATTCAGACTTTTCTGCCATTCTCTAATCTAATCTAATCTAATCTATTAATTATACCTTCATTGAAAGGGAGGACTAGACTAAAAAAAACAAAACCAAAACAAAACAAGAAAATAGCAATAAAAACCAAAAATCACCATTCAAATCCCCAAACACAAAAAGAAAACCATTCAGAAATTTTCTTTAATTAAGACTGTAGTGGTTTGATCACA
>VZTE01003201.1:0-42709 GCA_013397775.1 Eulacestoma nigropectus
AGCGGAGAGAGCATCAGGGCCAAAGGTCTGACGGTGCGAAGGCAGTACACAGGTAGGGACAGGGTATAGGAGCCATGGGGAAACAACGGGGGAGTGGCTGAGGTACAAGGGCCAGAGGGAGAGGAAAGAAGGGAGAACGTCCCAGATTAGGGACATTTAGGGTCGAAAGGGTCCGGAAGGCCAACGGGCCAACCAGGGAAGCAGAACTGGGGTACATTAACATAACGCAACAAGGTATCCTGGGAGAAGCCTCTTTTCGTCTCCCTGTTCTGAGAGCGTGTCTCGGGGCACATCCCTCCAAGGGAGCGCATGAGCATCTTGTTCCAGAGGCCCACTGGCCTCCACACCTGCTATACGTGGCATTTGTGTCATTCCCTGACAAGTGTTATGGTTAAGCAATTCATTTCATGCCAGTGCTCTGCTCTAGAAGTCCATCAAAAGCTCTACACATTCTTAGCAATTCGTCTGTCTTCAAAGTAAATAGTCCCATGCACTGCAGAAGAGATTTTAAATTTATATAAGCAGCAACAACTGAGGAAATGAAGGTGAGTAGTACGTGTGGGGACAGTTGACTTATACACAACTTTTCCACTAAATTTTGATTTTATAATGAAAACGTTCAGAGACCTAAGCCCCAAATTTAAATCAGTGAATGAATAAATAACTACTGTTATTCCTGCTACCAAGATTTTAGAATTCTAATATTTTTAAGGGCTCAGTCTGTTCTCCACATCTACCTATTGGGAAATTGCCTTTTAGTAATTGTCACGCTGAATGTTACCTAAGCCAGAATACTGAGCCAGAGAGGTCACTGCTCTGTGATGCTGTGAGTATGCTTTACTGAGTCTTTGTAACAATAACATTTCAGAAAACAGCAAAAGTTATATCCTAAAAAGCAAGAACACCTAGTTCACGTTCAAAATCCTACAACCTGCCTTCCAATCTGATTTGGCTCATCTAGTCTGGGACAAGAGTTGAGTACAAAGATTCAATAAAGCACTGGCTCCAGGAAAATTTGGGAAAGATTAAATGAAAAAATATAGCATACAATCCCACCTCTGGTTCATGGCTGAGTTCAAAAATCTAAACCCACGTCATTGTGGATGAAAAAATCCTAGTCATAATCAAATTGGTTTATATTTCTTAGATTTACTACCAGTTGTTCAATTTACAGAAATGTTTTTGAATTTGAATATTTTTAAACTTAGTGACAGGAGTCTGAAGAGTGCATGATACCTACATTTTCAAAGAATGGATGAGTATCTAATAAAAGAGACAAAATTTCACTGAGGAGAAATAGGTTTACCTGAAAAAAATTATCAAACACTATATTAGCATTTCAAAAAGAAATATGGTATAACTTTGTAAGTCAGTTTAAAAATAAGATTGCTGTTTTGCATTTGAGGATATCAGTGCACTGCTTTATTTTCTTGCAATTATTTGAAAATAATGTGGATAACTTTACAATCAAGGTATTTCCTCTTGGCTCCCTGGTATACACCAGGCTGCCTGAGGAGATGATAGACATCCTAAGGTGTCCACAGCATAATCAGTCTGAAGAGCCTCCAGTATTAAAATTCTAACTAATGATAATCAAAAAGAAACAAAAACAATAACAAGGTTGTGTAAAAAAGCCAGCAGATAAAAGGACTACATCTGGTTTAATGGAACAGGTAGATGGTTCGTCTATATGCTGCTAATACGTAACCCCAAGGTATATGACTTTCATATGAGACAAAGAGATTTCCCAGCTGTTCCTAGTGCAGAATTGACTGAACTGTACTCAGAGGAGACACTTGTGATTATTCAGTGAAAACTGTTCATGCAGATTGAGAAGTAATCACATAGGACAGCATTTTGTACATCCTTAAGATAGTTAGATGGTTTATAGGCCCTTTATAGGAGTCAGGAGAGATGAATCATGCACATGCTGCAGTGGACATGTAGAACCACAGGCCAGAGAGGTTTTAAGAATTGATCAGAAAACAATTTTGGGAATACCATCTGATCCAGTTGAAGACTCTTGCTGTGGAGATGATCCTCGCCTGGTGCACAACCACCCATCCTTTCTGTCTGAGATATTTCATTCCCCATGCATTCATTTTCATATGCCAACATAAAAATATTTTTAACCATCACTGTTTGCATCTCTGTGCAACAGCAGATATGATGAAATACTGACAATAGTCCTGCTTCGAAGTGAAAAATTTTTACAATAACCTAGATAACAAAGCATCAGCTAGACAACAAGATAGAAAGTTGCAGCAGACTTCTGGTGATATGAATTGCAAGTCCTGTGTTTCAATAAAATATCACCCTAATGGAAGGGGAAAAGCAGTTAGACAAGAGAGGTCCTTTTTTTTAATCTGACAGTTTTACCTCAACCCCTTTCTTTAACACAGACTTGCAAACTTTAGATCAACCTTGGAGAGCAGCACTACTACAGTACAACTTTTCTGAAAGTGCTTTTCAGACTAGAAAAGGGTTCAAACCATCCTCTAAAATTTTTTGAGATTTCAAATTGAAATTAGATTCTCCTCTTAGAAGTGATAAGAGAATTATTGAAAAGCACTGAAGTCACATACATATTTATTATGCCCCAGACTCAAATGCACACCCCTTATAAAAGCCTCTTCTGTGTCATAACTTAATAAGGCATTAGACAGTGGTCCAGACACACATGAAAGCCACACTTATACTTCTGCATTACTTGGAAGGAAGACACCAATGCCATTGTAACTAGGCAAAAAAAAGTGCTCCCGGAAACCAATTTGTGTGAGCTTCTGACGGCTACCTCCACATGGCCTTTATTCAGTTCTGTTCTTATTATGGTCTCCAAAGCACAGTTATGCCACCACCATGTTTTTTCCAAACACCATGATGAAACTTGTCTCAAAAAGAGCACAATTTCCTTTGTCTTTGGATGTCCTTAAAAAAACTGGGAATGTATACCTCTATGCTTCCCATGGTATGGCAAAACTGGGCCAAAAAAACCACCAAACCTAGGATTTCTGTAAAATGAAATGCTTTCCTTCATGCTGTCAGATATTACGAGATCTGTAATAACGTGCAGAATAAGTACTGATGGTAAATACAATGCGTGTGAAAAATACAATGCACATGAAAAGTACAATGCTTATTATTTGCTTATTATTTGCAGTAAAACTTCTATGGCCAGCACAGTTGTACACATAAGAGCTTCAGAGCTTGATCTGGCACTACACAAGTTTGTTCCTATAATGAATAAATACATTTGATTATAAAAATCATTTGTCAGTTAGAACATAAAGAGCAGAAAGATTAGTCAAAACCACTGAGGAATTAAACAGAAGAAGTCTGCACAGTACACATAAGCATACATTATTGATACCTAATAAATTATTCCACTTTGGAGAGAAAGGAGAAGAAATGGACTGAAATAGAATGAGTTAATATTATGCATATGATAATTTTTTTGAGAAATTATTTCTATTTCATCATGTGATACAATGATTATAGAGTGTTACATTGCAAAACTGAAAAAAAATTTTCTCTTTTTCAGGAATTACTTATTTTAAGTGATTACCATGAAAAAAAGAATGGTGGTGTAAAAACAAGTGGTTTTTTCTTCTTCTCTCTGTCCCACAAACAAATTAAGAGTAACTTCTCTATACCATTCTCAAGTGGCTTTTAGACCTCTGCAGACAACTCAACATATTAATGGTTTGATATTTATAAGATTATTCTACTGAAGGATCAGCGAGATAAATAGAAGATGAAATGAAAAACTCTGCTCCAGCAAAACCCTAAGTCTCCCATGCGTCTTATAGCTTTATGCATTAATGCATTTTTAATATACCTCTTTCCTTTTGTGATTATACTTGTCAGAACTGGAGCTCCAAGATCACTAACAACTCAGTAGGCCTATGACAGGTTCCCAGAACAAGTCCTCCATGAGTGTTAAAGGAAAACCTGTTAGCTAAAGAAAAGCCATTACATTATTGTGATGTATACCTTCTACTTTTATATTTTATCATCCTATGGAGCACCGCAGTTCACTAAAGGACTACTTACATATATACAAAGAATAGTCATCTGTTTTTCATCTTCCTAAGCATGTTAAGCGAAATGAACAATAGCTGTGAGGGTGCCCGCTGTTTTAACATTCAGCTTCATTCATGCTGGAATGGAAGCCTTTCTGTTGTTTGGGTAAGACAACAAGCAAGGATTTGCTATCCAGAGCTCCTGTACCTGGGTGACAATCATTGATTGTTTGTCCAAACTGGCAACTTGTAGCTATGACAACTGACCTTCAAGAACATTTTCCCTTTTCCCATTATTACCCATTTAGATACTATTTAACATGACAATGGGGCATCTTCATAGTTTTTCAGCACATAGCTTGTTGCCCTTAAAACAAAAATATTTCGTTGCCACATCAGTGGAGTTACTTCTATAAATTCATGGAAAAAAGCAATAGTAGTCACATTATCTTAGTTCTCCTTGCACATAAGGAATTGCGTCTTCGAAAAAGACAGTAACAGCTCATGAAATTTATTCCTAAAAGAAAAGTTGGTGCTGAAGCACTTACAGAACCATTTTTAGAAGGTAAATCTTTGATTTAATAATTTGATTTTTTTCCTGTCATATTGGTATTAATTCCTGGAGCAGAGAGAAAAAGGAGTTGTTTTATGACGAGTTATACACTTCTCAGACATTTAGATGGAATTCAGACTCAGGATACTATTCGCATGTCTTGTTTTGCTACTAGGAGTTGTATAAAAATCAGAATAAATTTTTAGTATTTTATGAAGAATGTAACTCATATTTCTACTGCACTGGGCTGGAAGAGAGGTACTGAGGAGGAAAAATGCAGGTGAAAATCTTCACAGAATGGTAAGATTGATTTTCAAAAAACACAAGAATGTCCACCATTCCAATGAGAGTCAATTAAAAAAAATCAGAAAATAAAATTCATTAATTGGTCTCCTAATTGTGAAAAAACCCCAAGCTATTGATGCTTACAGAACACCAACACCGTGCTATCTATCCTGAAGAAGAGAACTGAAACATTCCCATTTTACTCAAAACTAAATGTACCAAAATTCAGAAGAAAAAAGCTTTCAGATGATAACGGGTTATTTTGCTTCAGCTTCTAAAACCACAATCCGAATAATTCCACTTATTTTTATGAGTCTAGGTGTGATGTTATAGATTCATGATACCTTTGATGTAGTAAAAATGCAGAGTTTCTCTGCATCTTTTAGGTAACTTGCTAATTCTAAAGCAGCACAAACTGCAGAGGTGAAAATACATGCGGTGAAATCATTAATATATGTTCTACAGGTAAAGAGAAAAACCTGTACTTAGTTGTCAAAGGAGGAAGCTAAGAAATTGCTTCTTAAATACACCTATATCACTTTTACTTGTCTTCTGCATTTTCTTTGTGTACCAGATATTATTTGCACAGTAGGTGCTCACGTAAAAAAAAAAAAGGGAAAAATTCGCGGACACAAATCAATATACATGGCCAAAGTTTACAGGAATACACCATCAAGGACATTAGCAAAGAGGCAATTAAATCTGTCCTAGCAGCCCTTGTCATAGAATCACAGAATATTCTGAGCTGAAAAGGACCCACAAGGATGACAGAGTCCAAATCCTGGCCCTGCACAACACCATCCCCAAGAGTCACACCATGTGCCTGAAAGCATTTTCCAAGCACTTCTTGAGCTCTGTCAGGCTTGGTGCTGTGACCACTGCCCTGGGGAGCCTGTTCCAGTGCCCAACCACCCTCTGGGTGGAGAACCTTTTCCTAATATCCAGCCTAAACCTTCCCTGACACAGCTTCAGGCCATTCCCATGGGTCCTGTCACTGGTCACCAGAGAGAAATGATCAGTGCCTGCCCCTCCTTTTCCCCTCACAAGGGAGTTCTGACTGCAATGACATCTCCCCTCAGTCTCCTCTTCTCCAGGCAGAACAGAACAAGTGACCTCAGCTGCTCCTGATATGGCTTTCCCTCAAGGCCCTCTTCATCTTTGTTGCCCTCCTTTGGATGCTACTTTAATGTCCTTTATATCTTGTATTGCATTTCATCCTACGTCCTGTAGTTCTGTATATCACATATTTAGCCAAGTACAGAATATTTATGTCCATTTCCTTACAAAGCAACACTTTGTGTTTTCTGAGTCACAAAACATAAAAACCAGACAAATTTCAATAACAAAATGAAGCATATAGATTTTTATAGGGTTTCAAATGATAAGAAATGTATTTGTTCTACAAAGTGTTCCAAGGTACTGAGAAACAAGAGGGATAAAAACGCATCCATCATCAAGTAGCTGATATCTGTCATCAATAAAGTTATATTTAGATGCTCTTATCTATCTACATTTCAGTCAAGCATTTGCTGCAATGCTGTAAGAGAAATCCTTAGCTAAGCAGAAGTAGATGGAAATCAGTAGAGAACTCTTGTGAACAAGAGAGATGGTGACAGTTGCACTGAAAGCAGAAATATAGAAGAGGAAATTTCTATAAAAACATAGAAAAAAATATTGTATTTAGCAAAAAAGCTTCTGAGGACTTGATGAGGACTCATTTGAAATATTGGGGAAATTCCAGCCACTTAGACCGGGAGTGGGAGGAGGAGTAGGATAAAAATAACCTGTAAAATAATAAAAAATCAGAAAAAGTAAAGCAGAGGAGAAGAAAAGGAACATCTGCTCAAAGGAGAGAGAGGTGGTAAAATAGTGTAGTTAGTTCAGTCTACCAGAATGAAAGTTGGGAAAGTCTGTCATTATCAGTAAGCTCCAGGGAGAAGAAATTGCTAAGCTAAAAGTGTAGTGTTGAAACATATTTAGGAATAGAATACAAAAATCTAATCAAACCTGGAGAAACATATGATTCCAGAAAAAAAAATTAGGACAGGAAATTTAGCAAGACCTTGCAGTAGTATGAGATCAGAGTGAAGTGACCGATAGGGGTCAGTTCCAGTCTGAGGTCCCATGCCACACAGGAGAATAATATCCTGTGAACTGTGGTAACAGAAGATGTAAAGATATCAGATTTTTATTTTGGCAAATGTACTAAATGAGATTGAGATGGGAAGAGAAATAGTTTCATATTTCTGACATTAAAGAGCAAGAAAGAGATAAAATATGTTTAAAAAACTAGTCAATTTTTGAATTCTTTACTACGTGGCTTTTCAATATATACACCATCTAGATGGCTCTTGTTAAAGTCATCCCAGAAGTCTGTATATACAATGTCTTCAACTTCATGCATAAGTGAATATGGTTTGTATGTTTGGGGGTTTTACTGACAAATAGAGATACATGAAGTAAGTTTGCCAATGATACTGTATTGAGAGGAGCTTTTGACTCCCTCAAAGGCATAGAGTCCCCACAGAGAGACTTGGATATATCAGAGGCTATGAAATCACCGACTGTGTGAAGGTTAACATGGACGAGTGCCAGATTCTGCACCTGGGATGGGGCAACTCTGGATGTACAGACAGACTGGGGAATGAGAGGCTGGAGAGCAGTGCCAGGGAAAGGGCCCTGGGGGTCCTGGTCAATGGCAAGTTGAACATGAGCCAGCAGTGCCCTGGCAGCCAGGAGGGCCAAGCGTGTCCTGGGGGGCATCAGGCACAGCTTCGCCAGCCAGGCAAGGGAGGGGATTGTCCCCTCTGCTCTGCACTGGGGCGGCCTCACCTCGAGTGCTGGGGGCAGTTTTGGGTGCCACACTGTGAGAAAGACATTAAACTACGAGAGAGGGTCCAAAGGAGGGCAACAAAAATGGAGAAGGGCCTTGAGGGGAAGCTGGATGAGGAGCAGCTGAGGTCACTTGTTCTGTTCAGCCAGGAGGAGACTGAGGGGAGAACCTATTGCAGTTACAACTTCCCTTTTGAGGGGAAGAGGAAGGGCAGGCACTGCTCTCTGCTCTTTGGTGACCAGTGACAGAACCTGAGGGGAGGGCATGAAGTTGTGTCAGGGAGGAAGGGAGCTGGGTGGACACCCATGGACAAGGAGGAATTTAGCTTGGATATCAGGAAAAGGTTCTTCACCCAGAGAATGTTTGGGCAGTGGAACAAGGAATGGTGGCCACAGCACCAGCCTGACAGAGCTCAAGAAGCTTTTGCATATTGCACTCAGGCACATGGTGTGATTCTTAGGGTGTCCTGTGAAGCACCACGAGTTGGACTTGATGATCTCTGTGGGCCCCTTCCAACTCAAGATATTCTGTGATTCTATGAAACCAACTAGTCAGCACTTTTACAGAAGGAATAAATGTCTGTATAGTGGAACAAACCCAGAAAACTAGTAAATTTGGAGGTAGACATTGTTCCACATTTTCTGACCCTGCTTAATCTATTTTACAACAGCAAAATACTGGTTTTCTGATGTGCAAAGTATATGTGTGCATAAAAATGAGTCCTGAAAGTTTTATATTAATGTCAACTGACATAGTTAAATGAGAATTGTTGATAATTTCTTGCTAACAGTAATAAACAGCAATTACTGAAAAATTACTAGGTCTGTTACCAAGAAATTGTAAGAATTTTCATCTGTACTGGGGCTAAGCTTCCTTACTAGCTGTTTTATCATTTTTATACCATCTTTACTCCAGCTGTGATAATTTAGAACTTGTCAGAGGTTAGTGATTCAAGGCAGCCTTTTTTTCAATCATGTTTTAGCTTCAAACAAAACTTCATAATTTTTTTTTTTTCTTGGTATAGACTAATTCTAGAAATAGTGATTTTGGAGAAAATCAAGTGATAAAATGAGATTATTTACACAGGTCTCTTTATTTTAGACAACTTTTATGGTGATTAATCTATATTAAGACTAAAATAGCTCTGACACTTCATTTTAAGAAAAAAAAAGTGCAATGGAAAGAAAGAAGAAACCTATTTTGAATCACAAAATTCTGCCACTCCTCAAATTATCGCAGCAGGGTAAAGATACTCTTCCCCAAAGCTAGCAGGACACCTTTAGTCAATTTTCAACGGAGAGAAAAAAATAGCGTGCGCTCACACACACATATTCTTAAAAGTGTAAGTTTGTGATGGTGAGAGACTTCATAACACATTACTAGTCTCATGAGCTGTTGAGTCCTGGGGATTGGTAAATGGACTCTGAAGCCGTCCAATACTAAATTCATGTTAGCAGTAGCTTTTGTTTCTCAGGACAAGACATCTTACCATCCAATGACTGTGTGGTCAACTGTGTGAAATGCATTGGTGGCCTCAGTTCAGATCCTAGTGGACAAGTAATTACTGCTGCTGTTGACCTGCAGGCTCTTTTTCACTCCGTTACACAGGTACAAACAAGTAACTCCAAGTGAATTGAACTAGTGTAAATGCAATTAGATTTTGGCTCTTTAGCGGTCTGGTGCCAAGCTTCATGCAGTTATGTCACCATAACTATCTCCCACATTAAGTCCAACGTAAGCAAGGACATCCAGAGTGTCACACAGAATTTACACTATTTGCAATCTCACTATAGAGCTACAGGACCATTTAGGAAAATTCAGTCTACAATATGTGATGAGGATGATGGCGATTAGCATTAGCTGTTAAGTGCACACTCCTAAGAAAAATATAACACAATCTAAGTTATACTGATAGTTCAGAATTCAGACTACTGTAACAGGCTATGAATTTTCACTGTGAAGAAGTTAATATCTTAATTCAGATATAAGATACTCTGTACAAGATTTAAAATACCTTTAAAATAACAGAGAAAAACTGACATGGGATCTATTTTTTGTTATATTTTTTGTCACTTGAGTATGTGTGAATTTTGTCACTAGAATATGCATGAATAAATGCACACCCATATAACTATAGTTTGAAATACTGCCTTGCTGAATAGACTTGGATTTATGTAGCTTTTGAAATTATAACTTTAACATTTTCAGAAAGCAAAATTAATTTCTTACCTATCAAAACACTAGATGTAATTAGGAAAAGCTAGTTAATTAATTTAATTGGGGCCAATCCAATTAATTACAAAAGATGCAATGTAAAACAAAAAATATGAGTCAAGGAAGCTTCTCTTATCTTCCTGATTCCAGAGGCCATTGATGTAAATGAAAACAGGGCATTCATAAAGTAATCTGGATAGAAAGTGCCTGGCAGAAGGAGTTTTCCAATTAATGTGTTCAGATTTGTCAAAAACAAATGAACAGTTCTCAGGGCAAGCCTGGAAATAAGAAACCAGTCCTGAGGCAAGAGTTGGGAACCTGGATTCAAATGTTTTCTCTCTTTGATGAAAAGCAGATACCTGGATCTATGCTCCCCATGCAAAATGAAAACAAATATTAGGATTAGGATAATACTATTCATTTATGAAACTCAATTTCCTCCTTTTGGTACTATTCTCTTTCCAGAAAACAGGTGAAAGAATGGGGAAATGAGAGCTTAGTCTCCCAAGGACAGGTAAGAACATGAATGGCCATCAGTGTAACTCCTGCACTCATGCTTATTTTCCACCACATTCTACCTCTCTCTTTTTAAACTACCAATTACAACATATTATAAGGTTTTCAACTTGTCTATCCTATGGGGTGGAAACACTTTTCATCATACAACCTGTTCACGGGATGGGAAAGTGTGTTCTCCTTGCCTGCCGCAAAAGGTGTGCAGAGATTTGACCACAGGTAGCACAAGCTGCTGCACCAAGGCGTGCATGGAGGTGAATGTGCTAACAATGCAGTGAGTGCCTTCAGTGTCTTTGTTAATAGAGGTTTAAATCTCCAGCTTGACATTATTTAAATGTAGCTCTCTGTGGTTTAATTACTACCATTATTATTATAGATACAGTAGTAATTATCTCTTCTTAACGTCTCATCATGTTTTGATCAATTCACATAAAAGTTTACTGTAAATATATGGTTAGGTAACATTAAAGAAAACATGTAATTATGGAATATATAATCAAATACCTTCTAAACAGTTGTATATTTTCCAACAATTAAATGCTTTTTAAAAAAATAATTAATTGGTTTTTAATAGGCAATATTCAGCTTTTGAAGCAATGAATATATAAAGCTTTATTTGTTGACCTCAAATTACTTTACTCCAGTTATATTGATAACATCTAGGTTTCTCAAAAACCTGCTGGCACAAAATCTTTTCAGCTTTATTAATGATTCAGATGGCAGTTTCTGAAGAGACAAGTTCCCACAGAGAAGGAGCACTTGATTAATGACCTGGAAACACTTTTCCTTTTCAGCTGATTAAATAAAATTGACTGGATTTTTACATTTTTATAATAAAATGACCCGCAGGGCTGAGATGACACAGTGAAAGCAGCATGTTCACTCTTCAACAGATTTTTATTTTGTCACTTGTAAAAATGAAAGGGCTAACCACCCAAGCAGAAAAATGCACTTTATCACTGTCCACTGCCGACATGCTGACAATTGCTGCATACAAATACAAAAACACAGAGGAAACTAGGCTCTGTTTACACTCAGCCTGATTTTGTCTAATGATGACAAAAGGTCTATGACTTCTCGGGGTTGGAGTGATACTATTTAATTATTATGCAAAATAGATTTATAACAACACTACTGGCAATCATAAAAGGCTTTATAATATGGTCACTTAGAAGTGATACCAAGTATCTTTCCAGAAATTTACATATAACAAGAACTTTAGTTTTCTGAAGCAAGATGGTAGCTATTGTTAAACAACAAATGAAAATCTAATGCAATTGCCGGCCAAAATAATTGGAGAGATTGCACTAGCCATCACAGAATCCAACCCAAATGTAATTTGCAACAATTAAAAATAAAACAGATTAAATACTTTGTCTCTAAGCACACATACTTGCATTCACAAAGGTATATAAGGCTGTTATACGCCAAGCCATAGCAGTAGCTATGCCTAGTTATATGCCTAGTCTGCCTGTGCACAGCATGCCTTAAGACTTCCATTCATCTCTTCTGGGTTTTTTATTTTGTTGTTTCTTTCCTTGACCCTGCCCTTTTCATACAAGCACCCAGCCTGATAAAATAATCAATAATTTCAGTCTGAGTAAGTAATCAAAAGTGTTTTGTGCTCTCTTAAAAGCTGTTTGTTTGTCTTCCTAGTATTAAACCGTGTCAATATCAGTAATCCCTTATGGGTTCAGCAGGCTGATATAAAAGATCTATATCTCGTATGAAATCTTATATTAAATCTATCCCTTTGACAACAGAGCCACCTTACCCTGACTACTGGGAACAGCCCGTGGTTGACCCTAATAGTGTAATCAAGCCCAAACATTGGCTGAGTTTTAAATGGACTGAGGAAAATGCTCAGCAATAAGTGTGGCAATTGTTAAACGCTGTCAGTTACAATATCCCTAAACCTTGACACAGCAGTAGGCCTGGAGTTATATCTAAGGAAATGCAAAAAATATACAGTGTTTCCAGATCTGCCCATAACTGCCTGGATTATTGTACACATGCAGTTTGTTTGTAGCTTCTTTCTCAAGTTTCATATTAAGTGTAAAGAATTTAGTGGTCCCTCTTAAAAATGATTTCTCCTAAAGAGTGGATGCATTGTATCCCTCATCAGTTATCTTCTACTCTGTTCTGTATCTGAATATCAGAGTTTTTTACAGTCTTTGAATGTGCAAAGGAGGGAGATGCACAGCTTTAACAGTACTAACTTTTCATTTCCAGGTTGGGCCATTGCTATAATGTCCTCCAGTTCACTGGTGTGGTTAAAAATAATGATGTTTCTTTGCTTTCTGCATGGGTGGTGTTATAAGCTTAGACAAGGCAATTGGTAGAACAAGTGCACTCATAGTAGTGCTGCCAGGAGTAGCATAATTAAAAAGATTTTTGACATCTATTCATTAAGACCTAGGACTTCTAGCATATGTGTCACTTTTGAACAGGGACTATTTGCATATTTAAGACAATAATTCCAGTATTTTGTAAAATGGAGTTTTTACTCTTTTGATTTTTTAACATATAAGGGAATAGCCACTCTGGCAATCACTTCACCTAGTTTGCTTCTGTTTCAACTAGAAAGCCCTGAAGTGGGTGTTATGAGAAATAATGCATAGATAGATATAGATATAGATATAGATGTATAAGATTAAGATAACTCTGACTCTTATTTATAAGAAAATTTTACCCAGTTTGAAATACAAAGGTTGGATAAACCAATTCTTTAAAGGTCACAAAGGTCATGCTCTCTCTAAAAAAGCCTCCATCAAAATAAAATTGCAAATAATGTAAAGAAGGAGAAGCTGAAGTTTTGGTTTTCTTAAGCCTGAGCATTAACACGTGTTTAAATTAAGTCAGAATGACAGTAAACTCCTTCCCATTCATCCACACTGGCAATCATACTCATGAATAAAAGAAAGCAAAACAAGTGGGGACATAGAAAAAATAAGCATTCTTCAATTAGCTTATTTTTCATTATAAATTAAAACAATCATGGTAATACTGTGCAAAATAGTGCTCAAATGTCCTTAGCTTCCCACAGTATTACTGATCACTATTCAGGGTGAGGGGAACCCTAAACAGGATAAACCAGACAAAATGTCAGGTTGGATGTAAAATGAAAAAGAAAGGGAAAAATCTACCATAGCCAGGTACTGCTCTGGCATCAACTCATGTATTGCCATTCTTGGCTTTTGGTATTGATTAGCCAAAGGAAAGGCATTGAGGCAGGAGGTTAAAAATGGGCTTTAACTGAATCCTCTGATGAACACAGAGGAAGAAATATTTCTTTGGAAGTACAGACTTCCAGAAATAAGGGGTACCAGTTATGTGTTGTTTCTAACACTGTACAAACCACATCCTACCAATGGAGAGTACTGGGAAAGGTTTCTCACCTGTAGGTGCATGGCAAGGGAGCCCAACCACGGAAACTCAGTCTTGCAAGATCAAAATGCAGGGGTTGATATTTGCACACTGTGAGTACAAACCGTGACCCTTTATTTCCCTTAGTAACCAGAGAAGAGATAATGGTTAATTTAATCAAATGGAGGAAAACAAGGCATTGCATTTGGCATGAATAATCACCTGCACAAGAGCAGACTGCAAAATAACTGGCTGGATGTCAGATCTGCAGAAAAGGATTTAATGGTTAATGTGAGTCAAGAGTTTCATGGCATTGGTCTAAAGGCTGACCTTGCTGTGATAAACAGGAACTCTGTGACCTTCAATGTCCTTTTCAACTCAAACCATTCAATGTGGCTTTTAAGAAAAGGAGTGTATTTTGGGATTCAGATTTGCCATGTCAAGAGAAACATGCCCAAATGGAAAAAATCTAGAGAATAGCAGAATGAATGATCAGAGAGCTGGGAAAATGGTCTTGCAAGGGAAGAGCTGAAAGAATGAGACCATTTAGTCTAGAAAAGAAAAAGACTGTGACATAATGCTTTTTGAATTTTTAAATATATTACATGGTTGCTGCAAACAAGAATAATTTATTCCTCATGCCTGAGGCAGGAAAGGTAGAAGGAGAAATTTAGGCTGACTACTAGGAAATATTTTCTAACCATGAAATTAACAAAGCAAATAGATGAGCTGACTGGGAAGATGCTGACAACTCCTCTATAAGAAAGGAGACTCTTTTCTTTAAGGAAAAAATTAAACAAATGTCCAATTTTAGTATTAGACTAAAATAATGAATATTCTTCCAATGTTAAATCAAAGGGGACACTCTTGTCTATCTAATTTTTGGAATAAAACCTACTTGGGTAGAACTTTTGCTTGCCTAAGGAATAAGTCAGGTTTTGCAGTGATTTCAAAAATACTAAGATTAATAGCACACAATCAATATTTTTAACATAATGAAACCCAATTTTAAGTTTATATGTATTTCTCCTTCTTAGTCCAAAAGGCTTTGTTAATGAAGAAAAGTGTTTCATGAATAAACTCACATATTCACAAAATAACAGAATCACAGGATGAGTCTGGTTGGAAGGGACTACTGTGGGACTGTGGGTCATCTGGTCCAAACTCCCTGATCAAGCAGGGCCATCCTAGAGCACACAGCACAGGATTGTGTCCAGATGGCTCTTGAATACCTCCAGTGAGGGACATTCCCCAGCCTCTCTGGGCAGTCCGTGCCAGTGCTCGGTCACTCAATACAGTTACGAAGTTCTTCCTCGTGTTCAGGTGGAACTTCTTGTGCATCACCTGCTGCCCATTGCCTCAGCACCTCTAAGCAGAGCCTGGTCCCTCCTCTGGCCCCTCCCTGCAGATACTGACAGACATTAATGAGGTCCTCTCTGAGTCACCTCTTCTTAAGGCTGGACAGTCCAAACTCTTTCAGCCTTTCCATGTAATAGAGATGTTCCAGTTCCATAATTGTATCTGTTGCACTAAGGAGCCCAGAACTAGGCACAGCAGTCCAGATGTGGCCTCACCAGGGCTGAGTAGAGGGCCAGGGTCAGCTCCCACAACTTGCTGACAATGATCTCTAATGCCTTCTTGGCCAAAAGGACACAATGTTGGCTCATGGATAGTTTGTTGTCCAACAGGTCTCCCAGGTCCTTCTCTGCAGAGCTGCTTTCCATCAGGTCACCCCCAGTCTGTACTGATGCATTTAAGATTTTGAGAAAATCAGAAAATAACAACACAATAAAAATCTTAATAGTTGTGATCCTATGCAGTTTTCCTTCTAATTTTCATGTTCACCCTTAGACTTAAAAACACCAACAGAAATTTTCTTTTATTGAGGCATACTAATATCGCACAGGCCTATATTAACCTACAGTTACTCTGTGGAAACCACAGAAAACTTGGTAATCCAGTTGTCATTTACAATAAATATTCAATGCAGAGATAATTTCTGGTAATTGTCATCAGCATTTGTGCCAAAACTCAACTCATTCAATGAATACTAATCTAGTCTGTCTAAATTGTCAAGTAATATTTAGTCTGGAACACTTAAAGAGCAATTGAATACATAATTTCAATTGATTTCACATTGCCATTTCACTTCCATCTTTCAAGAGGACAGGCATCTTTGAAACAGATCAGGAGAAATACCATGAAATTTGTTGTCTTATTATTACCAGCAGAATTTCTTCCTGGTAAGTTATTCCATAAAGAGTGATAAATACAAAACAGTTCAGAAAGCCTTGCTGATTTTTTCTTTTTTTTTTAATTAATTAAAAACTTTTAAATGAACAGGATAATACTTGAGTGTGTAGAACATTCACAAAACAGAAATCCTATCAAGTAATTAAAAGGGAAGAAGTCAATCCTTTCCAGCCTCAATTTTTTATTCAAGTTTTGGCTTGAGATCAGTTTTGTCATCCATATTTCACAAAGGTATATAAGGCTGTTATACGCCTTTATATTGTATAATATTGTTATATTGGACCCATCAATATTTGGGGTGCAATACAAGTTATAATGAGCAAAAAGTTTAGTCTTCCAACACAGCATCAAACATCAGAAGCACTAAACTTCTGTACAGACTTTTTCCTATGACTAGGAAAAAGTCTGTACAGAGGTTTTCCACTGCTCCTAGTGTCACCTGCCAGAAGAGTTAGAGAAAAAAAGTCAGTCATGAAGACTTTCCCAACCAAGTTTGCTACTAGTGGCTCCTGGCTGCCTTGTGTAATTACTGAAGCCCAAATCATTATTGAATAATTACTGTCAATTCAGATGTACTGGGTCTGGTCGGCTTATTTGGAGTGTGTTCAGAATATCAGATTTAATTTTGTGTATTGACCACTATACATATATTTGATCAAATATTTTGAGGAAAAAAAAGCCCTGGCCAATGTCAGAGGAAATTTTTTTTTCTTCACAATACAATCAAAATACATTCAATGGATGAAATAGAAACATTTTCCTTTTAATATTCCCCATGTTCCATATCTGGACTTAAAAGAATGCAGAGCTAAGGCAAAGTATTCTCCATCAGTGTAGTCCTGCACCTTGAATATTTCATATCTCCTAGTCATCCACCCTTTCTCCAGGCACTATGCAGAAAGCTTAGATAATTCATCAAGAATCAAAGATTTCACTCCAAATCACAAGTCTTTGTTAGGTGAAATGTCTAGCTGTTCCATGATGTCTGATTTATTGTAACACTGGAATGAAAAGAGACAAGTCAAAATAAAATGCAAGAAAAACTAAACAAATATTCTTTAATCTGCACTTTTAAGGAAACTGTGACAAAAGACAGATGCCTTCAAAGATTCAGACACCTTCAAACACAAAAAGAGCTTTCCTCTATTCTGCTAACTCAGTGTTTTATCAGCCTGTAATCAATTTAAAACCTTCTAACTCCATATTTGAATTGTCATGCAGAAGTATATGACATTAAAAAATTACTTATTTTTCTGTCTACATAACAGAATCCCAGCTCTGAAAACCCAGTATGAAAGCAATATGTGACCTCATTCAGGACAGGGTAGGTGACAAGGAGAGTAGAGGGTGACATTGTAAGGGCCGTTGTAAGGTTCGTTTACTATAGTATGAACAAAGCAATACCTAACTTCGAACTAAGTTTTGTCCTTTTTACTCTCTTATGAAGAGAAGTTCTCTATGAGACCCTTTACCTTTAGTTCTGTATTTCAAACCGTATTTTAACTTGTGGCATCTGGTATTCTTATTTTTTTAAGCAAAACAAATAGTATAATATCAAGGACTGTAAATATTAATCAGGTCAAACCTCAAGCATAAGAAATAGCTCAAGAGATAATTTTGAAAGTGAAAGTAGGTTTTCAAAAGAAATTCTTTGCCTCTGAATATGGAACACTTCAGCTATGTAGCTGTATAAACCAGGACTATATACGTCTGGGAGTGCACTGGCTAGCTCAGCTCTGCAGTCGCATAAATGACTCCTTTGTGGATTAAATTTTCCATACTAGCAAGCAGTAAAAATACAGCACCTAATATTCTTCTGTTCCTAAGGGTTTTACTAATTTTTTTTAATGACCATTATCTGAGACAGCTTCCATCAATACCGAAATACATATTTTAGTAGGTTAAGTTTTTCAGTTTTCAGTTTCCCTTCGACAATAGCTTGCAGTGCAGTTATGCCATTGTGCCTGAGTATTTTCCCTGCAGGTTTAACAAGCTATTTTAAACATTTGACAATGACCAGCCACAGCTGTCTTGATCTATCATACTAAACAGACTGGACAAACTAATCCTGCCTTCCCAAGAGTCTCCTACCAACGGGGTGTTGTCCTCTGGCTTTCTTAGAGGGGAATATTGCTTCCTTCCCATTTTCTTCCTTTCAGCTGATCTCTCAGAGACACTAACTAGCCACAGACTCCTGTTTGAGGAGAACTGAACCAGGACAGTGCTATTCTCTAAAGTTCATTGTCATGGACATGTGTGAAAATTCCCTTAAATGGATAAACTAGGGGACAGAGGACTGTGCTAATTTTGCTGTGGGAGATTTGCCTGTGAAAGCAATACTAGGACAGGCAATGCCATAATTACTTTGCAGAAATAGAGTTTCTCTACCTTGCTGTTTCTCAAGAATTGTCAGGTATCAATGCATACATTCCCCTAAGGGCACAGTGTAAAGAGTCACCAAGGAAACATCTGAAGGTTTTTACACCTGAGAGTTTACTTCCCACTAGATATCTTTGCTTAAGAGAAAAGCCTGAACTATCATTTATTTTCTAAATAAATGTAACTGTATTATGTTTAGTGTAATTGAATATTGCTTAAAGAAATTTCCAAGCTATCACGTAAGTATCACTTGCTAACACACCAGTGTTAATCCTTTTAAAGCCCACTGTTCTGGACAAAGCAGTAGGAAAATACAAGAGGAATTTCCTACAGAAGACTTCTTTCATACAAAACCCTCGCTTCTTCTTAACAGTATGCAACTTCTCTCCCGGCTTTTTTTGAACTCCATTTACTTGACTACAGGTAAACATCATCATTTCACTCTGGAATTACAGCAGTATATATCCTGGTAAGTTTATGCACAAAAGTTGAGATCCACCCATCCTGATATACCAAAATGTCAATTTTCTAAGATGCCTAATACTTTCCCTGTGAAGAAAAAACATTAATAAATACTACTCATTTTACAGAATAAAGTACTTCTTTCTTTTTCACTCCTTAAACTGTCTGCACAATCCTGACACTTCTGAAAATTCATATTCATTTTCAGTCTATTTCTATGATCATTTAATCCAGCAGCTGACATACAAATTTTCTGAGGTGTAGATAATTAACAAAAAAGAGTTACTGCTTTTAAAATGGCAAAAAACTTGTATTCTTTTAATGCCAATTATTTAAATTTTTAAGATATTGGAACACTTTTATACGTTTGGCTGAGAAGTTTACATGTTGCGCTAGACTTTTTATTAGTTGTGAAAAGATATTTTATCTTGCTCATGAAAAAAAATAGTCAAGAAAATAAGATAAAATGACCTTTCAAAATAAAACACCTGATTTTATTTCCATATCTTTTATCTTTTCCTTAAAATTACATATATTTAAATGTCATCTAGGAATTGTACTTTGCTGTGATAAATTTAGCATCTTTACTTAAAAAGGTAAAAATAAACCAAAAAAACCCCAAATCAAACAAACCAATAAAAAAATTTGAGCTGCGTGAATTGCATTTCATCCAGCAAAAACAAATGCCAGATTTAGTACAAAACCAGAGTTGATTACCACAAGGATATGTTTTGATTAACTTACTTGATCACAAAAATCGTTCAGTTCATTCAACTGTAATATCTCATTATCAACACTCTGCTTAAGGAGACTAGAACGTATTTTATTTGGTTTTAGGTCCTTCCTCAATAAAAGATATAAGGCATACCTATGCACAGCGAGGCTCATATTTTAGCTTAAATATAATTTGTATGTACACACATGTAAGTAGCTTTCACACATGACCAGTGAGATGCAAGTTTCAAATCTGAAATGTGGAGGACAGCATCAATACTAGTGCCTCTGAAGGTGGGAATATATCCTCACAGCACCTCTTGAAGATCGGCTTGGTTGGCCAGGGACAAACGAAATCTTCCTCCCATGAATATTTGTAAACACACCTTGTGATGCGCATGTACGTGCAGACAGTCACAGTTACAATTCATTAGCATTCCATGTATTAATCTGTTAGACAGTTCTCCTACACACAAGTATTTTACAAAGAAACAATTGCAGACTTGTTGTTACCCTAAAGTTAAATAATATTAGACTGTCCCAAGACATTGGTCAAAAGGCATGCAGATCATTGCTCTTTCAAAGAAATTCTACCCCTTATCAACATAAAATTCAGTGGACTGGGAAATATTCAATGTCTAAATGATGTTTAAACTTTTGGTATTGTGTTTCTTTTCAGTGATACAACCCATGCGGTTTCCTTTTTGCATGTCTAATGTCCATTGTTCAGCTGAACAAGTAAATGAAAAATCCTCTGATAGAGTTTATTCTCTTCTTTTCCTACTGTTTAGAACATATAAGAAATATTGTTTAAATTATTTTATTTTGCTATGAAATATTAAGAAAATGCTCGTAATTGAGGTATCAGCAGTTGGGTAGCATCCTGGCATTCATTCTTACCAGCTGCTTTTTAATCTGAAGGGCTGCATTTTGGGTACATACACACTGGCAAACGCCAAAAGTTAAGGAGGTGCTATCCTCTTCATATCCATTAGTGTTAATTTCTATAGTTGGTCCCTGTGTGACATGGTGGTGTAGGAGTACTTATTTTCCTTCTCTCCCTTCCTATTAATTCAGGTAGGAAGATAGGATGCAGATTACCAGTTAATAATAAAATTATTTTTTGTTTTTTCTCTTGATTTTGTATGTTTAGGCTATATAGAATCATAAAATCACAGTACAGGTTTTTTTGGAAGGGACCCGTAAAGACCATCTTGTCCAAATCTCTTGCAAAGAGCAGGGCCATCTTCAACTTGATGAAGTTGCTAAGGACCCAGTCCAACCCAACCTTGAACTTTTACAGGGGTGGAACATCCATCACCTCTCTGGGCAGCCTGTTCCAGTGTTTCATCACACTCATCATAAGAACTTTCTTCCTTGTACCTAGTCTGAAGCCACCTTTTAGATTAAAAAATATGGGTTTTAAACTTATTTTAATGTTTAAATTTTCATAAATTCAGTAAGTTTAACAATATGAGGGACTGCAAGTACTTTAAGCTGAGTGTACATCCAACCCATATATCTTTTTCCTTTTTGTCATGTTTTCATGGATCCAAGTGCACAGAAGGGAGGGAAGACATTAGGATGGTTTGACTTGTACAGTTTGGTCTAGGTGAAATCTAGTTTAAAACATACAATTAAATTAATTTATGTTTAATCCATAGAACCATTCCTGAGGCCAGTTGAAGCCAGTGAAGTACACACAAGGATATATGCAGGAGGTAGATCATACAAGTGGAACAACTGAGGACGTTTCTCTTCTGGAGTGCTTGGTCTTTTTACAGTAGATGTTCAGTAAGTTGATTGTCTGTCTCAGCAGTCCAAGGACATAAATTTTAGCTTTGCAGCCAGCCATCCCCGGAGGCTAACACATTTCACCAGAGCAAGGGCATGAAGTTCAAGCACAGAAAGCTTCATCGCAGCCATAGTACCATGTTCAGAAAGGGAAAGAGCAGAAGAGGGTGGAACTGGTCATTTATCAAAATATCTATTCGTCTTTTTAGATTTCTTATCCTCGTGATACTGAAGTCCCCTCTAATGCAAAGTAGTCTATGTTCGTGAATTATGTGTAATGTTGACTAATTATTTGTATAGACAGTCCATATTGCTGATCATTGCAATATCTGGGTCTCCAGAAAAATTTACTTCCATCAATCTTCAGCTATGCTTAAAACAAGCCCTATCTGCTTTGACAAGCCCAGCTATATTTGCTCTTTCACTTACTCAATATCCAGGCTTCTTGACAAAGCAATATGGAGAAATAGAAATGGTGAAGCAGGAAGAGTCTAGACATATGCTCACTGAGAGAGAATAGAAAATTACCACCTGCAACTTACTGTTTTCCATCTCATTGTTAGACTGTTGACCACCTTCAAGTTGCTTTAATATATAGTAAACATTCAAAGACATACTTTTGGCAGAAGACCCCTAACTTTGGCAGCATTACAGTAGGTGTCAGCTATGAGCTGTCCCAGCCCTCTGTGCAATACCTCAGAGATTACTTGGCAACCATGAGTCAGTGACCTGTTTCAAGTAGCAATCTGTATTCTCATCGCTAAAGAATTCTAGAACATTGCTTTTAAAGAAGTCTAGTGCTTGTTAAGAAGGGTTTTATGCAAATAAATAGCCAACAACATTGTGTGCACAGTTTTCCTGTCAAGATTACGGAAATTCTGTGTAACTATTACTTGTTGTGGTCCACTTGTTAACCTGCTTCACTGTGTTTCACCAGATTTTTATCTTAAGGGAGAAAAAAATCCACAAATTAAAGATGTCCATGCCCTTTGAAATATACAGATATCCATATCTATATGTATGTAAAGTTCAAGCTCATTCACATCCACTTTACCCAGAATGCTTCCAGCAGTTTGCCAGTCTATCTGTAGACAGCAAGTGCTTAAAACATACACTGCCGTTCTGCAAAAATATGGATCGGAGGAAGTAAGAAAAATTAGTGCTATAAACCTGATTCATTGCTATTGTTTTCACTTGAATAATGGTAACTGGGCTCTGGATTCCTGTTATTGTGAAGGAAAAATTAGTCCCACTCATTCTAACCTACCTGTTGGATTGTCATACAAGGTTAAAATTTTCAGATAAAAAAATGCAGAAGTGCAGACAAACTTTTGAGGAAGAATCTGGTAATTGAAAAGTCTCTTTTTGATATAAAATAAATATGGCTCCATATAAAACAATTTAAAAATATTTGAAAATCTTCAGTCTCACTTTATAAACACATTTTAGGAATATCCGTTTATGTCTTGAAGAAAAAATAAGTCATGCTATCTTGCTGGCTGCTTGGGAGCATTCACTATTGGGTAGCCAGTGCCATTTTAAATGACAAAAATAGATTTATCTGTGCATGCACAGGGCATGACTTTTTCTTGCTACCTGCAGTATGTTTTTTAGGCAGAAAAAAGTGTTTTATGGTAATGGAAAAACAGGAAAAAAATAGTTGTAGCATTTTCCTATAAGATAGATGATGGTAGTTATAGAACAGAAATGTACTTGCTAATACAGATTTAATAAGTAAAAAAGATCTTTAATGAGAAGAATATATAAAAACATTCCTCAAATTTAGATAAAATAGGGTGAAAGAAAAAATTATGGAACACTTAGTGAAATAAATACCTGATTCGAGGATTTGCAACTCCTTCAAATTTGGTGAAACATTTCATTTTTAAAATGGAAGTTGTCTGAAGCTTTATTATTACAGTTACCTAGTCTTGTGTTTTCAGCTATAAGGTTTTCCACATCATTCAGATATCTTAAACTGAGTATTGCAAGAAAACTTCAATCAGGCTGGTACAGAGAAAATATCATTAAATGTGTCAAATCTGCTTTTTTTCATCCTTTGAACTTTTTAATACCCCAGAAAATTAGAAGGATGGCTATATCTGCTATTTTAGGCAAAGTCATAATTTACAAATAACTCAGGTCATAGCTGCCTGTAGGGGCAAAGAGTTTCAGACATCATATTTCAACAGCTTCCATGCACTGTGAGTCCTGGGTTGGAGCAGGACCTTTAAGGAGAAGAATATCTGTTAGACAAGGGGTTCACCAGTCCTGGTAACCTATTTCCAAGCAATGAACATTCAGCAGAGAATTGTAACAAGTCAGGGACTTTTTCTGCCAGTTGTGAAGCAAAATTACACATACCTGAGATGAGAGTCCGTGAAGCTTTTCTTTGCTCAGTCCAGTGGGCCAGAAAACTGTGGAAACAAGGATGTTATCAGATAAGATTCAGTATCAATATCTTTTCACTCTTCTATGTGTCCTTTTAGATCATTGTCCTGAAGACAACTAAGGAATTCTCCACGAAGAATGACATTGAATTAGACAGCATATGAAAGGAGTTCAGAAAAGAAACTATTTTTCTGAATGCTACTTTTCCAGAAAATTGGTTTGTTAACATCCCTGAAAGTAATGTTCCTTGTTTAACACAGACTTCAAGTAAGACAGGGTTCATAAAAAACATACCAACTGTACTGGCACAAAGGCACACACTTCTTTATCTTGATCTTCAGTTAAGAGTTGGCATAAAAAAAGACATGGACATAAAAGGATGTTGATCATTCCTAATCAAAACAATTGTTCATTAGGATTAGCTTTTAAGTAAAACTCAATTAAAAAAAAAAGAAGGAGTGACTCTAAGGAAGCGAAATGTGGAGAAAGTTGAAAGATTTCTTAGCATCAAGATGTGATCCCGTCCATTAGTTTAGACTGAAAATTGTATGCAGCATGTACATCAAGCAGAAAACAATGTAAAGAAAATTAAAGTTTTGAAATACAAGGAATTTTTTTTCTTCTCTGCACTGAACTAATTTTATGAAAAAAGAGCACAAAGATTCTAAAATTTAATAAATCATGAGTTATTATGGGAAGAAACCATATGCTTTATATTCTGCCCTAACTTTTTGTCTGAATTTTTGTGTGTAGTCAATAATTTCAAGGTGAACTTCAAGCAGTAAAGGTTGAGTGAAGCCCAATTATATGCCTATAAAGGATATAAAATGAAAAAATTTTTGAGAGTTTGCATTTTTGATTTACAGGATTTCTACATTTTGAAGTTTTTTTTAAATTGAACTTCAATTAAAAGTGAATAGAGTATATTTCTATTTCTATTTCTATATATTTATATTTATATTTATATTTATATTTATATTTATATTTATATTTATATTTATACAGTAGTCTGACGTTTTCCATTTCAATATCCTCAAAAACCTTTATAATATACTTTATTCTAGAAATCACTAAGTAAATGCATTAACTCTCAGGAAAGTAAAAGCAAGTAAAACTTGCAGGGTAGTAATCGCCTTAAAATGAGTAGATGTGTCAGATCTACCTAATCACTCTCCAAGTTTTGACTTGGTCCCTAAATTATCTGCACAATAACCTGGTATGTATTGATTACAATATTCTTCTCCAAGACACTTTCACTGTGGGACATATCATCAAAAGACCATATATGCCTGCATTTTATTTCCAAAATAATCTAAGAAGTTTCTTATCTCAAATAATGAGAATGATTGCAGATGTTGAAGCATATTTAGAGTATAGACCACTATAATATGCTCCTATAATATTCTCATATTCTTGGAATATTCTCAAGACTCCCATTAAAGTCACAACAATACTACTTACAGGCCAGATCAAGATATAAATGCAACATAACAAACTATTTTTATCAGCAGAATGGCTGCTGCTTCAAACTGATGGAAATGTGTTTCCTACCTCAAAGTATTCTGGTTTTCTGCACATCATAGATTGGTAAAATGACTTGACACATTCAAAATAAATAACTGCAAAAAGGCAGAAACAATATTCCAAACAAAATTTCTGAATTCTATAAATGAAATATTGCTCTATGGTACTCCAGCACTCCAAAAATATAGTTCTACAAAGGAGAAAGTGTAAATAGTTGTCTATGTTCCTAAAGCTGTGGATTATTATAAGAATAGGACAGAAAAATAAGGAGAATATTTTAATACTGTAGATGTAGAAGCAGTTTTGATACATCTTTTCTAACAAGTGCAAGGATTTGCAACTCATAATTTTCAATTCACTGTCATCTCACAAAAAAAGAAAATTATTTTCCTGGCAAAGTAATGTGCATGCTTTATACTTGCTATGTAATTTATCAAGCATATAGCCAATAAATATTGCTCTTGATTGTAATTGCAAAGTCTTTATATAATAAAATTATGGCAATATAAAATTGGAAAAATACTCCAGAAGTTCATTTAACTCACTCCCTAGTCAAATGGTAGATTTAGATATTCCTTTATCTCAGACCAGATGTGATGCAGAATGTACAATTTGCAGCACTTCCTATAAAGAATAGGTGCCTGGGAGGCACCAGCAATACAAATAATGTCTTGTTTTACTCTTGTCCAAGCAAGAGAAGTTTTCAGGCATGCCATATTTTGGCGTGCTTGGTAAAAAAAAAAAGCCCAAACCAAAAATGTGTGTTTCAGCTTTGAGTCTGTTCCCTCCCTAAGAAAGAATCAGTCTACAAGTGCAGATGTTGGTTAGCATTGGTGGCTGTGAAAATAAACCTGCGTCATAGTTAGATGTTTAATTTTGAGGTAAGTCTTTGGAAACATACTTCTCCAAAACTACCTGCTGTAAATGACTGGACATCATTCTTTTTTTAGTACTTCTATTCTTAAGAAACCTTGTTATTTCTTCTGGAAAGTAGCTACCTATTTATTTTAGCCAAGGGATTCTGCACGTCCCACAAAACGGGGTTTGAACTGCTTAAAGCTTTTGGAGAGTGGATCCTTCCCTTCTATTTTCACTGTTAATTAGGCTTGCTTTTTTCCTTTCCCCTGTTTTGGAGTACATCTACAAATACCAATTGCCTTTTTCTACTATTAAGAAAGAAAGAAGAACAAAGTAAAAATTATTTGTCAAATGTAAAGACAATGGCTTACTATTTTACAGTTGCATTTTAAAGCAAAAAGAAGCACCTATTATTTTTCTAGCTATGGTTTTAGAAAGGAAAGCTGATAGTCAGTAACAAACCCCAAACACCAAGTGAGTAACCAAACCCAAATATAAACCTGTGAGTCATTCTCCTGGTAAGTAGATTTATCTTTTTTTTATATTTCTTGAAAATATAAAAAAGAAAATACTGGTAAAAAAACAGATCCATTTAAATTCCACAGTTCAAGGCATAATCTTTTTATATTTTCAGATAACACTGAAACAAACAAAATATTTATTTTAGCTAGAGATGAAGGGTTTTGTTCAATAAATACTTTACTGTAATTTTTAGCGTCTTAATTAACTATTTAAATTATCTTTTTAGTTCCCTTTTGAACTTAGGCTTTTACTGGATCCAGTAAAAAACTGTAGGTCAAAGGGGAGAATTCTGAACTAGACTGTAACATTTTTGGTTTTTTTCCAATTAATCACAAGCAGCTTAGGTGAACATAGATTGAAGGAATGACACCTTGAGATTCTTTCCAAACTTAATTATTCTATCAAAAGAAATACAATAGCTAAACTTCTAAGGATTAAAGATCTTCTCAAGAAAAATGAAAAAATAAAAGAACTTTCATGCTTTCCCTTTCATGAATCAACAATGTCAGGGATCTCAAAATATTTGTCAGTATGTTCCAGGTTACATTGGTGTTCAATAGTAAACCTAACAAAGGGAAGAAAGGACCGGATAATGCCCAGGAAATTTTTATGCCAACTTAAGGAGAATAGAGTGGTATAGAAGTTGCTTGGAAGACAATTTGGTTCTAATATGGTTAATTCAGAGCTTAATAGGGTGAAGTTATATAAAACATATTTCCTGGGGAGAAAAAAAGGAGAAAGTAAAATTCAATAGATGTACTGAATTGTAGCAGTAGCCGGGAAACTGCTTTTCTGTCTCTCCTCTACTAAGCAGACTGTAATGGCGTTGGAGAAATCACAGCCCAAGTATCACTGTTGAAAACTCAGCAGACTTTGTATATGTTGACTCTTGAATGCAATCACAATACGTATAGGAAAGTAGTTTGGGTATGAGAGCAGGCACACCAACAAGTTTAAGTGCTTTTTTGTGTTCTTCTGCTAGAAAGTGACTCTTTTGAATTCTAAAAGGGATTTGCTTTTATTTTTTTAACTAGGACAACGTTTTGAACCAGTATTTGCTGTTCACAGAAAGAGCCCGTGAAGGACACTTCACTATGAAGGATTTTACTGGGTAAAAGCAGTATTACCTGGGTTTAAATTAGGAAGCCATTATTTTGCAGACAGTCAAAATACTCATGGGATTTCTTTACCTAGTATCTTTTCAAAATGTTCCTTTCCCATTTTCACATTTTAGTAGAATTACTTTAGTGGCATTTTGGATTTTTCTTAAGTACTTCTTTTTTATTTCTATCCATAGTTAAGCATAGCAAGCATGACTTCTTTTATTCATATTGAATTGAACTCATGATTCAATAATATTCATTCTGTGGAATTTTGGTCAAAACAATGTTGCAGATTAATTCTTAATGAAATGTTACAGTCATTTTTAAATTGCTACATTATACAAAAGTACATTAATAAAGCACAAAAGCTTCCTACAACTGAAAAACATGCAGCTTTAGCCTTTTTACCTTAAAAAACCTGGCAAAGCAGAAAGAATATTTGATATGAAAAGGTTTAACATACACAGGCAAACACTCACATAACTGTGTGTACATGACAGAATTCTGTGTAGGTGAAAAAAGCTGAAATTACTTGTCAAAGTGTTGCTTGATGGTTCTAAGTTAAATGTTGACATTTACCTTACAAAATCTCACAGTATATTACATTAACAGCTGTCCGATTTCAACTGGGATAGAGTTAATTTTCTTCTTAGCAGCCCGTACATTTCTGTGCTTTGCATTCAGTGTGAGAATCATGCTGGTGACTCAGAGATGTTCGAGATGGTGCTAAGCAGTGCTCGCCCTAAATCCCGGACATTTCAGTGTCCCGTGCTCTGCAGCCATCAGGTGCATGAAGGCTGGGGGAGCACGGCCAGGAGAGCTGACCTGAACTGGCCAGAGGGATATTCCATACACAAACCCACATGGCCAGGGTATGAACGGGGGGAGCTGGCTGGGAGGGGACAGTTGCTGCTGGGGAACAGGCTGGGCGTCGGTCAGCAGCTGCTGAGCAACTGTGTCCCTGTGCATCACTCGCCTTTCTGGGGTTTTATTCCTCTGTCTCTTTCATCACTATGCTCATCATCATCATTATTATTACTATTATTATCAGTAGTAGTAGTAGTAGTAGTAGTATTATACTTAATTTCACTTATAAGACTATTGTTATCTCAACCCCTGAGTTTCAGACTTTTTTTCTGATTTCCTTGCCCATCCCAACAGGAGGAGGGTAGTGGTGAGTGAATGGCTACATGACATCCAGTTGCTAATGGAGGATAAATCAGGGCTCAGCAGTCTCAACTTCTAATCAGGTCTCATAAAATGTGTCATTAATAAACTGTGAGAAGTTTCCTAAGACAGTGATTCTTTTTCAGGGCTGAAAAAAACATTAAACTTTTCAATTGACAGTCTTAGTTTGTTCTCATGTGCTTTTTGAGTTGTGAGGCTGCTAAAATTTAAAATACATTGAATTTGAAAGATTTTTTTAAAAGTAAATTTCCTGTCTGGTAAGTAATTCTGATCTTTAAACATTCCTTTTCAAACTAATTGGGACTATCAGTTCACAAAAACTTTCAAAGGAAAATAACTTTGTCAATTGAAAGTTGAAAGTGACTTTCAATCACCGTGATGAAGGATTTTATTGCATTCTCAATACATGTGTATTCTTCCATTTCTGAAGATATATTTTAATTAGGAACTGGTTCAGGTTCCTTATATTTATTAAAAGACAGATACATTCTGAACCAGGTGGAGAATTCCAATTCTGAATTCCCAGATAGAATGTGGTTGTAGATCTCCAATGAGGGACTGCCTTAGTTCTAACAAGAGGAGATTAGATGCATCTTGCTTAAATTTTGGTCACAGAAGAGAATAGGAGGATAAATGAAATTTACTAAAATTGCCTAAAAATTCAACTTATTTCAATTTTTTTCCTTTTTTAAAAGGAATTTGAATATTTGATTTCAATTTCTTAAATATTGTAAAATTTCAACAAACTGTTTAATGTTCAACAAATTGTTAAATGGTTGTTTAATGTTTTGCTTATTCTGCATTGTCTAATCAGAGAACATATTTTCAGCTAATAACCACAGTATTTATGCTACTATATGCCTGATAGAGAGCCAAAAAAAGGATCTTGTTTCTAACAATATTTGGATGGTTACAAATTTCCTACAATCTTGCTGGTATCCAGGTTATATACTGGCAAAAATTCTATCAGGAGTCTGCAGTGGAACATGATAAAACACACGAAACCTGGTTACTTTCCTGAGAATTTTATGAGATCTGCTGAAGTGGAAATGTGATCATCTGTGTTTTGGGAGGGAAGAGATGGGAGGGACTGATATGAAATTATATTTTCATGAAAAAATTCTTTTTACTCCAAAACTGAAATACTTACTGAAATAAAGTTTACAAAACTCTTTTATCAAAAACAAGGTGAATAGACACATATATAGTATACTTTCACCTTTTGAAAAAGCAAATTTCTAAGTTCTCACATTTTGTTTTATTCTCCTTCCTGTGCAGTATTATTGTTGTGACATCTGAATGCCATATGAACTACTGAGCAATGTTTCATTTTCATTCAGTGCTGCAATATCACTCCTAAAAGACCTATAAAGAAAAATTAATTTCACAAGCAGTTTCTAATATCTCACAAATGTAAAAGCTCTACAATGATTATAATAATAAATCTGCCAGAAAAGCACCCTACTAAATGATGCCCACTAACTATAACTGAAATATTATTCAGTCTCTCATTTGAAGCCATAGTGATGGATAAATAATATTTTCTTCCCCCATACACACACAAAGAATAATAAAGATTCATAAGATTAAAGGTCAATTCCATGAAACTACGTTGTAAAATTGTCAATTCTAGGAAACGACATTGTAAAAAATGCATGTGGTTGGAGCCCACCTATACCAGGTCCTATTCTGATTTAATAAAATGCTCTTGCCAGCATTAACTTCGTTGCCCCCAAAGTGCTGCCTGAGAACTGCAGAACAGTGCTAGACCACCAGAAAACCCTTTGCTAGTTGTATTCTTCCAGGCTTTTACAAAAGCAGATTTAGGATTCCATTGATGTTATAGGGAACACCGCTAGAAAACAATTAGGTCTCAGAAAGATGGCACTCAGACGTTGTAGTGGTTTGTCAAATTTTGTAAACTGAATATTATGCAAAATGGAAAGTCAGATTTAATCTTAATTTCCAGCTAACCTTGAGGGTGAAGAGCAGAGTTTTTTGATAAATAAAGCCTAATGAGACTTCTGACATCAAATTTATGGGAAAAAATGTATTTTTCATTATCAGTCTTTGGATCCGTTGCTTAAATATTTTATCAAAAATGAAACAAACAAAGAAAATTCAAGTTACTGTCAATTCAAATGCATATTCTAACCACTAGAATTAACTGTCTTTTAAAGAAATCTCTGTTCACATACAAAAGTTGTCATAAATATGGTGATAATTTGCTTAAAATAACTACAAGTTAAAAATCAATAATTATTATGGTATATTTATTATACCATAATTATATCGTTAATTATACTGAGAACTTTGACAGTATATCATCAAGCAGACTGGAATCAACAAAACTACCTGAGGCAAGAGTCTCCAATATTCTTCTAGTAGCAGGCTACAGCTGACTTGGGAGTAAGCAATGGAGAGTGGGGGAAAAAGAGCAGAAATGTATGTTTATGTCATCCACCATCTCACAGCCTGGGAGCTTCAAAAAGTTCCTGGTAGACTTTAAGTTTGCTTCTCTCTGAGAAAAATACTGAAAAAGCTGACATTTTCTTTCTCACTATCAATTCAGTCTGCTGCAAGGGAGAAGGATAGACCTAGGTATCTTGGACTTTATTCATATAAAGCACCTTATATCTAGGAAAATATAAATTTCTCAGTAGATTGTAAAACATTCTGGTTTTCAGATAGTGGCTTAAAATGCTGAATAATGCAAAAATATATAGTCATATACAGTATGACACAACAGAGTACAATAGCCAGAATAATTCCTATATAATTTTGACTTCACATCTTATATTTCTTGCAAACAAGCTGAATTCCATACTGATAAGAATGAAGTTAAAGTCTATACCTTGTATTTTAAATCATACATCTACAACTGCACCAAGTGCTTGGTAAGCTGGTCAGCAAAGCCTGTGCTTTTCTGTCTTATGCTGAATGACAGACAATTGTCTCCAGCCATGCAGGCGCTCATTAATGTACACCTAGAGCCACCACACCACAACCTAGAAACAATGCAATGCAAAAATGAGACCTCTGAAAGCCTATGTAACCCAATGAGCACATCTACCAGGAGCTGTTAGCCAAATAAACATCAGTTCATTAGTTTCTTATTGCTTGTCCTAAATGCATGAAACTCTCTGAGAAAAAACAAGGCACGATAGTCACAATCTGTTTGGGTCTGCTGAATCCTGTCGAAAGGACTTGGAGAGTACATGTTGGTGCTGTGAGACTGAGGAATGCAAGTGGAGACACAGGGGCTGAGGAACCCTCCACAGTCTGTTTTGAACCTGCTAATGTGCTCTGCTCACTTAATGGCATCTTATAAAACACCTGCTCTCAAACACTCAAATATTGATTCAGTATATGGAAATCTGCTATTACACTTCTGCTGTTTCTAGGAACAGCTTATATAAACAGAGCTGACATGATTGTGCCATATGGTTTTATTTCAGGAGTGCTTTGACTACATTTCTTAGGGGGAGGGGGTAATTGATTGGAGTGATTTATAGTTCCCCCTCACTTCCTTCAAGGTGGATGATGACTAAGCTGTATAAGCTACGAATTTTGGTGTCCAGGTTCATGAGGGTTGCCAGTTAATGGTTAACCTAATGACAAATCTCTGCTGTGCATTCACGTGTGACTCCAATGAGTGGGTGATAAGGCTAAATCCTCCATAGAGTACAAATGTGCGTGCTGAAAAGGAAGTACATTTTACAGGCTCTGTGTGCTTTTACCATGCCACATTTACCACACATTAGTGAAGGCAAATACAGGGAAACGAGAGGGTTTGAAGGGACAAATAAGTTGTGGTTTTTTCACAAACAGCAGTAACAACTTGAGTATTGTACCTGGGTAAAGAGCGAAGCTGCAGGCTCTAGGTTAGATTTAAAATTCTGAGAAATTTGGTCAGTTTTGAAGATGTTGTTTGTCCTGACATTCCCTCCTCATCAGTCTGAATCTCAGGCCCTGCTGTCTCAGGCTGTCTCAAAAGCTGCCATCTTCCTGCCACAACTCTTTATCATTTTGTGGATTCAGTTATATCAAGATCAAGGATCTGCAGTCATGGGGATACAAACATCCAATGTGACATGAACTGTGTTGCAAGCAATTGAGCAGGAAATGAAAAAGATGTATGCAACTGCTTGACTGTCTTCTTCCTTTGTACTGTGTATCTTCATCACAATCATCTGAACCCTGAAAAACTGTTTTGTTCAACTGAGTTTGAACTACTCCCTATTCTCTTCACAGGCCTTTTTCTCACATGGCTTTCTGAGCACACTTCATCTCCATCTTTCCTCTAAGGAGTTACAAAATAGACAAGAAGACTAATCAGCTGGCAGAATTACAGAGACGCAGCTGTGCAACTGTCTCCTTGCACATATCGTAAATAAACCGTCTCTTAAATTCTTGTACCACTTCTGTATTTTGGATTGGTTGCATTGTACCTATGCTACAAACATACTAGATGGTTTCAATTGCTCATCATTTGATGTTATTAATTGTACACCTGGTACTTATTTATTGTCCTCCTACCTATGCAGTTTGTCAGACGTGGGAAGGGATGAGCAGGAACACTGTGTGGAGTTGCTTAGGCACACTGGCAAGGTTAAACCATTGACTGGCCTGTCCCTTTTAACTCTCGGATCATGTAAGTTGTAAAACACCCCAGAATGCCATATTGCAAATATGTAAATCACCACATCGGATTGGACTAACAGTCCACCTCGTCAAAAGCCTCTCACTATACAAATATCAAACGTTTTAACAGAAACAATCCTGCAATAAACAATTTTCTGTGTTTAAACAGAACACTTCAGTCAGCTCAGAGGCATTTATATATTATCAGGATATATCAAGTTCTGCTGACTCATTTTGCTTAGTGAAGGCTATTTCCTTGTCTTACCTTGGAATGACGGATTTATTTAATTGATTCAGTGTACTTACATTTATAGAAAAGACTGAAGAACACAAGTTACATGCCTTGCCACTGTTCACCATTTTACAACTATTGTCTTTCTAAGTTTTTCGCAATGAGAAGATCTCTCCTGTTGGTTTATTTCAGGTTTGCGGGTTTTTTGGTGGAATATTTTTCTAATTTCTTTAATTAGTCCTAGTTTGGGATTCTGCCAACTATTAGTATATCGTTTTCAGCCAAAAGTGGTAAAGGCGGAATCCAACATTAAATATTAAATGGCACCTGTCTTGTACAGGGTACTATGGATTTTCAATTCTCCTTCCCTAAGCATATTCTTCCTTTTAGTTATAAAATTTTTAAACCGATGCTAATACATTCCAATATATTTAAGGTGGCACTATAGATGGAGTGGGTTTAAAATGCAAAGAAAATATTATTTATTTTCACTCTTCCTGTGTTTTGATATCTTGACTATAAACTCTAATTAAGGCCTTGTTTTCTCTTTCCCACTACCTAGACATGCAGCCGGAAAAACAACAAGGTTTTCCTCTTCCCTACATCTAAAAACAGTTTACAGATGTAGAGAGTCTACTGACTTGCCCTGTGTAGAGCTGAAAAAAAAGAACAGTACTTCCCATTAGGAAAGCCCTCCACTCTTAAGGCTGAGGGGTCAGAAACACCAGTCTCTGACATTTCTTCCACAAACTATGTATGTCATGGGCCGATCCTTCATATGCATTCCTACTGCTTTTCTTCTGCTCCACCATTCCATGGCTAACCAGCTTTATCTGGTGGGCTTTCTGTACTGAGAAGGAAGTGATGAAATCAAGCAGGGAAGCTGAGAAATCTCAGTTGCAGCCCTTCTGAGGGGAGTCTGATACAGGATGATGCACTCTGCTAAGGGTGATAATCATTTGAGGTGTGAGGAGAGGGACAGGACAGACTGTGATGCTGCAGGGTCAGGACAGCGGTTTTATGTGCGTGCCAGCAGAACAAGTCTGTCTGAGCTCAGGCTGTTATGTTCTTCAGCTACACCTGGTGCCACGTACACTTAGCTCAGCCAATTTGTGGAACCCCAATATCAGCAAATTAACATCTCTCTAACACGGCTTGCCAACAGGAAATACAAGGAAAACAGCATTTGCCCTGCACAGAGCTTCCCACCCTGCTCTTGCTAATCCCCAGACCACTACTGAGGAGTTTTCTACAGCAAAGGGAGGAAGCAAAGCAGACATAGTAACCTTAAAGTTTTGTGGCATGTAGGGATCAGTATGGGCAGTGAAGTAATAAGAGAAGTATTAGCTGAGCATGGAGGTAAGCACAGGGATGAACTGAAGTGCAGTAAATTCAGGTGGCCAAAGGCAGTCTGGTTGGAGAAAGACATCCTCCTGCGAGCCTGGACTCTTGCTGAGATCCTGCTTACTCTCAAGTACCCATTTAGCAGGGTCCAGAGGCCACCTCCATCCTGACCATCCCCACCAGGCACCCACCTTACCCCTGTCCCATGACCGGCCAGCCAGGGACCTCAGCCATGCTATCTGAGTTCAGTGGGGTTCATGGAATCAACACATCCAAAATGGCACCTGGACTTTAGCATTTGGACTAAGCACCAGCTCCCTAGCTATCTTTCACAAAGATGAAATAATTTGAATTTACATGAAGATGTAAATTTTACCAGATGAAGTCTCAAAGCTGTATCAAAAATTTAAAACATTTGTAGAAAGCCTGATGATTTCTTTTTTAGATATAGCCTAATGGAGTCACAAGATCTGCCTCAGCCAATTCCCTCTCTTCCTGGTCTCTCAGGGTTTCTGTTTGAGTTGATAATACCATGTACCTTTGAACTTCTGGTCTCTTTTTCCTCTGAAATGCCCTGCACCTGTATTTTTCTAATGTTTTCACCGTTCCACAGGTATTTCTCCTGCTTCTCTCTTGACCTCTTGTTTCTGAAAAGTACTGTGGCTCAGACTGTGACTTTCTGTGTAGCCAAGAAGTCACAGAAATCTCAGAAATGAGATTTTCACAAGATAGGGAGATAAACAGAGTTAAGTATGGCTAGATGTGCATATAAGGGAGAAGCATGAAAATACCTTATTTAAGACTCCTGATCATCTAGTGATATTCAAATATGAGGATCTTAAGCACCTTAATTAGCATAATTGCAAACAAAATAAATTACACCCGAAACATTTAATACAATAAAAAGAATTTTATATTTGCCTATGAAAACCAGATGAGCCTGATCAAACCCTAACATCTTATCTTGGGATTTTTAGAAATCCTTCATCCTCTCTGCTTGATTTGGTTTTAGTTTAAATAGAAAAACAGATGGAGGCCAATGTATTCAGTTTAAATGTGACCCAGGGGTATTTCAATCTCTCTAGACAAATTGATTTCAAAAGAACCTAAGTGTTTAGTCAATATCTAATGGTGATTATTCATGGGCTTTCTGGTACCAGCAATTCTCAATATAAAATTTCCCATCATATGGGATTGAATGTGAATTCCAAACAATGCTTATTGCTATTTAGAGGTTTAGGATTGATAATATTCAATGCAGGATTGATGATTTTAATCACCATAATTCTTTCATGAAGGCTTTAAGAAAACATTTCCTTTGGCTGTGGAGTATTCCATCTTTCTCTTCCAGAGTAATTCACCCAAAACGAACATAAAGGTACCTTATTAGAAACAAACCAGTAGCTGATTTTCTTATGTAAGAGACTCAATATGGTGATAAACTTTTACATAAAATAGCATAACTGACAAAATCCTTTTTTTGCATCAGCTGAAAGAACACTCTCAAACTGGCGTGTGGTGCAGAAGAAAAAAGACATTTGAATGGCTGGCAGACAACCTCCAGTACTTCTCGTGTTAATACCATTAATGTTCACATGGTTTTGCTGGTACAGCTTTCATCTTGTAACTGTGAGGCAAGTGTGTTCTGAGTTCTGTGACATATATTGAAATAGGATGCATATCTGGTGAGGGAAATCTGCCTAATTTTGGAGTTTATTATTGTTTGTAGTGTCATTGCATAGGTCGCCTGCTTGAGGCCAGGTTTAGAAAACATCTGCAATATACAAGTGGAATACTGTACTCACACTCGCACTTTGAAGTGGCTGAGGGGATGACAGAGAACAGAGAACAGGTGTAGGCCTGCTTTACTGCCAGGGCTAGGTCCAAACTGCCTTGCATATTAAACTGGATACTGTGTGCATCATTTGAAATTGGAGTTTGGTTTCTGTAGTGGGAGAAAGTCTGTAAAATATCACTTTTTTCATCTTTAAAAAGATGGCTTACCTTCAGAACCACATTGTGTGTTTGGCAAGGAAAGAGCAAGCAACAGCAAAGCAAGCCTCGAATCATAGCAAACTGCTCTCTAATCTGTGCTTTGGTGATCAGCCACAGGAGATCCCAGGAAGGACATCTGCACAATGAAAATGCTTTGTATCAGAGCTCTGTCCTCCAGATCAATGCTCTATTAGCAATGATTATATTTCTGTGTACTTTTTTTATGCTACAAATAACATCATTCCTCTCTATAATGATGGAGTATAAGGCCAGCAGTGGAAAGCTCACCTGGTGTTAGATCAGAGACCTAGGAGCTTCCTGATCACAGGTGGGAGTCTGCATCCCTGTACTCCAGTTCTTTGGTCTAAAAATAGGACAGTTGAACAGACCTTGTTTGTGAAGCGTGATGTGGCCACCAAGAGCTTACTGACAAGGCTTCTGAGAACCTCATCTGTCAACATGGACATTGTAACAGAAATGTCATATTTCTGTACGCCTACCAGGAAAAGAAGGAAAACTGTAAAATAGTCAAGGTTTCAAATCTTGTGTTTTTCACATAGTTGCTGATATATTTATTTAGTATCCTCATGGTTTTACTTTAAAAACTAAATAAAAATACATCTGTCTGGGAAATAACAGCTAAATTTCATTTGAATATCACTAAACCCATTTACTTTCTGGTTTTTGTCTCCAAAATGCCTTCCCTTTTTGCAGGTTATATTCAACACAGAAGTACTGTAATATTAGTATAGTAATATATAATTTATTAAACTGCATATCAGATTGTAATCCTTCCAATAAGTTCTGTTTCTCATCTAGATTATTTGATCACTCTTAGCTCCCAAACTGCTCTAGGAAAGAAGAGACTTCACAAACACCATAAAAGTCGTATTCTCACAGCAACTGATTAAAAGGACTAGAAGTATAACTTAAAACATATAATACAATAAATCAGAGTTAGACAGTGGTGTGATAAAATAAGGCTTGAAAAGGGGGAAATGCATAAAATATGCAACAAAATATGAACAAAAACTTCTGTCAGTGGAGTGTTCTATGCTGCTAGAGTAAATCTCCCAGGGAAAGTAAGGAATCATCCCCTGTGGGTTTTTGCACTGTGAATGCACAAACTCTTCATGATATTATTGCATAGAGTGATTAGAGATATCTTTAAAAGGTGCTTTCAATATCTTGCCTGCTCTGCCTGTTAGTCAGAGATGATATATTTCTCAGTGGTTGCATTAAAAATTACGTAAATTTCTTAAAGTTAAATTTTTCACACGTGTAACCTAATTTTCCAACTTCATGTTGAATGGTTGAATATACACGCAAATTTAGATGTAACCGTATATATAAAATGTGTGATATTTGTAACCATTGAGTAAATTTGGTTATATTGGTTAATTCAGGAAAAATATATTAGAATGGGTAATTGCATCACAGTGAACACCATAGAAATAAGATGTGAAATGTTCCTCATCTTTAAAAATATTGCCCTTAGTAAGCTGTCATTGATGTCATGTTGTTCAAGTAATTAAAATAGAAGTCATACTTAATTTTTTACAACCTTTTCTGTGTTTATATTAGTATTTTTAAAGTTTTCACCGTTCTATCCTACTCAGAAACTAAAAAACTGAATTCATTTACCATCTGCTAGTTTATTGGCGAACTGGTATGAATTTTTTACTATTTCTTTCCCACTACAATAAATTTGAATGTAGAAACCTGCTATAATCTGGAAACAAAATCCATGTGAAAAAAAAATGTGCAGAGGATGACATGTGAGAGGAAAAAATTCACTCTAAATCCATCCATTTTTGCCAGTCTTCCCTAAAGACAGGAAAAGTTCAAGGGCAATGAGTGAAGCTCTAAATACAAAGCCATATAGGACATATATTAATCAGTATATCTCATCTAAAAATTGTTGCTCTGTGTTTCAGATGCTTTCAAATTGAGCAGCATTTTTCTGTACCACAAGAGTCAAAGTGAATAAACTGTGTTGCTTCTATTAGCAAAGACTGCAGTATTTTCTGCATATAAAAGAATTGTACTTTAAATATAAATTATACTCCAGCATTTATGCTACATTATGACCCAAGAGATGTGCATTCCTTGGATGTGACGTTTCCTGGGGAGTCACAGAAGGCTCATGTACGCTTAAAGCTGTCGCAGAGGTTTCCATACCACTCTCAGAAAAAGCAGGGCACTGCTGAAGTGTTGCTGGAACCTGACACAGTCCTCAGCTGTTCCCTGGGGACACCCTCCTCCTCAGACTTGTGCTGGAGGACTCAGTGGCATACCAACAGCTGAAGATAACAGGATTACAAAGAAGGCTTCAAATCAGCCTTGAAGGTACACACGGAATACAGCAGAGAATACACACCAAAACCTACGTGCTCATCGTGTAACTGCAGAAACCTCTGGCAACAAGTGGAGGACAGAAAGTCTGTCACAGACTTAAAATCATATGACTGTGGCTATGAAGAAGCTCTAGTTTTGATTAGAGATCTTGTGTTTCTCTCTGTATGCAGGGTCAAGTCTTACACTATAAATACTTCATCATGGATTCTCAGTCTTCATCTGTTTGGAAACCTGATTTCAGAAGCAGTAAGAGAGACTGAGAGTGTCAAATTTATACTTGATGTAACTCCCTGGCAGAAAACCAAGGATAAATTTGGCCCATGTGTATGAATAGGAGTAACTAAAAATGTACAAGTGTTACAGAGCGAGATAAAGAAGCAAGTCAAGGGAGAACAGAGGGCATCAGCTTGAGAGGTAATCAATATGTGTGGGAGGCTGGAAAAGATAAGCAACACCAATGTCAACAGAAAGTCAGAAGCAGGGGGAAGAAAGCTATCACTGTGTTGTATAATAGAAACTTTCCCTTTTTCTCTGCAACCATCAGTTTGCCTTTCATTATTTAATTGCTTAGGGTTATATTATGCACTTGACTACACTAAGATGCAAAAGCAGAAGTGATGAGACCTTTTCTTAGGCTTTAATATGAAGTTTTAATATCCCATTTTAATGGAAAAAATGTGGTTTGCACCTCTGATTACATCCCACCACACATTTTAATGGAAAAAACTTGGTTTGCAGCTCTGATTACACCACATCACCCATGGCCTAAAAAGCAAGCATTGTTTGTTAGATGGTGTGTACCGTAAGGGCAAGGCAGCTGGACGGATAATGTGTTGCCCCCAAAAGGAAAGGGCAAGTAGAAAATCGAGACTGTAACTGTTATGTTCCAATGTCAGTAATTTCTAATAGATGAAAGATGCTTTTTCATGAATGAATAAATATCTAGACGTATCCCAGCCATGGTGCACATAAGATCTTGCGAGTCCAGAAGTGCAAACAGATAAAATGTTCACTTGTCAAGGGAAGACTTGGGTTGCATATCTCATATTTATTTCAAGTAAATAGGATTCTATTTATTTTCTCAGGTTGAAAGTGTGGTCTAGAATGTAATTTTGAAAGTGGAAAGGCGTACGTACAAAGAAAGAATCATTATGTAAAATGAGTATCTGGATTCATCATTACCCAATATTCTGTGTGGGCATTTATGCATATGAAAATAGGAAAATGCAAATATAAACAAGGTATTGACTATGAGAGTTTACATTCTCTAACTCAGAGGCTTCTGTGTTTCCTTATAATGTATTTTAGAACATATGAAAAAATGATCTTTGTTATTTTATGTGACAGAAAGTTACAGATCCTTTCAGATCTTGAGTGTTCTACCACGGTGCTTTGAATACATGCTCTCACTAAACCAATGTTAAGTAATCCTCCAAACAATAACTGAATTTTCTTTTGATAGTTTAAATGTATGATCTACATGGCTGCAGCTTTTAGATACATTCTCTCTTTTTAAAATGTCTGACCAGTGTGTTTTCCCACATACAAACTAAAATATTTTAGGGCTTGTTGGTGGTTTTTTTAACAGTGTACTAGCAAAAAGCTACAGTGTGTATACTGAAACAGGTAAATCCACATTTTAGCTCATTTAGAGATGCTTAATTAGTAATAGCTGTTAGTGTTATCACTGGAAAGTTTATGGAAGGCATATGGAAAGGAGGATAAATAAAGAGAAATGAGACCATAAAAGGCTAATTGCCAAAATCCTTACAAGAATTTGGCTTCTCTTAAGATTTAGATACTACTTATTTCAGTGCCTCTATTATGAACTTCCCCAGCCTCTCTTCTCTCTCCTTGGTGTCACTTGGGAATATATATGAAAACATCACCTCCAAAAGAATATGCTACACCCTGATTATTTCCTACAGATGCACTTCTAAACACTGCATAGCACCTCTTTTGTCTTGTATACTGTTTATTTCATCCTGAAACTGATTGATTATAGGGTATTATACAAAGGGCAAAAAGGATAAATTGATCTTGAATTTGCCAGTCTTTTGGGTACCCATCAGTTTGACTGGCTTCAGAATTAGACCCTGAAGGTTCATTTCAGTCTGATTTACGGGGAAGAGTTTGTGGTGCCTCATAGTGTATTTTAATTATTTGTCATTACCTTAATTTTTTACATGAAAAGGGTTATTAGGTCCCCCCTGCTATTCTGAGCTGTGAAAATTTGTTCTCGTTATGAAAGAAAACACTAAACTGTTCTTTTTTTTGGTTTTGGGGGGGCTGGGGGAAGAGGTGTTTGGGTTTGGTTTTTTTTTCTTTTGAGAACATTAAGGCTTAAAGCCACTCTGTGTATGTTCAGGCCACTCAGAATCCAAATCCATGATTATTCTCTTTGAATAATTACTAATTCATAAGAACATAAATAATTTTCATTACTCTGTCCACCACAGCTCATCGCCTTCAAAAAAACTATTCTGAGGTATTTTCAGTAAAGTAAAAATTTTATCATAGGATCCAGTTTAGACTACTGAACTGCAGAAGGAACCCCAAAATTACATCTTGAAGACCTATTAAGATGTATCTAAGGAACAAAATCACATTTGCATGCATGGTATTTCTAAAGAAATTTGTTCTGCCACTACAAATTTTTGAGGGGGTCTCCAAATCTCAAAACAGTAGTAGTCTAGCATTTAAAGGTTGTATTTTCAAATTATTCAATGCTAAATTAAATAACTTTCTTCTAGAGAGAATCCCACTGTGGCTTTGTCATTGACTTTACCAGGAACAGATCTAGGCCCAAAGGTCTTAACAATTATATTTTAGTGTACATAGATGGTGTTTATTTTTTTATCCCAATGACTAAGAACTTGCTATTCTAACTGAAAGCAACACACAGAATATTTTGGTTTCCCCTGGGAGAATTAAGGGCATAAAAAAAAGATCATTCAACAAGACAGATTTGTTTGATGAGCAATAAGTAGTTTCTCATTTGACTAGCACAGGAGGCAAGAAAGATCTTGGAAATGTTTCTACAGGCAGAGAGCTGCTGTATGGGACCTGGCAGTCTAGAGTATAATACTTTGAACATTACAAGGACTTAAGATTCACTAGAAATTTAAAATGCAGCAGCATTAAAAAAAAAAAAAAAAA
>VZTE01003201.1:42754-141242 GCA_013397775.1 Eulacestoma nigropectus
AAAAAAAAAAAAAAGTGGAAAGAAAGCAAGGCTTTCTATCTTATTGATATATCTCATTAGCATCAGTCTAAAAAACTCAGCAAACAAAATTCAAATTGTTGATTTTAGGGAGCTATTGGCACTAAACTACTTACAAAACAACGAAAGAAAAGGAATTATTTCACAAAAAAAACTCTCTTACTGTGCAGTCATTGCCTTTATAGTATTATATGACCTCAGGAACAGGGTCTTCCTTTTTTATATGTTTTAATAGTTATTTCATTTACCAGAAAAGGGAGGGTTACAAAAAAGAATTTTAATTTCTTTTGCCTTAAAGTAAAACTAAGATACCTGGTATCTAATTTATAGCTATTCCTTTATTTACATTTTATAATTATTCTTTTGATTCATTTAAAATCCCTTTGAAATGTTGAATATTAGAAAGGCAGCACAGATGCTGATTCTGTTTGCAATGGCCTAAAAAAGTGCAAGCTTTAATCTGATGTCTAGGCTGCATTAAAAAAATTGGATTGAAAAGGATTAGATTAGATTAGACCTTCTGGATTTAAAAATGTTAAAACTCCATTTATGCTTTAACATAATCTCCTTCCACTCTCTGAAGCCATCAAGCTGAGCTCTGTCCCTTGCAAGTATTTTTTACTATTATTATTATTAAATTTGCTTCTTTTTCATTTTTACATTCTAGTTTCATATTTGTAATAGCAAGAAATCCTCTGAGACAGATCTGAAAGTTCTTCCTGACCTGGTGAATGGAAGGGCAGGCACTTAAAACCCTGGCTTTTATGATGATTTTATGAATTTGTGCACAGTCACAGATGCAAATATTAATAGCTAGTTTTTAAAAGCCAAATAAGAGTGAGTGCTTTTAAGAACTTTAGAGGCTTGTGAAAGAGTGGCAATGTTTTACAGTACAACAACTTATTTACAATGCATTATTATGAAGAAATGCAGAGTTTAAAAAGCAATCATGCACTTTAGTAAATCTGAAGCACCTATTATCTACAGCATCTGTTTAAAAAAAACCAAAAAAACAACCAAGCAATAATATTTGCAAAGCTGCTTGTGGTACTTCAAAATTCAGATTGGCTTTTATTTCTCACATAAGGAAAACCAAGACACTGTTTGAGGGTTAAAGGATGGCATGTCTCACAAGCAAAACAGAGGAATAATAATCCTGGGATCCTTGCAACCTTTCCAGTGATCAGGACGATGATGATACTGCTGAATTTCTGAACATTCCACACTAAGGGTGGGGCTATGCAGTATCGCTTACTCTGTACTGAAAATATTTCAGGCAAATCAAAGACATTTATAAATATTAGATAATAGTCTGTGAATGGGAGATTATAGAATACTAAATCGTAAGTGATGATATTAAATCACTGGCACCATTTCTGCTCAATTATGGTGGAGCAGTCCTTTCTTTTTGCCCACGGAGCTCTGCTAAGTCATGTGATAGATCATACCACCACATATGCCTTAATTTCTGCCTCTAGATACAGGCTCTGGTCAACGTTCAGAAGATCCTTTATCATGATTTGGTATGACCTAGCAATACAAATAGATGGGTGCTGCTATCAGAAGAGTGGTGCTTGCTGAGATGAGCTGGACATTCCTTGATTAATTCAGGATATCTGGGAGGACCTAGCAAGGAACTATGTTTGCTGTAATTGTGAGTCCAACTGATTGGCGAATCTGGTTCAGGGTATTAGAAATGAACAGTCCAAATCAGGTTGTTGTGACACCAGCATAAAATGAACAAATAATCTGATCAATAATGCCAATTTCCAATGTAGACATCTCTATAATTTCTTCCAATAACTAAAAAGATATTTGTCACATCCATATTAAAGAATAAGGGTCACTAGGTAAAAATTTTTGTTATTGAATTTTCTACAATCTTTGTGAGGGTCAAATCTGTCAAGAAGGCGTAACTAGCCAAACAAAATTTTCCCTTAGCACCATCACAGAAACTGAAATATTTTATTACTTTAGTAGGTGTTTTTCATGTTAATCTTTTTGTTTTCATATACTTTTCTGACAGCTACGTTTAAGAAGATAGATGGTTTGCGTTCATAGCACACATCTGAGTATCTGAGCCAGATTTCCTCTAATAAAGACCAGTTTGATTTCAAGTGTTCATTTTCATTGTCCCTCAGACACGGCTCATTATACACTGCCCACTCTTTCTCAGGTTCTTCAGCTAAGAACATTGTTCGCTATGTTAGGTAGTACAGAAATCCTGTACTGCTGGGTAGACCATCAAAATATGAGTAAAACTGCAGTGTCTCATGAGGTGTTATCTCCTATGTAAAAACCAGCTATAAATTAAAAGTCATTAGGATTAAGGGTCATAGTTCCCATTAAGAGAGTTGCATTTAGTCCCTCATAAAATGTACAAAAAGTCTGTGAAGAGCCACAGGAAAGTTGTATCACTGTTCATCCAAACATGAGACAAAAAAACTGTATAAATTGAAGACTGTAAGTTATCATGAACTTATTAAACTCATTAACTTTAATTCAGCACTGGTAACTGGTAAATTGGGACAATTCAAGATGCACTTTTTGTGCGAAATTTATTTCTTGCTAGTTATCATAAAATCCAACAAACAGTCAATAACTCCTACTGAAAAGACCACAAAAAGCAGCCTAGTAGTCCTCTATTTAGAGGCTGAAGCTATTAAAATCTGGATTTTTTTAACCTTCTCTTCAACTCTGCAGTCACAGTTACGACAGAAATGAACTTTCATTAAAGGGTGAACCGAAACACCTGTCTGTAAGTAACCATTGGTTCTAACAGCAAAGACTGAGGCGCTGGAGAGACCTGGATTTCAGGAAACCAAATCACAGACCCTGCAGTCCTTGCAGTGAGAAGAGAAATGTGGATTATGGATGAAATGGGAGCATATTGTTCTAAAGATGATCGAGAAGATCATGTTGCTTTAGGGAAGAGTACCAAGCCTACAGTGCTTTGCACTCCATAAAGGTAGATAGCCACATGTTTTGCTTGATTAATTGTCTCTAGTTTCAAGCTTATAGGGGTTGTGTTAGGTGCATTTTGATTGCTCATGACTGCAGCAATTTCAGTACTGATTTTCATCAGTTTAAATTTTCATTGTTTAAAATTCTCACTTCAAAGAAAATTTATCAGCCATAACGATATTCTATGAGGCTATTCCAATTTTATATTTCAATTAAATTCTAACTTGATATTAAATTCAATATACTGAAATTTCAGTTGTAATATAAAGGTTAGAAAAACAAACAAACACCACAAGTTAATAGCACAATACTGGCTATTGATGGTTTTGACGATACCATATTTCTTTTAATTTTTACAATTGAAATTGCAATGTTCCTATTTTGTCCTTTTTTCTGAACAAATTCCCCCTTTCATAATAATTGAGCAGGGTCTCTTTCACTGACAGTAACACCGGAATGGTATACCACATTCTTCCTAGAATCTGGGTACCAAAGCCTTTAGCATTAGCTGTTGCTGAAAATATTTGCAAATGATACAGTAATACTGACACAGAGTACAAATCACTTGCCCAGACTTTTCTTGTTAAGTTTCTTCAATTCAATTGCAACGAGAAAAAAATGTCAAGGTTTTGAACCAGGCACATGCAGTGCGGAAGATGTGACAAATATTATAATTATTCTACACTAGTAAATAGTTTTGAAAGCCATTTAGATGATTGCACGATTGCACCTCATGGGATTTTGTGGGTGAAAATACTTTATATAATCTTATTTTTTTTCTCTCATATTCTGTTATTTCTTTTTAATTGCACAATATTTACTATCAAATATTTAAAGTATACTAATCTATATTGATTGTCTATGTGCTGAGTAAGAAATAAGACACAAGTAGTATAAATAATTTTGTGGAATAGCAGAAAAAAACCCTGTAATTTCAATTTCCATAACATACTATAGCAATTATCAACTCAGTATTAAACCCTAAACTGACATGATTATTTAGCCAGATAGCCTTAAATCTATTGAGTAGATAGAGAGGCAATCTACCAGTATACACTCATACCAGTATGAATGATTTTCTGATTTGCAACAAAAAAAACTATTTTCAAAAAATTTACAGAAAAATTCTAACTCCTTTACATGATTTCTGCAGGCCAAGTCAACCAATGTACACCATAACCTTATACTTTATCATTTCTATACAGATTTTGGAGAACACCACTTTTACTTGTATAAAACCTTCAGGCTGTGCCCTAAGGCAGACTGTCAGAGACTGTGAATAACTCTTCTTTTCATGCATCCTTACAGCAGAACAGCTAGCTGCTTGAAGACTGCAAAGTTCAAGAGGTTTAAAGGCTGAGTAGGTCTTTTCTGACAAGGAAAACAAAAGAGAAAGAAAGGCTTACAAGAGGAGTCTTAGGAAATGCCAGCACCCGAGAATGTTGTGCATCACGTCTGAAAAAGCCACATAAACAACTTTCTCTCAGGAGTCTCTGTTGACTCTTTCATGAAATCTCAACCTTGGTCACAGAAGTGGGGAAAATCTCTGACTTCTCTTTTTAAGTGGGTCAGTCTAGCACAGAAGGTGGCACCTAACCCAGGGAGATATTTTCATTTTCCATCAGGGGACTCTTTAGGCTATCACAGCAGGTTTAGTGTAGTCTCTCTGCAGTAACTCCTTCCAACTCCTACCAACTCCTTCCCTTTGGCTCCCACCAGTTACCCTGACAAGAAGCTGAGTCCAGTCAACTCAGAGACAGACACCGTTCAATGGGGAGCCTGGGACCCTCAGCCGAGGAGCAGTGTGTGGAGGCTGCAGGTGGGCAAGACTTCCACCTTTCAGCCATGGAGAACCATAGGACCAGCAAACCTCAGAGTGAAAATAAAGCCTTTGTGCCACCACTCTGCTCAGTTAAAATGTTGGAAAAACACAGAGAAAGGAACAAATTTCAGTGACAGCTTTGGTATTCAAAAAAAAATTTAGAAATGTCCATGAGCTACATGGTCTATCAGGGAAGCAATCTCCCCAGCATGAGTAGCCCTAGGTGTAATATAGTAGCCTATTAGTCACAAATTGCATGTCCAATGGAAACGAAGAAGGAAAGATAAAGTTTTTTCTGATTCTATCTCACAAAAGTAGATAAAACAAAATATTTTCATAATTTTTCAGCGGTGTTTCCTGGTTTTAATGTTATTTTTTTTTCCTTTTGTCTTAAATGAAACAACAAGTTTTATGGAGAATTTAAAAACCAGAGCCCTGTGATCCTTCAGCAAACATCCAGACAATTTAATGTATGACAGACACATTAGAGCATCTTCCCATTTCTGCTTTCTGAGGCTTATTGGAGAGCTATTATCACAGAAATCAATAGAGGAAGAAGTATCTTCAGTCAATGCTGATCACCATGATGGATTTCTGGAATAAAGTAGATTTTGAGGAGAACTCTTGAGGGCTCAGGGTAGTTATTGACATACCACATTTTTTGCACTTTTACTAAGCCAACTTTTTTTTTTCTAGACTCACATTTCTTCTATTAAACAGAATTCCTAATCCTGGTTCAACATGGGGTTTTTCCATGATAAAATGGCAACAAAGTAAGGTGTGGAGCCTAGAAGTTTTCCCTAAATCTTTGGAAGGGGCAGTTCATAATGGCTTCACACAATCAGACTTATTTTAATTGGGTTTAATAAGGAAGAACAACAACTATATTGAAAAACATATAAACTCAGCAGACATAAACAGCTGCTGTGTTTTTCTCTTAGTGACAATTTGTAGTCGTATCTGCTACTTCCTTTTTTAGACAAGTTCTTCATTATCTACTTTACAAAAGAACCTTCTTTGCCTGTATTAGCTCAACTGTTATTTACAGTTATTTAAGTTTTTATTGTCTTCCTGTCTTTTATGTGTATGTGTATGTATTTATAGATGTAGTTACGTGTGTATATAAATATTCTGCTGAATTTTCTTTAACAAATACCACAATGATCTGTTGAAGTGTAATATTCTCTAGAAGAGATCCCATGCTTTGGACTTAAGTGTGTTAAATTAAAATACAATAAATCAAAAATACATTAATCACTTTTTTAAAATCTTGTAAATGAGAACAGTGAAAAATGCATCTTCTATCTTGTCCTGTGACTCATTCTTTGACAATAATTCTTTGGTGAAAAGAACTAATGTACTGGAGAATCAATAAGCTTTCAGACTTACTACATCAGTGTGTTTCCTTTGTTGATCCATATTTTCATTCTTACCAGTTTATGTCAAGAGTGGCCTCTGTGTAGCTGGGGTATTTTAATTTATTTCATCACAGTGGCATTCTTGACTGTTTGAGGGATCTCAGGTAGGACAACAGAGTCAGAAATCAAAATTAAGGCTAATATATTGTGATTAAGATTGCCCAACTAAATCACTTTGGCGCTGGATTTAATTGTTCTTTTTGTTTGCAAAGAATTTTTTGGTTTTTTATTCCGTGTTAATAAACTTGATTGAATTTCTGATTCCCATTTCATTCTAGTTGTACATCAACTATTTGTAAGGTTTTTGTATTTTGTCAAGTGAATGTTATTGATTTGTCATAAGTCATAAAGCCAGAGGGAGTTTTGTTTGCTAGAGAAACTCCTCAAAAATCATTGTTCTTTAATAATTACATTGGAATGGAATCACAATTACCATGAAATTATGTTGTTTTGTAATTTAACAATATTGAGCTTACAGAGCAAAGAAGCACGAATTTTAGCAGAACTAATAAGCAAACTTTACAGGTAAAGAACCTGATTTAGATGTGTCGCTCAGCCTTCTCATTTCAGTATATGCTGGGAATATTGTCTCTGAACAATAGTCACAATGTTCATATCATTTAGCATTTTGCCAAAGCAAACCACAGCACAAGATCCTTCTATTCCACATCAGCCCCTAGTCTGGCTGTACCATGCACACCTTGCAGCTGAGGAACCTGTTATAGAATCACGGAATTGTAGAATAATTTGATTTGGAACAGATCTTTAAATGGCTATCTAGTCCAAATCCCTGCAATGACCAGGGAGTTCTTTGACTAGATGTTCACATGCCACACGCAACTACAGAGACAGGACTGCCTTTTACCCATAGCACAGAATTGCAGCCACCTCTTGCTGCTGCTGATGTCTTCTGCTGCAGTGCAGCTGAAATGCACACTGCTGGGATGGGCTGTGCAGCCTGCACCTGCCTGTGTTTACAGCCACTCGATGTGTAGGGTTTGGTAGGATAAAATATAGTTGGTAACTTCTCATTCAAGGGAACAGTTTAGCTCATTGTTAGGGAAGAGAAGGCAGTGTGTGACGCACTTTGTTGCAAAATGAGGTGTTTCCAACTCAGTAGTATAAAAATAGCCTTTACTTGTCTGTACCAGGCTCATATCTAGTGCAAGAAATTACAATCATCCTGTATGATAGCTTTTACTCAATACTCAATAAGGACTAAACCCTGTAGCTCACTCTTTCACCAAGTCTTTGGTGATTGCTCAAACTTGCCCACAGTCATCAAGCGCAGAGAAAGCTTGGTTTCTCTCCTTCACTGGCAGAGCAAAGGTGTTCTGAGCTCTTCTCCCAAAAAGGCACAGGGATAACTGTCACAATGGTAGAAGAAGGGCTGAATTTTTGTCTAGGAACAATTTAGTCCCTGGTGGGTTGTTGCAATAGTTCAGATATTTACTGCTCCCTATCAAAACAATTTGCAAGATGATAATCTCTTACTATTCAAGAGGTGGATCCTAAAATGCTCCTCGTTGCAAGCTCTAAGATTAAATGACTATGCCACCTACAAAAGTTATGACAGATATTTTTTTCATGTAATTTTTAGGTTGTTTTTTCTGCTACATCAGAACTTTGATATTTGATGCTGTGCATTGATTATTTGGTGGGAATTTTATTTTTTTGTGTCCTTGAGCTTACTCTTTCAAATTTCCCAGAAGTCAAAAAACTAACTAACTCATGGAGCTACTAATGAAATAATAGCCTATTTCACTTTGTGCCTTTCAGCACTTACACTAGTTTTCATTTCACAAACTCTAAAAAGAGATCAGTGGATTGAAGCATCAGTACTGTAAGCCTGCCCATCATTTTGCTTTTTTGCAAAGATTTAGAAAGGAAGAAATAAAATCCTTTCTTAACTCAAGATGAGCTATTTAGCTTCTTCTGTTAATTCCAATTAGATCTGTGGTTGTAAATTCACTTATCAGGTCTAGTCTGTCTATGCATAAGGCCAGGACTGCCATGGTTCTAACTGCAGAAGTAATAATGTTATTTTCAGAACACCACACTCCCATAAGCAACATTCCTGGCCTTCATTTTCCAGTCACAGAATTTAAATGAATTATAAACAACGGGCTGGACAGAAAAAGGAAGGCTAAAGATAGGTGTGAAGGTAGAAGGAAGTAACAGACAAACTGGGGAAAGAAAGAGCAGGAAGAAAACATAGTGGTTCACATTCCAGAGGCATTTTTGAGAGAAGGGAAATGCATTCTAGCACCTACATAGTCCTTTGATGTACACACTTTATGTAAGCACTTCTTCCTTAGGGATAGTCACATTGTGAGGCATAGAAGTACATTTAAGCTTTTATTTCACAAAGCTTGTAGTCCACCATTTCTTCTCCCTGCACCCTTTCTCCTTTCATTGGCCCCTAGATACTAAATCATCCTTAAATAACTACATAGCACTCTAATTAGATGACATAAAATCTCTGAGTTGCCACCTAATCCTAAAAGCAAATAAAGTCTGGAGGTGGCAGAATTTTGAGCACAGAACTACAGTTTCAGCACTTCTACTCTTTCAGGTCTCAGCCTTGCTAGAATGAAATGCCTCTGTGATTAGCAGAATTAAATACCTCAAGTCCCAGTAAGATACTAAGATGAACAATCCTTTGTGCTCTCACAGGCCTTCATCTGAGATCTGTGCTCAGAATATAGAGTGTAAAAATTTACTTCAACCATGGCTGTAACAGTGCCTAGCAGGAGTCAGAGGTTTAATTGCTCACCTCAGGTAGCAGCAGGTTCAATTTCTTTTTCTGCATGAGAGTTCAAAATTCTAGAAGTAAATACTGACTTAGAGGAAATTGGCTTTTGATTCAAACATTGACAATTGTCTCAATAGCATGGCAAAAATATACAAATTAGGGAAGTAGAACTGACCATGTGTTTTGGATAGCCTAGTTAGAAGGACTCTAATCTTTAAAATAAATTTGTTATCATTTTACATGCACTTTTATTTAGGCATATGAACAATGACTTGAGTAGAAAAAGGATTAAAATTATGCAGGAAATAAGATTTAAATAAGATCAAATCAATAAGAAGTGGTTTATTAAAAAATGCTGGAAAATAATTCATTAAATTCATGTCCCTTCTTCACCAGTTTTCTGACTAGATTTTTAATATGTCTTTATCTTTTTTTTTCAAAGCGTTTACTACTCCTGTGGCAGACAACAATCTATATTGTTGTGTAAATGCAATATACAAGTTCATCATATTACATTAATAAAATGTTTCTTTTTTTTATTTTTTGTAACTGCCACAGGATTTAACTTTTTATATAGAGAGTGATATACTGCAACACAATTTGTGTTAATTTCTGAAATTTTCCAAACATTCTTCAATGAGTCTGTGAAAAGGACAGATTGCAGAGTCATCACTACCTGTCCTAAGGAGCTTAGCTGAAATACGTTGATATAATGGAACAGTTCCTTTCCCACCAAAATTATCAGCTTTCTACTGACACCAAAATGGTGGAAGAAGTGACTATGTGATACTTGTTCTTCTTGTCCCTGAACAAAAAATATTTCCCATGCGAAATATTTTCCAGGCCGCTCAGCCTCCTGTTAGGTCCTTTTCATCTGCTACTCTGATGATACTTGATTTGAAGTTTTGCTAAAACGGAAAAACTGAGAAAACACTATGCTGAACCTTGCAAGGTAAACTGTGTTAGCAGGCATATGAGGATATAATGCAGAAATCTTAGAAATTGTTTTCTAAAAAAATCTATTTTCATGGAAAATCAGATACTAGGAAATATCTTTAATCAATGATCTCTTCCTAATGCAATATCCTGGAAGACCTTGTAAGCAGGGGTTTTCTTCGGTCCTAGATTCTCCATATCAGTAAAATATCTATAAATTTTAGAAAAAGATATATCAAGTAAAGAAATTTCTATTTTTTTCATAATGTTCTTTATATTTGTACACATCATGAAAGAAATAAAATCTATTAAATCATCTAAGATTTATCTCCTCACTACAAAAGAAGAAAAAAATGGTTTTTTAACTTAGGCTTAAAAAAGAGGAGTGAGAGACATGAGTGTGCCTGCAGGGCTGTGATCTTCTTGACATAGTGGAGGTGTGGTGGGATGGTTCCTGTGGCTGGAGCGCTGGAATGGAAGGATACAGGCTCTTTAGGAAAGACAGGCAGGGGAGATGAGGAGACGGTGTCACTTCCAATGTCAGTGCCCAGCTGGAGTGCACGGAGCTCTGCCTGGGGGTGGATGAGGAGCTGACAGACAAGTGATGGGTCAGGATTAAAGGGAGGGCAGGGACAGGGGACATTACAGTGAGGGTCTGCTACAGGCCATCTGACCAGGAAGACCAAGCAGGTGAGACTCTCTACAGACAGATACGAGCAACCTTGTGTCCATAAGCCCTCATGTTCATGGGGGTCTTCAGCCTCCCCAGTAGCTGTTGGAGGGATAACACGACAAGGCATAAACAATCCAGCATGTTCCTGGAATTCATTGATGATAAGTTCCTTCTCCAATGAGGAGTCTAGGAGAATAAGTGCTCTGCTTGATCTTGTTCACACCAAAAAGGAGGGACTGGTGGAGAATGTGAAGTTTAGGGCAGCCTAGTCTGCAATGACGATGAAATAGTGGAGGAAGCCAAAACCTTAGAGCAGTGAAGAGAGTATGCTGCAAGCTCACTGTCCAGAACTTCAGGGGAGCAGCCTTTGGCCTCTTCTGGGATCTGCTTGGTAGAGTACCAGGGGATAAAGCCCTGGAGGGAAGAGGGGCCCAAGAGCGCTGGTTGATATTCAAGGATCACTTCCCCCAAGCTCAGGAGAAATGCATGCCTACAGAGAGCAAGTCAGGCAAAAAAATCCAGGAGACCTGTGTGGATGAACAATCAAAACTAAAAAGGAAGCCTGTAGAGAATGGAAGCAGGGAAAAATAGCTCGTCAGAAATACAGAGAAATTGTCCAAGCAACCAAGGATCAGCTAGGAAAGCTAAGATGTTGATAGAATTAAACCTGGCCAGGGATGTCAAGAGCAACAAAGAAAGCTTCTCTAGGTAGGTCAGTGATAAAAGGAAGACAAGGCAAAGAGCGGGCATTCTCCAGATGGACACAGAAGACCTGCTTCCCCAGGACATGGAGAAGTCTATGCTACTTGACTTTTTCGCCTATGTTCACTGACAAGTGCTTCATCCTCACCACCCAAGTAACAGAAGGAAAAGGCAGAGTCTGGGAGAATGAAGAACCAGCTGCTGGAAGGGATGTCATCCAGAGGGACCTGGACAGGCTTGAGAGTTGGGCCTGTGCAAACCTCATGAAATTTAACACCAAGAGAAAGGTCTTGTACCTGGACTGGGGCAATCCCAAGCACAAGTACAGGCTGAGCAGAAAATGGATCTAGAGCAACCCTGAGAAGGACTTGGGGCTGTTGATGGATGGTAATGTCCACTTGCAGCCCAGAAAACCAATTTTATCCTGGGCTGCATCCAAAGCAGTGAGGCCAGCAGGGTGAGGAAGGGGATTCTGCTCCTGTACTCCATTCTGCTGAGACGCCACCTGGAACACAGCAGCTCTGTGATCCTCAACATAAACAGGACATATACCTATTAGAATGGGTCCAGAGGAGGGCCATGAAGATGATCAGAGGACTGGAGCACTTCCCATATAGAAACAGGCTGAGAGGGTTGGGGTGCTCAGCCTGAAGAACGGAAGTCTCCAGGTAGATCTAGAAGACGCCAACAGAAAATCTGAAGAGGGACTTTTCACCAGAGCAGGTAGTGGCAGGAAACAGGGGAATGACTTTGGACCGGAAGAGAGTAGGTTTATGTTAGACATTAGGAAGAAACTCTTTACTGTGAAGGTGGTGAGGCACTGGAACAGGTTCCCAAGAGAAGTTGTGGATGCCTCATCCCTGGAAGTGTTCAAGGCCAAGCTGGGTGGGGCTTTAAGCCACCTGGTCTAGCGGCAGGTTCCCTGCCCATGGCAGAGGGGTTGCAACTAGATGATATTTAAGGTGCCTTCCAACCCAATTCATTCTATGATTTTATGGTTTTATGATTCTAATACTGAACACTGATTGCCAAAATGATGAAGTTTATTTTTGGAATTTTTTTTCTTTGAGTATAATAAAAGCAGAGAAGACAGCATAGCTAATTAAGAGTCCCTATATGTCTTTCTGTCATGTGAAACAGGCATATGAATTGCAGGTGTCATCTTGGATTTACTACATCTGTACACATTGCCTGCATACATGGAATGACCACATTTTTGAGAGGTGTATATGCCAAACACTTGGAAATCGCAGGCATTTGCATGGAGCTGGGCAGTATCAAGAGCAGTTGTTGAAGTCCTTTAAGCTTCGACTTCATCATGGAGTTATTAATGTGAGACAGTGTTCCTGGATCACAAGTAGCCAAATTAAAAGTGTTCATTCAGATAAAAATTCACTGATGAAGATGGAATCATAGACTTATAAAATGTTTTGGTTTCCAACTGACCTTAAAGATCACCTAGTTCCATTGCCTGCCATGAGAAGGGATAAAGTTGGTTCTTAATATTCTGTTGATGTGAAAGTTCATGTGACACTGGGGGGCTGACATCAATCATGTGTTAAGGAAGCTGGACATCTCATATAGAGCCATCTGCCATCATCCTCTCATCCAGCACTTTGAAAGGAAAATGCTTGAAATGGTTTGCTAATATGCATATCACAATTGGAATAACAATTTATTCTTATTTGCTCGGGTTATGTTAATTTATTGCATCTGTTTATTCTAAGTCACTCTTGCTGTTCGCTGAATACAGTGTTTACCAGAACACGTTGTCATCAATTGCATCTTGCAACTGGACTGGAATAAACATAACATATTTAAGCAGCATTAGAAAATACATTTCTTCTCAATTCTAATCTACTCATTAGGACTTAATAACATTGATTGCAAATACTAATTTTCACTTAATCAATGATACAGGAGTTGTTTGGAGTTTTTCTTTAAAAAATAAAAAAAAATATATATTCAGTTCTAGTGAAAATTTACAGAACTGCAGAGATTAAATTGCATGAATCCATGCCTTACAGAGTGATTTTTAAAATTGATACGAAACACTACTACCAATAATTCAGATAAGAACTTCAAGAAGGGATTTGTTTACACCTACCTTGTATTTTAAAAAATATTGTAAGTGTTAAAATTAACACTTGGGAACAGCAATTAATTTAGGTTGCCATTTATAGCTGGAAACACAGTGCATCAGAATAAAATTGCTGATGTTGCATCTCTGAAAGGATTATCGAAAAATAAGGAAATTTTTCATAAAGTGTTTTAACTGCTTGTTTTCTATAACTGTCCATAAAAGGAGAAAAAAAATATAGCCAGATATATTGCTTAAATGTAATTTTAAGTGTTGATAGGAAATATAGAAATTCCATGTAGATTTCATTCCAGAATTATAGAAAATAAAAACTGAAAAAGAGTATTAGGATATATTTTCCTTCCCATAAAGCCTGGGAAAACCTGTATCTTCCACATCTTTTTGTGGTCACTTTTCTTTTTATGTGCCATGTATAACTCTGCAAAGATGGCCCTGTGGGGAGGAGCACACTGAGGTGCAAGATGCTGCTATATTTTCATGCAAACCTCTGAGGAATTCCAGGTAAATCACTGCATCTCTGCTCCAGTTCCTTTTGTGTGAAGCACTGACTGCTTCTACCTGTCTTTTTATCACCTCTAGTAATTGTTTATTCCTAAATGATTGCATACTGCATCTGTATGCAAAGTGCAGTGAAATCCTGACTTAAACTGGACAGTTTGGATTCACTGACCAAGGATCACACAGCTGTCCAGATTTGCCAATTTTAATTCAGTAATTTAGTGTTTTGTCAATAATAAAGACTTAAAATATATATATATATAATTTAATCTCAGATTATTTGTCAATAACCTTACAATAAGTAATGTAGTTCTCTGATTGTTAAATCTTAATCTAGTAAATTGCCAACAAATGAATATGAGCCATTGATAATATTGTTATAAAACAAATAGGTTTATATTTTCCACTATTCAAAGGTTATTAATCTCTTTTTAGTCAGTCTTCTCTCATTTATGAAGTGAAACCATCAGTACTTTCAGCAGTGATAACAATCTTTGAAATGTGCATGCTCTAATTTTTCACCTAGATCACAGAAAACTGGAATTTGGAAGACTCAGAACAAAAGGTCAATTTTCTCCCATCTTCCTTGGAGAACACTATTTTTGAAAAAAAAAAAAAAAAAAGATGGTTTCAAAAAACAGATAGTAAACAGTCTATTTGTTATGCACTAATCAGTTGTACAAGACCACTGTGAATCCTAGTTCTGTGAAAGGGAAAAAGGCAGAGGAAGAGAAGAAAAGATAGCCCAGTAAAAACTCCACACACATAGGTTGCCGGTTTTCCAGGACACTTACCCCTCAAGTGCATGCTACACTCTTTCACCATCCTTCTAGCTTTTAAACTCTCACTCTTTATGATGATAATGGAGAAAGCAGGCAGCAGATGCTTCATCTTAACCATGAAAGAGAGGGTAAAGTGTGACTCTGGATATTCTTCAGAAAATGAAGAACACGATCAACAGACACTTGGGACATTAGCTGTGTTCAAAGCACATTCAAAAACGTGGAGAAACTCATTAATGTTATATCATATGGCTACTCTCCAGGGTTAAAGAAACAAGATAAAGTTCATGTTAGCGTAGATACAAGTGGACTACTAAATAAATAATTTCATTAGTTCAATATCTCTCTCTCTCTCTCTCTTATATTGTAAAGAACCTCTCCTTTTTTCCTGCTGCATGTTTCTTTTCTCTTTTTTTTTCTTGCTGTGGAAAAACAAATATCTGAGTTTGCCGAGCAGGTTTGTTTGTTGCCAGCATCTGTTATCTGCAAGCTAGGATACAGGCTCTGCAAAGCCAAAGAACATTAAAAGTGAGCAAGCTCTTCAACTCTCATGATAATTAGAAACAAGATAGAAGAAGTGCAAGGGGAAAATAGAGAATGGCAGGATATATTTTGAAAGATGAAAGGAACCTAGAAGAGCAGCAGTCTAATTAAACCAGAAGTGGATATGCTACAACCAGAGCACTCTTCTGTAAATGACACATCGTTAAAAGACATTAAAGCTTCGTTCCTGAAGAAAATTTGTTACTACTAAAACAAGAGGAGAAAAACATAAGAGAGAGACTAAATTGATGTTATAAACTCCAACCGTCTAAGAATAAAGATAAAGGGCTGAAAGAAAATACCATTTAAATAAGCTAATTCTGGAAGACATCAGAGAAAACAAGATATAGACTATTAGAATAAAAAAAATAGCTAGTCATAAGAGCTAAAATGTTGATAATAATTATTTTCATATCTTCTATTATACTATTCATATCATCAAAACATTCCTCATTAATTTTACCAAGGTGTCAGAGCACCCACAGTTTATTGCTACTAAACACAGTAATAATTTATTGATGTATGGGAACAAGAGAGGTTAACTTTTCAAAAGCAACCATTGTGTTTGGTACTGTAACTTTTAGTTACCCAACATTTGACTTATAACAGGCCTGCTTTCCAGAGGAGCTAAGTACTACCTATTCCATCTATATTCTGAAATATTTCCTGTAGCATTTTTTAAGCCCGTGTCATTACTCTCTGGTCAGAAAAAAGTAAATGCATCCACCAGCAGTAACCAGTTCTTCATCAGGGGCTTTAAGCTGTGATTCACACAAGCCCATGGAAAGGTCTGAAGTAGAAGGATTTATACCTAACTACCTTTGGTTTTTTTTTCACATCTTGATCAATATACTAGGCTATGTTATGGATAGCTGCACCAAAAAATTAAGAAAAGGGTTCAGCAAAACTTTGCTGTGAATATACTCCAGTAATGACATGACACTTTTTGCATTCTTTTAACAAGTACGTATTAAAATACAAATTATCAAGTGTAACTGAACAATATGGGATACAAACATGTATTAGCAATGTGAAAAAGACTAGCAGTTTGCCTTAAAATCTGCAATAGAAATAGTAGCTAAGGTCATTAGAAATTTGGGCTGGTCCCTTGAACAACCTGGACTAAGTGGCGGTTCATCAAGAGTCAATTCTAGAAAGAGAAAAAAAAATTTTCTTCCAATTTTGGTTTGTTTGTTCTTTGGGGATTTTTTCATTAAAGTAGCTGATTTAGCAATTGGATTCCATTTGTTTGGAAGAGGGCTTGCATTGCAGAGTAATATGCACAGTTAAATATGCTGAATGGAAAAGCAAGGGTGTAAAAAATTGTGAAAACATACTAGATTTTTAAAAATGAATTTTGACACGCTTAATTGATATGTGTTCTACATTCAAACCAATCAAAATATTTTGGTCCTTAAGTCAGTACAGGAAAAAGGGTAAACAAAGGACAGAAAACCCTAGTCTTCCCCAATGTGGTCTGTTGCAACCTTATACATCTCAAGCAGTCATTTCACCATTTCCACTAGGAAAAAAAAATAGATTAAATAGTTTTAAGAAATGACTGTGTTCTGCTTGCTTAAGGCAGCCCAATAAATGCAAGGGTTTTTTGTGCTATGTCTGTGTAACTGATAAATGAAAGAGTTGCATTTCATTATTTATGCTAATATAAAAATAAAGAATATTGATTAGTAAAAGCAGTAACTGTGAAGCAGACATTAAAAGAGAAAATTTAAATCCTCACGGATTACTGCTATGGCAGATGGTGTTTGAGGAAAGACCAAACTTAAACTGAGTTTAGAGTTTTTGAAAGGGCAGTATTCTTGCTTGGATCCAAGTGTCAGGAGAGGTGGACATGACACACCTAGTTCAGAAATCTTGTGTAAGATCATGAGCATAAAGTTAGTATGTAAACTGAAATAACATTTTTTTTGATAGTGTGATGACCTATTCCATGTTCAGATCCTCAGAGAGTTTGCAGAAAGCAAACTCAATAATTTTGTCATATCACAGGATAAAGCGCAAAAAAAAAGGGAAGTAGGAACAAGCAGGGAAAAAAAGGTCATTACCCTCCAGAGGAACTGGAAGAAATCACACACGCGCCTTTGCTGTGCAGTCACTAAGGGAAATTTAATCTCTTTTGTTAACTACAATGTAAATTCACTGTTCTGACAATTTCCAAATAAACTTACTTTTAAATGTTATTTCATGTTCAGTTTTAGCAATTCTTAACAAAAGTATGAAAACTTTGCAAAATACAAGATCGGTCAGCTCTCAAGTATTATTCATTATTTTACGATTAGTTTCAAGATACTGATTTGGTAATTCACCCTGTGTTAAGCATAAGAATACTCACCCAGATATGACTGGATAGTTTTTAAGAGTTTGAGTTGTGATACACTCCTTTGAGAAGTTTTCTTTCGCTTTTCCTAATAGTTGTTATCCTCATAACTTTCACAAGAGGATTTATAGTTAAATTGTCAGATAAGACACAGATAAAAATCTGGGTCACAGCTGATACACATTTGAAAAGCACAGAAACATTCTCCAGCCCTTTTGAATGGCAAAGTGACAGCAGAACACATAACGTGATTTTTAGGCCTCTAAAATTTGACTCTAACAGCCCTCGAAGGAGGAGAACTCCCCACCTACCAGGAGGCCTAGCACAACAAAGATAAGAGACCAGAAACTGTCAGGCAGAGCCTTAGAGAGGAAAGGGTGCAAAGGAAAGAGGAAAATTTTCACAATAACAGAGGTAGGCAAGAAAGAATAGATTTTAGACAGCACTTCCATCACTAAACAATACAGGGAAAAGAAAAAAACCTTTCTGAAGACCAGCTAGACTCATGAGAAACCATGAAAAAAGAATGGAGACAGCAAATCCAATAGCAATGAAGAAATGCAGCTGGGGTCAGTTTATATTGTGCAACAAAGGTGAAACAGGCCATGGCACAGACTGAAATTGCAGTCAATTGTGAGAGGAATCAATTCCTTCAGTGCTGCACTTATTGATATTAGTTCATAAAAGTAAAAGGAATTTGTTCTCAGATAATCCATGCCCTTGTTTTGTTAATATAAATACTGAGCTGCAAATGTTACTATTTAATACTTTAAAATGGATGCAGAACCTTTGCCCAAAGTAAGCCTCTTCCTTGCACTATGTTGTAAGGTATCAAGCAGTTTTCAGTGAAGCAACTCTGTGTACATAGAGGTGTAAATGAAAATAGCATTTGGCCCACTGAGTGTATTTTCCTGGGGATTCATGAGGATTTTCAACTATGATGATTTTTTTCCCCAGATCAGTAGTTTTAGTACAGCAGAACACTCTACTCTTGTGTAAAATGAATGCTTAGTGAAGATTAAAAAATATTATTAAAGGTCAAAAAAGGTTCCAAATATTTAGCTTTCAGAAATGCTTCCAGCGAACTTATAGTGAATTAAAAATAGATGGCATGATTAATTTTTTAACTATTTTTTAAACTATTTTTCTCCAAAGAAAAAAATACTCTCCTGCAGGATTTATTTATAACCTAGTGGAATTTATGAAAAATGAAATAAAATTTAAAGGAAACCCAAAACCAGACAAGAAGTAGTTAAGCCAAATTTATGTGGCCTTCGATCTCCTCAGAATGTGCATCTTCTGTAAATGAAGATCTTTCTTGTAAAAGTGGCATTTTATTAGATAGAAGATCATATTATAAAATATAATTTTCAAAAATGTTATATTTCAAATTCTGTCTCTTTTTCTCATTCTTGGGTGCAGGGTTGATAGGAAAGGTTACATTTCATGGAAGTGTATCATAATCTAAATGACATTACCAACTAGGGGAAATCTAAAAGATGTGCACCTTAAAATGACACCTAGTAAGTTATTCAATCTAAAGATCTTCATGAAGTTTACACTTCTGGTATTAAAATCTAAAGTTTTTCCTGGTGCCCTGTTTCACTTCGATATAAAATAATACAGCTGCGAAGTGGCAAAGATGGTTAATGTTGTAAGTGACTCACTTGCACTGTAGTTAGAGGGCAACCACTACATAGTGTAATCATCGATTGGCCTAGTTGGACCTTAAAGATCACCCGTCTGCCATGGACAGGGACACCTTCTACTAGACCAGGTTGCTCAGAGCTCCATCCAAGCTGGCCTTGAACACTTCCAGGAACGGGGCATCAAAAACTTCTCTGGACAATCTACGCCAGTGGCTGCTGTCAAGCATTGTTACTACATGTTCTTTTAAACAGTCTCTCTCCGTCTTTCTTGTAGGCTCCCTTCAGGTACTGGAAGGCTACAATTAGATCGCCCCATAACCTTCTTCTTTTCAGGCTGAACAATCACAACTCCCTCAGCCCTTCCTCTTAAGAAAGATGTTCCATCCCTCTGATCATCTTGGTGGCCTCCTCTGGACTGGCTCCAACAGGTCCATGTCCTTCTTGTGCTGGGACCCCAGAGCTGGATGTAGTGCTCCTCATGGGGTCTCATCAGAGCAGAGGGGTAGAATCCCCTCCCTCCCCTGCTGCCCACACTGCTTTGGATGCAGCCCAGGACACGTTTGGCTCTCTGGGCTGTGAGTGCTCATGGCCAGGGCATGTCCAGCCTCTCAGCCACCAGCACCCCCAAGTCCTTCTGGGCAGGGCTGCTCTCGGTCTGTTCAAGCCCAGCCTGTGTTGATACTGGGCATCAGGTGCAGCACATTATACTTGGTCTTGTTAAACCACAAAAGATTTCCGTGGGCCCACTTCCTGATCTTGACCAGGTCCCTCTGGATGGCATTCTCTAAGCACTTTATGAAACCGTACTTTAGGATTGATTTTTATAATCAAGTAAAAAAGAAACATAACCATCAGCAAAATCTATGTTTAAAGTAATTAATGTTGCCCCGGGGAATGCAATGCTACAGATCTGTGTACAGTGATTCTGATTCCTTGTTTCTTTGTGTATTTGCATTTGGCCTGTGCTGGTATAAATTTGGGTCCTGCTGAAAATTAATTTTCAATTTCAGCTGTAAGCTGCTTTTTCAGTCATCACAATTAACTCCTGGTTTAATATAATTTATATAGTGGCATAGTCTCATATATATATGATAAATTAGACAGATCGATCGATCCATCGATCCATCGATCAGCTGCCCTAATAACAGTACTTCTTATTAACATTATATACATTATGCCTCCATGCCTGGTCAACAGTCAACTACTTTTGGGTTTAATGCTGGAGACTGTGGCACCTGTCTTACTCTTCTTGACATGTTCTATAAAGGAATAAACATCAGTGGCCCTTCAACTGTGCTTGCGTTCTTATCTTTGGGGATGCAACCTTCAAGGAAGCAAAGATCACACTCATCTGGTGAGATTTTCCACTTTGCTGGATTAAAGTAGGAGATTTGTCAGTCACCAAGTGAAAAAGGAGCTAAGATCATGAAATGGGCCCAGCTAAGTTCTTTCATTAACTGTGTTCCTAAAAAGGACACAGAGCATGAGCAACTTACTGTCTTCCTGATGAATAGGTGAAAGCTTGGTATCTGCATTAAGAGGGAAGAAATGAAATGGAGAGGGGCGGCACTTACAATGCCTTATTACCCTGCATTGTTTCCGTAAATTGTATTGTTTCTTTGCACAGCTAGTAAATGTTATCACATCTACATTTCTTTATTATGAATCCAGTGCTGATGTTCATAGCATGTCTCCTGTAAACTTAAGACTGGACAATTTGCCATCATCACATTAAGCCCTTTGGACAGTTGTGCCTCAGGGGGCTCAGTCAATCAACGGCAGCAGAAAAGAGTTGCATTTCAAATTTTCTTATTTGTAGGACTTGAATAAGCAATGAAAGTGGGTGCAAAACACTTTAGAACTAAATGTACTATTATCATCATAACTTGCAACCTGAACATACGACATTCGAAGTTGAGAAAATTGCTTATGTTTCAGGAGACTCAACAGAGTTAATCGGCAATCAGAGATCGCTCAGCTGATATGCAAAACAGGAATGGGGAAGAAGTGCAGCAAAATGCCTAGAAAAATGGTGGAGATGAACAACAGAAAGAGGTTGTTCAATCAGTAGTATCAGCAGCAAAAGGTGCATTAATGCACTTATCATCAATTTTCTCATGTACATCAGCAGGGGAATGCCCACAGAAACTATGGCTGGGCCATGGTTATACCCTATCCCAACAGGTATCCAAGTATGCATATAATATTCTGTGTTGGAAAAGGCAAGACAAAGCCCACACTGCTTTCAATTATTAATATACATGTGTGATACTGAGATGACCACCAGCAGGCTAAAGAACATCAGTGTGTGGGATAATTGACCTGATAATTACGAGTTTGAGATCTCAGCTTCTACTGACAGATTTAACTGTGTCATTTTAGTCAGTATTTTCAGTGTGTGTTGTATGAGAACACACTAAACATTATAAGATAAAAAATTTGTCTTTTTGTACCAATTGTCTCCCCTGTGCTTGGCAAAACATGTATCTAGAGCAAATATATGTATATATATTGGCAAATATATATCCAGAGCATAACACGCTGTGAAAAGGACAGTGATCAAATGCAAAGCCTTTGCTGCTGCTGACACTTCAGTGCTGCCAAGCGCTTCCACCCCATTTCATAGATCAGTTTTTATTTTCTATTATTGTGACCATATGAAAATGGGATGGTTCATTTTTATTCATTCACAGTTCTATTGCACACAGTTTGCAGGGTTGAGGTAGTGAAGTCTGGAAGCAGTGAGTCATATTTTCAAACAATATACACCAATATATCTCTAGGGAAGTCATTAAGCAAAACCTTTTTTACCAGACAGAGAGCAGCAGTCCTTATCCGAAACCTGTAGCATATGGATTGTGACTTCTGAATTGACAGCAATAACTTCTCTACTCAGATTTTTTTCTTTTAAAACTTAGCGCATCTTAATAAAACTTAATGCATGTTAAATCAGATATGTATGTGAATCCTTACAAGTTTAAATACTGACATCTGCCATTTCTGCTATCGATTTGATCCTCCCTTTATACTGTAAATTAGTAAATTACTAGCCTCAGTAAATTATTCTTGTGTAAATTATGCTTTATGACATATCTTAAGAGCACAAGAGAAAATCTGGGGATATTAGTTCAGTGTGTCCTACTTTGCAAAAATCAGGCACACATCAAAGGGATTAAATGTTCAAAGCCCAAAGCAAGTTTTTTTTTCTCTAATTTGTTTGTGGTTTAGGTTTCAGTGTCAGAAATTATGTCTGAATTACATTTGTAAATATTAATTCTTATTTAGTAATATGCCTGCAGATTCCTTCAGTAGAAAATCTTAAAATTCCACAATTAATCAGACCTCCCATAAAAAACAAAATTTCAATCCTTAAAATGAGAAATGTAGGAAGAAGTGCTATTGTCAGCATTGTAATATATATCTTCAAATTAAATAATTTAAGATCAATTGTTTTGGTTTGTTTTGCTTTGGGAAAGAAAAGAAAGAAAATAAAGAAAAAATAAAGAAAGAAATGAAAGAAAAGAAATGAAAGAAAGAAAAGAAAAAGACAGAAAAGAAAGAAAAGAAAGGGAAAAAAAAGAAAATAAAGAAGAGAAAGGAAGAAACACAAAAGAAACAAGTTTAGTGCAGTAACAGATACATAAGGTCTCACACTCTCCTGTCTTACAGGAACCAATAACAAGCCTAAAGTTAATGTTTTAGAGGAGTCATGCAAGTATTAAACAATTGTGGTAAAACAATCAGCCTATTGGTTAGGTCAAATTAGTTGTATTAAAAGAGTTATGACTAAATACATTGGAATTGAAATTCATTAAATTGCCCTTTTGTAAGATTGGAATTTAACCAGTTGTGAAACAACCTGACAAAATTTATTACAAAGTCAACATCTAATCACAGTTTCAATGTACATTAAATTAATTTTCACAGTTATTTACAGAAGTACTACTGTTAGGATATATGCTGCTATATATCAGTATAGTTTCAGGTATTAGTAGATAAAAATTATTATCTCTGGGAAGATGGCCTCTATATTACTGCAGAGCAATTCTTACTTTAGAAATAAGAAAATTGCATGGAATAATTTAGAAAATATTCTAGAAAATTGGATTTGGGCAATACTGAACATGTCTTATATATGCTTTTCTGCATAGAAACTAAAAAGGACACATCAACCTATCTCAGCTATAGTGCACAAACATTCAGCTCTAGATTTTTTCCCGAAATGTGTCTTTTGGTCTTCCATTCAACACCTGTGTCAACTGCTATGATAACAATTATCTAAATAAACACTATTATCCTTTTGTTTCTGATGGAAAAAATTATTTTCCTTGGATAAAACACCAAAGTAAGGGAAGCTGGGGGAGAAAACACAGAATTTATAGCCATAGATCATACCAAACCAAACATAAAAGACGATTTCCTGATGCCTATACTCTTCTACAGGCTGACTTCTGTCTATCAATGTGTTCCAGCTTACAAACTGTACTCAAACAGATCCAACAGCAATTGACAGAGGTTTGTAGGTGTGTCATTTTTTTTCCTTTTATTATTTCAACTTGCATAAGACAATACTCTTATATGGAAATCAGTTGCTACCACTTATTTTTTGCAGTTTTAAGAAGTAAGTTGCATAGTTACCACATGCAACTCACGTGAAGGAAGTAATGAACACCTAACACCAGGCATATTCTTTTGCCCCATCTCTTTCACCTGCACAAACATGCGTAGAGCTCAGAACTGTGTTTGAGATAGCAGACTTAAATTAATTCCCCACAATATTTTATGCCCATAAGTAAACTGAAGATTTTACTAAAACAGCAGTAATAAGTTCAATGCTGCATTAAAAATTGTAGCCAAAGCCATGTTGCAACATAACCCAATTAATGTAACCTACCATAAAATCTCTTGAAATATTATTTCAAATGCAGACATTGAATAATATATTGTCTAATGGTCCAACAGTCAGAAAAGGAATCCAAGTTTCTTGTCAAGATATTTGAGATAACACCATAGCATGAAAATATGGCCTTCCATTTATTTTTCTCCTCTGCATGCACTGAACATCTTTCACTCATATTTAGTAGGGAGGTATTCCCCAGGCATTCAAACCTCATAGCCTAATTCCAGTTTGAGATTTGATTATCCACCTTAATCCCATTAGACACTGATCTTTTAAACAGCAGGAAAATTGCTGACAAAATGCTACCAAGAACATTAAAATTCCATTCACAGGGGGAATTTAATATTACAATTAGTTGCAGTAGCAACATAAGCATTGTAATTGTTTACATTTATTTAGTTATTGAGTGAGAATTTAAAAATGCTGAATAAAATGAGAAATTGTTCCATAAGAGAAAAAAAATTAGGAAGGAAAGCAAGAAAACTTCAAATTCTAACCAAGCAGACTGATTTCCATTTGCTTAGGTGGTATAGATAATTTTACTCTAGTATTAGAAAATGGATTTTTTCTTCTCTGAACAAGTGGAATACAGGCATTGCTTTTAGAGTCATATTTACAAGAAAGAAACATTTCCTTATGGAAATATGTGGTATAAGGAAATCTGAAGTTTTCCATCACTTGGCGAAACAACCTGAGGGCGAATACCTAGGGCCAATTTAAAAAACAGCTGTACTGGAGGGGATCTGATTTTTGTTTCCTTTTACTCAATCCCTGGCCTTCTAAGGGACAAGTTTTGGTGTTTCACCCTCTTTAATACTCGACTTATCTGTATAGCAACCTATGATTGTACAGCAACCTAGGCCTCTCTTGCTACAATTTAGGCCATGACCTCTTTTTCTGTCCATCAGAGTTATGGACAGTACATTTCTCCTTCTTCTGTGCATATTTGAAGGTCATTACGCTCAAATGATGGAATGGGCAGACAATAACCTCATGAAGCTTAACAAAGGCAAATGCAGTGTCCTGTCCCTGAGGGAGAGTACCTTCCTACATCTGCGCAGTCTGTTGCCCAGCTGGCTTGGCAGCAGCTATACAGAGTGACACGCAGTGGATAATGTCTTAAAAATGAGTTCATCTTTTGTTTTCCTAGTCAAGTCTTTGCATAGATGTGTTTGTGTATGAAAAGGAGTTACTGAGAAGACACAGATCACTCTTCTGGGGGATGCAGAGTGGAATACAAAGATTCAACAGAAACAAAGTCAAACATGGAAAATTCCAGCTGGACGTACAGCAAATTCTTCCCCATAAAAGTGAACAAGCACTCTGGAACAGGTCAGTTACTCAGAGAGGCTGTGAAACCTCCACTATTCCTGCAAGTTTTGAAACCTCAGCTGGACAAGGTCCCAGGGAAGCTGATTTAAGTCCAAATTTAGCCCCACTCTGAGCATTTCTGAAAGGTATATGAAGTCTTAATCATAACCTTCATCAGCTACTATCAAGTGAATTAAGAGACAGAAAATCCAAATGCTTTTAAAGGAGAGATAAATAATATTAGTACACTGGAAAACAGACTAAAAATGGACAGGGTGAGAGCCTTTTCACATACTGAACAAATGCATAGAATTCAAATATTACAACACTACAAGAATTAATCAACATATTTCAAGGTATTTTATTCTTAATGCACCATGTATCTTTTGACATTAGCTTGTAGCTGTACCTTCTATCCTTGCTAGCCCTTTCCACACACTTTTCCATAAAATGTCATCCAAATCTGCAAAAGCCAGCATATTGTGTCATTATATTCACAATTCTAAGGTTTTTTTAAAGAGTCACTCTAGATTTGGAAAAAAATCAGAGACATCCTAGAGTTGTTAAAAGTTCCAATTTTATTCTCCTTATTAAAAAGAAAGATATTATTTTAATTACTTCTATATTCTCATGTGGTAGTATGCATTTTTTTCCTTTTTTATTCTACCGTGTTTAAAGACTAGCTTTGGTAATGAGCATCCATGCAAACAAGTGGAAAATGTAGTAGTTGAAAGGAAATTCACAAAAGCTTGCATAAGCATGTGCAATTGTGAATGTAACGATACACATTCACAGTGATGAGAGTAAGGCATCTCTAGGTGGAGTAGCAAAGTGAACAGTAAAATATTCGATGAGTTATATGCATCTCTTATTTTTCAGATTTTTCTCTGAGAAGAAGCATTTTGGACCCAAAGTATTAAATTACGATACGGAAGTTTTAATTTCCTCCCTGCTTTTTCTAGTCAGCCTTTCTGAAAATGCACATTGGTTCTACAAGCCCCTTACTGTACTGTAAATCCGATTCCATATTGCAAAGGATATTTTTGTTTGTTTGTTTTCTGCATGTATCTTTGGGTTGGGGAGTTCTGGCTATTTATATTTATACAATGTTTTCACTATTAGAGGAGATAACAAAAGGGGAAATTGCATATTGGTGTAAAAGAAACAATGAGAGGTTTTATTCTGAACTGCACAGATTATTTTGTTGTGTCTGCTCAGAATTGCATTTTACCAGACCTGGAATAAGATAAAGAAAACATCTAACATGCAGTGACTTCCTCCTGACAACATTTTGAAGGATTGTGCAGATGAGCCAATCAGGCTTTCATTCCTTCCCCAAAAAATCCTTCCTGTTCATAACAAGTGCTTTAAGATGTGAATATAGTAAAGGTCTGCATCAGCCTGCCATCAGTGACCACTGCTGACCAGAACTGGAAAGCACCAGATAGGCAGACATTTGCTGCCCTCTTTTGGAACATATAAGTGAAGATTCAGTGGACGGTTCCATGTGGTTTTGTTTTTATCAGATGTTTTCCTTTGCCACGTTCCTCACAATCAACGGATTTTTAGTCAACTTCTTGGCTTACTGAATTAAAAATTCATTGCTGGGTAAGGTACTTAAAATTCCACCAAAACAAAAAAAGGATTATTGAGACGGATTTTTTAGGTACACAGGTCATTTGGATACACTGAACACATTCTTTAATAACTGAGTAATTGGGCATTTGTTTTAATGGATAACTCTCATATGTTTTCTATTAATTTTAATAAAATGGTTTTATGCAAATATGTGAAGTGTGTGAAGTGTCCTTAAAAAAAAAATAGAGTTGGTCTTTCTGTTGTAACAGAAAAAATAATTCATAAAGAGTGATAATGTCTCTTTATGCGTAATAACTCTTTATTCATTATTTGTTCTTTACTGATTCTGCCTTGACTTTGACCTGACTGACAATTCACTAAATAATAGAACTAATGAACTAAGAATCAAATGAGATGCCACATAAAATTTTAATCTGAAATACTACAGAAGTGTAAGTACCTTATCAAAATTGTCATCACCTACAAACACAGCAAGGAAATTATCAGCGACCTATCAGAGACCTTAAGTGGGGCATTAGGACAATAGAAACAGGATATAATACCCATCAAGGTCATCAGAACTGTACCAGAAAAAAAAATGGCTGTTTGAAAAGAAAGCAATGAGGAGTGTTTTGAAGCAGTTATGGTAGTAAATTAAGGAGCTTCTACTAAGCAACATAGGTTGCTAAAGATAACATCATTGCATGCACAAAGGAAAGTCCATTTACACTACAATCACTGTACACACAGGTTAATCTGTAGCAATACTTTTTCCTGGCCTTTTCTTTTCATCTTCTCATCTTTTCTGTATATGACAAAAAATATTTTTGCTGTCATTGAAATTTTTGGGCAGAAAAACCTTAATCAAATTAAAGGAACCATTCTTATTGTCAGAAGTACTATCCTATTTTATATAAAATACTGTACCAATTTTATACATGATAATTGTTTCATTGTTGTGCTTTAATGAACATGCTATGTTGTAAAAACAGAATAGGACAATTCCTTTTGTTATCAAAATCTCTATAAAAGCACTTTATAGTGGATGCCACTAAAATAAATTCTCTATGTTTTATGACGGGTCTCAATCTTAGAGCAAGATCCTGAGACCACTATTTCCTGCATTTAGGTAGTAGCTGTTGGGCTTAAATGCAATGTCTGTTTTATGTCTAGACCAGGCTCTATGAAGCTCCAAATTCTAATTCTGCTGGGGGTTTAAAATATGTAAGACATTTGTGAACTGTCTGGTCCTGAGTCAGAGAATACAGTAACTAAGCTGTGTGAGCCTAGAATTAATTACATTGCTTGGTGTGATTTCTATCATTGAGACTACTAAAGTAACTTTAATGTCAACAGTGATTTATCAACATCATCAAATCTGAGGAACAAGATGGTAAAGAACTGTGAATCTTTTAGAAGTTAACTATATATTGACAAATTTGGCACATTCAATGCCATGGTTCTACAGCCCCTATTCAGTGAAATATTATTAACCAAAGCTCTTACATAGTACCTCTTCAAAACAGTTTACTTTCTAGAGAGGAAGTTAAAAAGATACACCGAACTCTAAAGCTTTCTTGGGTTATATACAGTGCTGAAATATTTCTTCTCCACTGCTTACCAGTCTGTTAAGCTTTCAACTTTAGAAGTATTTTGGCTTTAAAATACAAAATTACAGTTATACATTGTATGGGGTTTTTTGCAGTAAAAGTATTTTTGTCATTGCTCAGAGAGACCCAGGAGCCAGATCAACCCTTACAATTACTTTGTCATTTTTCTTGTTGATTCTGGACCTAATAGGAATAACAGTGTTCTTTTCTGCTCGCCTTAAAAATTTTGAATCATTTAATCTCTTCCATATTTTGTTTTTGCCACAGTCTTTTTTGCAGTTCTCAGCTAACAGGCTTAATTAAACTAGAACAGTCAAATCAAGATTGAGAATATCCCTAAAATGTTGCTTTGGAAAACCTGAAATATTTTTTTATTGCCCACTACATCCCCATTAATTGTGCTTATTTATTATTTACTTATTTCCTAGTATATTATGCATACTATGTGTGCATACATACTACAGTAGAAGCAATTCTGACCAAATTGTGTGAGTCTATTAAGAGTACAGGCCTTTAAAAATTAGTGTGTTTTTTTACATCTTTCACAGAAACTCAGTGAATAATGTTAGTCTAAGCCTACCAAGCAAAGAAAATGGAGTATTGATTCTACCACAAACACAGTTCATTCTGATTCTGTTCTAATTCTTGAAGACAAGAGAAAATTTCCCTACAGTTAGAGAAATCTAACTGGTTTTAAGTGGAGTCTGGAATGATTTATTAATTTTTCAGCCATCAATATTAAAAATCTACTGAAGAAGATTTATCACCTGCGATCACAGAAAATTATTTTTATTTATTTTTTACTTCCATTTCGCCTGCAGCTAGAAATTTGAAAACTTTCTCAGCCGTAACTAGAGCATAATTTCTGTCAGTGGCACTTCCAAATATACAATCAGTCATCCTCATCAATAAACTATGATGATTTTAGAAAGTGGTATGTGGGGAAGAGAGTATAGAAGCCACAGCACCGACAATCTCAGACAATAGATCATTACAATGTCCTCCAAGGCCATCAGTGGAATGGCTCATCTACTGTCTTTACAATTCCCCATGTAGCTATTCAGCAGAACTGATTGTGATAAAGAATTTGTATAGGTGGCATTAGAGTTGCCATAAAAGGTCTTAATAGCTTATGTTGTAGTAGGTGTTATAACCCTATTTTGAACATATCTTTCCAACTATATCTGCAAAAATCACAGTTACATGGCTGCATCGGTAAAAAGCATACATTTGTGTTTGCACATAAAATCTGAATGTCTATATATCTACAGTTAGATATTTTGGCTTTTTCCTAGAGTGATGATAAATGTCATAATTAAAGCAACAGCATCTATAGCCAGAATAGGCTTACTATTAACTTGACATGTTCAGATTTTATCTGCTTTCTTCCATTCACCAACCATAACATGAAACTTTTAAAACATGCAATAACTATTGCATCATGAAATTATATTTTTATTTATGTAGCCTCTAAGCCTTCCCTGTTCCTATCAAGAGATTTTTTTTTTTTCCAACAAAGTAGTTAATTGGCTTCACAGTTTAATTTACTTATACCATAAATTGCACGCTGCCTGAATACTACACTATAGCAACAAGATGTCAATATTCATGAAGGCATAAGGATACAATATGCACTATAAACTTGCAGCTCCCTAGCTCTTTCAGTAATGTGTTCATATCTTTCGGGTCATACCTTTTAGTAGTCTCAATAACCTGAGAGAAGTAGAAAAGACATATATAGTGCACTTCCAGGGGACACATGATGAGAGCTGTTTCATCATATGTGCAGTGTGAGCTGTGTCTCTCTCCAGAGATCTTCAAGGGTTTAGGATAATAGGAAGGCAAAGAGAGACAGAGAGAGGTGAACCACAGCTCTCAGCTTTTTTATTCCTAGTTCTGGTTTGCTTAAGGGTTTTAAAACTGTCACTAAGATCAAAAGCCTAGCACTTAAGACAGCCCTCAGGCAGTCAAAGAACAACACTTTCATGTTTAGTGCCTCCCACCAGAATTCATAATATAGAGGCTGCCTATCCTTTCTACAGTTGCAGTGTTTCCTAATTGGGTATAATGGATACTAGCAAATGTGTATGCCATCAGATTTCCTACAAATTTCCTGTATCTGAACATCAAAAATATGTGAAAATATATGCCAGTATACTGAGGAATACCATATACATGGACTTAACTTCCAAATGTCTAGTTCTGTCCAGCTACCCTCTGCAAAGGAAACTTCACAGGACTGTAGGTTCCTCTAATCTGGGAAAAAGTCATGCCCGCAGTATTCCTTGCTCTTTCTGTCCCTCTGTATTGGCAACCTATCTTAGAAAATAGCTGCTGGCCATCCCACTTTGAAACATAACTGTCAATCTTTATATGAAGATGCATCTGGATATAAACCATAGATACCATCCAGACAGGTTACTTCATAAAATCTCTGAGACATCTGCTAATGCTATTTTTAAGAATTCTTCCTAACTCCTGCTGATTTTCTAGTTTTGTATTAAGTGCTACTCACTCTGACAGGCTTCAAGACAAAACCCACATTTAAATAGTGGTAAATCATATATGTATTCTCTTACTGTAACCAAACATAAAATGAGATGGATAAGTAGATTGATCATTTATTGGAGGCTTTTTTTGGCTTGTATTTCTGGCCACTGTCAGAAAAAAAATGAGTTTAGAACAATATTCCCAGAAGGAAAATATTTTAATTTACTTCTGAAGCAAATGCAAATTACTAACGTCAGGAATTTCATCTGCACAAAATTCTTCTAAAAAAGATTATTCCAATAGCTAAAATTCTTAGAAGTATATAACATTTTTATAATATCATAATTGTTTTGGAGACTTTTCCTTGGAAAAAAATTTAAAAGAAGAAAATTACAGGCAGCAAGCTTTAACGTGAGACATATGAGTGCATGTTGACTATATTCCTAGGAACATAATTCCTAGGAAAGTGTCTTCATCAGAAACCATAGAAAGTGCACCCCACAGAGCAGAAAAAGTAGTATTTATTCAGCCCTGTGATGACATTACCAGTGGTCTAGCCTTGGCCACTCATCTCCTGGGTGATTCTGAACAAATTGATCCATTTTTGTCCTTTTCAATAAAACAGAGACAATGACATTACCTCCTTTGGGAAGCTCTCCAACATCTCCTGATAGAAAAGGTTGTTAGGCTGTAACTTACAGCCTCATCAGAACCAAAATAATTTTTTATTGATTGCCAGTGAAAGTAGCTTTTTCAGGACTTCCAGCTTTCTTTCTAACACTTTCAAATTTCAAGTCACTTATGCTGACTCATATTATATGTCTTCCTGTATATCTGTACAGCATCCAGTACTGAGATATTTACAACCTCATGAAGTCCAACAGAGATCATAATAACAGTAAAGTGTAAGTTTAGAGATGTTTTTGAAGTCCAGTGTTAGGGATAATATTTTTTTCAGAATTCTGATTTTCAGAGTAATCATTTAACCTCTGCCTAGAACCACAGTTTGGATCATGACAGCCTTTTGTGTGATTGGGATACAACATCTACTTCAGTGCCATTTCATTTTCAGTTTCGTATGCATTTGCCTGAGCTAAGTATTGTGGTAGCTTGTGTCCTTATTGACTTATTTCTGTCATGAGACGTTAGTAGCAATGTGATATAACAAGCTGTGGCACAGTAACCCAGTACAATCCAGTGAAACAGGGTGTGTAGGAAACTTCACTGAAGTGCTCTTTTTGCCTTCTACAAAGATCAGACCATTTGACACCTACAGTCATCTCAATTTGAGTGAGTAGATGACACTGCAAGGCAAATGGAGCTATGATGTTGTTGCAGGATTTGAAATGTGAGAAGTACATTCTTCTAATTCTACACAGACAAACAGAAAGCAATAAACCATTCAGATAATACGCAAAACAACCAAACAGTAAAACTTTCACAGAAGTTATGTAAGAGAATTTTCTTGTAATTTGTGGTCTTAGATTGATTTTATACAGCCTTCAAGCTAACCAAAATCATGAGAGAAAATCTCTGAGCCTGTCTTTTCTGCATGCCACCATAGTAAACCACAAACCATTATTCCTGTAACAAAATATCTCTTAAAAAATCAGTCAAATTATATAGTTACCAATCAACAACACCCCACAAATACTTAGTTTTAAGATAACTGTGTAAGAAAATTTTTGTAGTAAGTGTCATAACCTTTGAATGAAACTTACAAGAGTTTATCATACTTCTAATTATGTTAATAAAGTACCAAGAGGCTTATGCATTTTCACTTGATTCAAAATAAATCCATAGCTTGGTAGACCTGCATGCAGTTTCCTGCCCTTCTCTAAATTCCAAATATGTAGGCTCTTAGTGCTTCCATTCTGCACTGCTAAAATGGAAGGAAAAGACTATACTGTTGCTGTCAGAATAAGTGGGGTCTGAAGGACCATAATTTCTCACCCCTCCTGCTCGGTGCAGCCTCAATTGCTCTGAGTGTGCCCTCTGAGTCAGATGACAAGAAACGGACTACAGCATAGCAATGCTCAGCCTCTTCCTCGCAGAATTTTTCTGTCACACTGCATGACTGAGGGAGTTACGTAAAGCCAGAGCCTGGCCTAGTTAAAAATCAAAGCCAGGGAGATGCCCGTATTAAGGTCTAGAATTTTCAATCCAGCTGGCATGGGAGTCTGACAAAATACGCTGTCTCTCACCCCTGAAAACACCATGAAGCTGTTCTCTGCCTTTCCCAAGTCCTAAGTGACTGATCCTAGTAAAACTAGACTTGCTATTGCAAGTCCCTTTCCCACTTATGCTAAGTAGTTTGGATATTGGTTAATTTGAGTTTAATATTTACATTTGGTAAGGAAAAACCTATTTCTTAATGAAGGGTGTCAACTATTTATTCTTCAGACATTCATCATGGCATTTCCTAAATTTTCAAGAAAACATTTGGATCTGACTATCGAGCGCACCATCAATTATCTGCAATTATTTCATTTGTGCATGTGCAAAAAACAAGGCATATAAAGAAGGAATTCATTTTTAAACTATTCAAAGTGCTCACTAAAAACACTTATTGTAATTCTCTGAAAAAGATTTCCTTCTTTCAATTCACAGAGCCCGAAAAAATTCTGGACACATATGAAGTGAGTAAAGAAGTACCCATCTTAGCATTCTAGACAAGAAGTCTATACACATTTTTTTACATGTAAGTTGAAAGCAATGTCAGGTGCATTAGACTATAAACTCTAATAGAACTGTGAAGTTTAAAGCTGTTATACCGGGAAAACACCCAGGCTACCTATTGATGCCTTTTATCCCTATTCATTAGTATTACTGCAGCAGTCTGTGTTCTGAAAGTTCTGCCTGATGGTTCAGAGCCTTGTCATGGAAGGCACTGTACATGCAGTGCTGAAAAAGCTTTCAGTGGAGACATGTGAGAGGCTACTGGCAGTGCTAAAGACTACAAAAAAAGACAAAATGGGAGAACTGGAGTGAGAGCTCTAAAGAACATTGTGTCATGTGGCCCAACTGTAAAATAGAAAAATTGCATGCAATTATTTTCCAAGCTGAGTGTGATGATGTGAAAGGGACAAACTAATGATGATGCACTCTGCTTGTTAGAGGTATTTCCTTCCTGCAGCTCAAGGTTACAAGTGCTCTTCGCTTAGCTGTTTTTTCTTCCTTCCACTAGAATTGTGATGGTTACAAATAAATTCTGTAAACAGGGAGTTAGTAACACTCCAAAGGCATTATGAAATAATTTTAGATCCTAATGCCAGACATACAGTCTTAGCAATATTTTTTTCCTGACTTCAAGCATCCTGTATTGATTGATTAATTATTCTACCAATGAACTAACAAATATTGACCTTATAGAGTTGAGCAGCATTTAGCCAAAAGTCAGTAATCCACATCGATCACTTAATGGAACATCAAAGCTCAGCATCTCTGACAGTTTTATGTCATTCAGCAAAAATCTGTCTATGTTTTGATGATACCTTGACCTTTCTTATTAGGCATCCTTGGGAGAAAACTAAGAGCAATAATGAAATTAAACCTGTGGATAATAATTTACTATCTAGAGTGAAACAGTCACTCAGAATGCTCCCTGCAGATTTACCTACAATCAGGGGCAGCCTGTCTTTTAAAAACTAAAAATACTATTTTCTAGTTCTACAATCGGACATCACAATATACAAATGTGATTTTACGACATCAGAGTATTAGGGAAAAATAAGGAGAAGGTGCTGGTATATGTATTTAAAAAAAAAAAGAAAACTCAAACCCACAATTTCAGAATAGGACTGTGAAGCCCTCTTAATAGCTAGGGATCTGTCTATGCAACTGTAATGGCAGCAGTTCAATTCACCCTGCCTGTGCACAAGGGCTGTTACTAACATCCCTGATCAGGTACACAGAACAGGGTTACTGCTACAAGCTCTGAGCAGATCCAGAGAATACCCTTGCTAAGCTTATTTACTCTGTTTCTGGGGTGTGTTTTCTCAACCTCTAAACCTAGCTAATGTGTATTTTCACACACAGCAAACATCACAATCACATATGACTGAAAGCATAGATGTACCCTGAGGGTATTAGTGAGAGGCAGTAGCAGCTCATGGGAAACGTTTCTCACGCAGCTTCCCTCTGCAGAGAAGGAAAATCTCCAGAGTGTTTGCATTAGTGGTGAGCACCTCAAGCCAGCTCATCTCACTTCTTCAAGCTAATGCCAATCATTAGGCTAGTGAAATATCCCAATATATAGCTATCCTAATATTATTATAGTCAGAAGCAAGCTTCAGTTTATACAAAGAAAATCCCAGATCCCTGGGTGACAGGAGCAGTGGAACAATGACAAAGAAAGCATAAAAATTAAACTGGGATAGAAGGACAAGGTAGAAGATTATCACATCAGCTTTTTAGCTCCAGCAGCTGAAGTAGTTCCTCCTCTTGCAAGAAACAAGTCTAGGAAATCCCCTTCTTCTAGTTTTACAGAGGGCTCATTCTAATCTTCTTGTTTTATTATTCAAGTATCGCTTGCCTAGAACAAGGTGCTGTAGAAAGCACATTAAGCTGGTATTTACTTATTTAAGTAGCTCGTGAGATTCAGGCAAGAAGTGTTTCCCCGCCCTGAACCCATTGCTTCATTAGGCTGGTTTACAGACGAAGCTAGTCCAGCCATCCCTTTCCCTAACTTTCAAAGATTTTCTTTTGATCCCAGCCTAAAATGGATAAATAAACATTGCTGTGTTGTGTCCTACTCAATACTGCTGCCTAAAGAAATATGTGAGATGGGTCCATCTGAGTTGTGAGAAATTAGGTAGAGTTCTACTGAAAGCCAAAAGAGACAATGCAAAGAATTTCAGTCCCAAAGCTTCGGAAGGCTTTGATCGCAGCAATCTGGGTATGGAGAGTTGTGATTCAGCCCCCTGAAAATGTTGCTACTGTAAGTCAAGATTGTTACCATAGAGGTGTCCTAACAATGGTTATTTCTTATTCACTGACACAGTAATTCATCATTTCAATCCTTCTAGTCATTTCACTGGGATCTCATGAGAAAGTCCCTGCGTTTGGCAAAATCTTTGTTTTTCTACTAGTGTTATGTTGCATCCAGGCTGGTTTTTTTGCTTTGAGTGGCTGATTTTTACTGAAAAGAAAATTTTTCAAGCTGTATTGGTGAGCATTTCAAATATTTTGCCAAGAGAACATTTTAAACTTGTTGCCAGCTAAACTGTATGCATGAGTTACAATGAGAAAATGGTGGTTCAATATTAAAATAGATTATGCTTGTGGTTCAACAGAACACTGAGCATTTAACTTTCATATCTGCTAATGATGTAGCCCAAGTAAGAAACCAGATTTTGAAAACTGCCCAGTAACCAGCAAGCCTTAAAAAATTAACCTTAAGGGGACCAGAGATTTTTAAAAATGATGGCATTCAGTGTCTAAAATCCATCACACATACTTAGAAAATCTACCTCAATTTCCTTAGTGAAAGTTATTGGTTATATTTCTTTGCAGCCTGTAAGTGTTGTGAGGTCATTTGCAGTTTATAAAAAACTATAGTGCTGTAGAAATACACCTTCTGCACTAATCAAGTGTTAGACAATCTCACCATTTCCTACATTCTGGCTTAGGGTATAATTGTCTCTTACAAAACCTTTTCCAGTGGAAGAAAATCATAGGTAAGTGAGCTGTAAGTTCATCACACATGTCCATCTCCTAACCTTAAAGCACAATCAAATCTAACTTGTATTATTATACATAAATTCGAGGGGCTAAGCACACTGGGTTTTTTACTAAAAATTCAGATATATTCTCTGTTCAAGTTGCTCAAAACCATAAGTCTATTTCTTATGATATTCAAATTCATTGTGTGCGAAGACATACAACTCCCCATTTGTTTGTTTCTATTATACTAAATAACACACCTTATTTAAGAGTTTCATCTGAAATTACAGCATGGAGCAGAACTCTGGAAACAGACAATCTGACTTCCCAAATTGTCCATAATCTAGAATAATAACTAAGCATTTTACCACACACAGTATAGATGAAATTGAATGCTATTATCAGTATCTGGAATAAAGGACACTATTTGTCTGCTGCCCTACAACAGATATTCAAGTCTGCACATTCACACAGACACACACACGCGCTTCCATCTACAGAACTGAAGAGATACATTATTTAAAACCACTTCCAAATGATGGAGGTTTTTTTTTTTATCGCCCTGCCATTTATAATATATGCTTTGTGCACAAAACTGTACCAAATAGGGAACTCAGTTGAAAATAAATTGTGCTGTTGTTCTCTTCTTGAGTGTTAATTTGCTTCTAAATTTTCTATATGTACCCTCTTTAAAATGGTACATTCTGTTTCTATTTTACTGTATTCAGCAATCAGTGTCAATTACTCTTGGTAACCATGGCAACAAGGCAACTAACTGTTCTTAAATCTTCATTTGTCCACTATTTTTACAAAATACTATACAGTTAAGAATGTTTTCTTAATAAATACACAGGGAAAAAGCTGGAAGGGAGAAATGCATAACCTCTTTTAACAAGTAACACGTTGACAATATATTCTGCAATATAAACATGTTTTCCAGATTTAAACATTCTTTAGGAATGAACGCTATAGTAATAGCAATTTCACAGTTTTCAGGATCTTCAAGACTATACTCTACAATTTTTCATTTCTTGTCTGTATTTAATATCTTCCCAGAGGACCTGTGGAAGCTTTTCTGATATTAGGAATTTACCTTCTGTAATAGTCTGCTTCTGGGCTACTACAAATATCATAAGAAAATAGCTAAAGACCCTAGGACAAGCATAGTTCTCCAGCTTATTTTGGCAGCCTCAAAGGTTAGTAAAGTATGCAATAGTACAGAATAATTTCAGCTGTTTCTGTGATTCTCATGAGCTCCAGTCCAGAGATAAAAAAGACTGATATTTGCGTAAACAATCAGAGACTTGATATGGGCAGATCAAGGCAGATCAACATGCAGAAAAACTAAAAAGTGTCATGCCATGAAGTGAGAAAACTGGAGAAAAGGTTTTTTCCTGTAAACATGGAAATCTGTACTGAGCTATCATACAGCAAACTATGTGGAAGGAAAAAAGAAATGAGTGATTGCGTGCATCTCTTCTGTTTGGAGACAAGAGAAACCCAATTTTTTTTTTCAAATAAAAAGCACTAAAAAATGTGATGCATTAAAAGGATTGCATGACCAGTTTCTAGGGCATGAACTCCTTAGGAATACATTCATTTTTATCACTAATAATACAATAATGTAAGCAAGCCTTGTTGTGATGTGTGCAAAAATATTTCCTTATCACAACATTCTATAAAATTACCAGATTGTATGCATTTATCCTCTTCAATACAAGACAGTTTGCATTTAATGCTGCGAAGTGTGCAGTCCAGTTTTACTTTTCTCTTCTTCAGACAGCTGCTTCCAGAGTGTCTTCTTCTCCTAGCCATGCACTTCATACCACTGTGAATTTCTCTAAAAAATGTTTGGTTTCTTTTCATGTAGTGAGAAATATATGCACGTACACACATACACACACACATCCTACCTGCATCACTTGGAGCAGAATTGTTATTTTCTGAACATGAATCTAGAAAATACAGGTTTGCCAGATAAAGGATAGACAAAAACTACAGGGAATTGAAGTTGACTTTTCAGAATGGAACTTTTTTTTAGCTCTAAGCAGATATTTCTATACTCTCTCCCTAGTAAATCCCACAGAAATTTGGATTTGATTTGCAAAAAATGCACTTGTAGTTGCAATGTCTCATGATACCCTCAAGTACATCAACATAGACAGTGTCACAGCTGCCCAGCAGTCTTATCTACAGTCTCATTTTACCCATACAATATAAGCAAATGGAGAACTCTACACAGAAATGGGGCACTCTGGATATAGGCCGTGATAGACACGAAGATTTAGTCCCAGTTATTCCCTCTGCTCTTTCAAATTTGTGTAAATCATTTTTTGTGATTATTGAAAGCAGTGGCTAAGTTGATGAATAACTGCTTTCTACAACAAATTCCCATCTTATATACTTTTTTACACAAATTTGGGCGTGAAATAAGATGTGGTAAGTTCCACTATTGCTTTTCATAAATATGCAGTCTAAGTACAATCCTACTTGGAACGAGCACCCAATTTTTGCAAAACAGACAGCGCCTTCCTACTTCTACAGTCTTTTCAATTGCATTGCACTAACCATTTTCCCAGTCTAGATGTAGCCATGTCTCTCATAAGACTTGCTTGAATTTACCCTCATCAAAAATTCTTTCTCTCTGACATAAGGGTTAAATAAAAAGGTATTCTGACAATATATAACTTCTCCTTTATGAAGATATGTTTTGTTTTCTTCTTTATTTTTCTTTTTTCCCCTCTTTATTTTTTTCCTTTTCCCAAAGGGAAGTGAGTATCTTTGATGTTGTCAGGCTGCTTACCAAGATTACTATTCTACATTCGGTGAACTGAAGGCAATATCAGTATTTTCCATTTATCAAGTGTTCCCTTATGTAACGTTTCAAGGAAAATTTTACAGCTCCTGCTGGGGTATAGCTGAATCTCTTTCACTGTCACTGCATCTGAGCCGAAGGAATGAAATTTAATGGTAAAATGTACGTTGGAACCAAGAAAAAGACCACTATAATACTGTCATTGTCATACCATTACAAGGATTTTATAATGTACAGCTACTGCTTTTCTCAATTGACATCATATAGGGCTCAGCTAATGAAATGAGACGTGGAACATAATGCACCAACTAGATGCTGGACAGGAAACAGTAAATGGATCAAGAATCCAGCCCCCTAGCTAAAGCAGTCAAAACTCTGAATAGCAAAGAGACTAATGTTTTTAGCCATTTTCTCTTCCAGATATAAGCCATAAAAAAACCAGCACTGAAATATTTCTGTTATCTGGCTGCCCACCCTATTGTGAAAGCCATGCTCAAAAGCCAGCCATGCTCAAAAGCATTTGTTTTTAAATGAATCATGACAACGCAATAGAGATGCCACATGCAGATTAAGTTCAAATCCATCGCAGAAGCTGTGGCTTATATCAGTGAATTCCAAAGTACAAGAATTGCTTGCAGTCAGAGAAAGTTCATCATTTCAAAAGAGGAAAAATGACAGACATGGGGAACTACAGGTCAGTGTCACCCCAGATCCAAGCAGGATCATGGAGCAGATACTCCTGGAAACTATGCTAAGGCACATGGAATACAAGGAGGTGATTGGTGACAGGCAGCATGGCTTCACCAAAAGGTAAATCATGCCTGATAAATTTGATGGCCTTTATGATGGGGTTACAGCATTGGTGGGCAAGGGAAAAGACATCATCTACCTGCACTTGTGTGTTTGACACTGTCCCACACAACATCCTTGTCTCTAAAGTGGAGGGAATGGATTTGATGAATGGACATCATGGAAATGGAATTGGATGGATGGTTGAGTACTGCATCCAGTTCTGGGCCCCTCAGTTTAGGAAGGACCTTGGGAGGCTGGAACGCGTCCAGAGGAGGGCAACAAGACTGGTGAAGGGCTTGGAGCACAGGCCAATAAAGAATGGCTGAGGGAGATGGGGTTGTTTAGCCTGGAAAAAAGAGGCTCAGGGGAGACCTTATCACTCTCTACAACAGTCTGACAGGAGGCTGTGGCCAGGTGAGGGTCAGTCTCTTCTCCCAGGCAACCAGTGACAGAACAAGAGGGCACAGTCTTAAGCTGCATCAGGGGAAGTTTAGGTTAGATATCATGAAAAAAATTCTTTACTGAAAGAGTGATTGGACACTGGAATCATCTGCCCAGGGAGGTGGTGGAGTCACCATCCCTGGACATGTTTGAAAAAAGACTCGATGCGGCACTCAGTGCCACAGTTTAGTTTATGAGGAGGTGTTAGGTCATAGGTTGGGCTTGATGATCTCAAAGGTCTTTTCCAACCTAGTTCACTCTGTGATTCTGTCATGGTTTAAGCCCAGGTGGAGATGAAACACCACAGAGCCCCTCACTCAACCCCCTTCTTCTCTTCTCCCCACCCTGATGGAAGGAGGAGGAGAATCAAAGAAAAACTTGTATGTTCATATAAGAACTGTTTAATAATTGAAAATAAAGTAAAATGCAATAATAATGGTAACTAATAATAATGGCAATAAAAAGGAAACAAACAGGTGATGCACAATGCAATTGCTCACCAGCAACTGAGGATGCCAGACCCCCCTTCCCGAACCCAGATCTGCTGTGCTTCTGGGTAGCTCCCCCCAGTTTATATCCAGGGTGTGACTTCTGTGGTGTGGAATATTCCTTTAGTCAGTTCCAGTCACCTGTCTTGGCTATGCTACTTCATATTTAGTTTAGGGATTTTGGGAGTTTTATTTGCATACCTCCTCACTTGCAGAGCATGAGACAACGGAAGAAAGTCCTTGGCTTAGGATAAACATGCCTTAGCAAACCCCAAACATCAGTGTGTTATCAACACCATTCTCATTCTGAATCCAAACCACAGCATTTTAACACCTACTGAGAAGAAATTAGCTCTACCCTAGCTGAAACCAGGACAAGTTGGAATTCATTAAACTGCTTGATTTTTCAGTGGTGGTGAGAACATAAAAACTCTAAAAAATTATTTGTGTAACACCCAATTCTAACCAAAATGTTTTCAAAATTTGAATCTAAACTAGAAAGAAGTAATGATCTATGTAAAAATAATAATTGCACCATTGGATCAGCCTGACTTACATATACATTGCACTTTCCTGAAAGCTATAAACTTTAATTTGTCCCTAGAGCTAATTAGGGGCAAGAAAATGCAATTCCTCTGTTAATAAATCTCTCTCTGAATAATGTTTTTATACTAAGATAAATCAAAGACAAATAGCACCATCATACTTCTTCAGAACATACGTTTTATTTTAAAACAGAAAAATGTGTCTTCCTAAAACAAGGGAAGGTTTTTCTTTAGAGAACTACCACGTTTTCCTATGCTTCTGGGTTATTTGCTCTGAGTTTAAGCATCTACATTGGCTTTTACCCTTCCCAAATGTGTCAACACAGTTGACTGTATATTTTCCGTAGTATAGGTAGGATTTTTCATTGCTTGTGTTAGTAAATATTACTTCTGCTGAAAACTAAAGAAATTGACTTTTGTGGTTTGCATTTACATTTTCTAAGTTATATTTATGACACATTTGCAGTCACTTCACTGCAGTCTAAAAAGAAAAAATATTCCCAGGGTTTGTAGGATTTTTACATTTACTTATATTAAAAAAATACCACAATGCGCAATTTTGTACTGCTTTGAAGAACGCAGGATAATCGAATTTCCCTGATAGTGTATTTTTCATTTTCCTTCTATTCATTTATATATTGTCATTAGGCTGAAATATAGTGCCATTTTGTAGCTATCAATATAAAGAACAAACTCAAATTGTGTTTCAAAGCACAGAGTTCCAATAGGTTGTTTAAAATTAAACTGTACCATGTATACAAACATTATATAGAACATACTGGATGAACACTGGCTGTGGTAAGGGCAAGTCACATGAGAAAAATTATTCTCTTTTTCATAGAATAGTGGTTCTCTTTTTCATAGATTGGCTGCTAAAAGGCACCAGAATCTGAGCACAAATCTATGTAACATTAAAACCTGGAGTAAAATCTCACATGGACTCCAATGTCCATGCCTTTGTGGTTTATAATTTCATAAATATAAAGCAAATATGAAATTATAAGATACATGGAATATTTCTTTCCTCAAATTCAGATTATAAGATATAATAGGTGACTTACAGTGCCTGAACAGTTTATGTCATACTGCTTACAAATAAGGTCCGTGAGATTGGAAAACTCTAATCTACAAATAAAAGTAGGTTTTTTTAAGAATGAGGGAAATCTTTATGAAATGTTTATAGACAGAGGAATGCAAGTAAATGGCATGGAACAATAATTCTCTTTTTTTCCATATTATATTTTAGAATATACCAATTTTGTTATGCTCATGCATAAAAATAAACCTATTAAGATTTGTAAAAGGGATCACTTTGCAGAATTCTCTGTTTATGGCATGGTTTTCTGTCTTCTCATATTAAAAACAGTACCTAATATCTTGGTCTTAATTAGATTTTAGAAAACTGTAACGGCTTCATGAAGATTTTCTTTATTTTCACAAAATTGCATGTATTGTGTAGATGTCCTTTTGGGATTTAATGATCATTATGAAGTGTCAGGACATATGGCACTTAATTTTTTCTGTGAGTACTGACCTAATTTCCCCTTATTAAGAACTCCTTATCAGATTGAGATGGAGTCTAACCCCACCACTGAAAAACACCTGTAAGATGATTTGGAGTCATATTACTAATAAAACAGCAGACAAAGATTTCCTCCCCAGAAAATTAGCATTTCCATCCGTCTCTGAATGAAATGACAGGAGGTAACTCTTCTGCGTATCAGATATGCTGAACAGAAAAATCCTGTTGCAGTAAAACTGGGGAGTCACCACTGAGCTAATTGAATCAGGGTTGATATGATCGTAAGAGATAAAAACACATTAAACAAATTAGGATATTTTACAATACACTATATGATTTAAAATTCACATTTTCCCAACAGAAGGTGATCCATGATGCCCTAAATATGGATGGTATATTACTAGCAAAGTTTTAGATTTCAAAGTGTAATTAAACTAAGAGGAAACTGCTTTAGAACAAATTATAAAAAAAAAAAAAACTTTAAAACCTTATGCATCTTTCATGTTCCTTTTCTTTCCACTTTTTAAAATGTTCATTATTAAATCAATCTAAAGGAAAAAAAAATAAATTTAGCTTACACTTCTGGAAAATTACAATTTTTCTGATCATTGTAGCTGAAATCTCCACTCCATTTTCCCCTATTCTTGCACTAAACAGTTTCAATTAATCCTTTTTTTTTTCCTCTCACATTTGCATCAGAATGTATCTATCTTTTACAGTTTGTATCCCTCTTCTTTTTTTTTTCCAGTGCTATCACATCTTCTGTTGTTTGGCTTTTGGTGTTCTGGTCCAGAGTGGCCTTTAATAAAACTCATATCATGCAGTTTAAGGTCCCCAGCCATCTGCTACACTGAGTCTTCTGAGTAAACCCATGATACACGGAAAATGCATGCACACAGAAGATGGCTCTTTCTGGTGATAGAGAGGAACAGTGAAAAAAATTTTAAAAATAAAGATTCCTTTGCCATCTTTCAAGAAGCCCATTTGGATTTCAAGATTCCTTTGGATCATCGTATTTTCGACTGTTTCATTTCAAAGTGAGAACCATCACTGGAAGACAGACAATGTGTCAGCAGGAGCCTAATTATAGAGAATTGTAGGAAATATCTTGAAACATCTATAATATTCACACAGGCTGTCCTCAGTTTCATTGTCTCAACACACTGGTATTTCCTTTTGGTAGCTAGCCCTGCGCAGATTATAAAAGTGAGGACAAAATGGGAAATTATTATAAGAATCAGACTATCTGGTTCCTTTTTAGAGTTTAAGTTTTAGGTGCTCCTTCTCTTCTGCTTGGGGTTTGGCTGTGTGTGGTAGGATTTTTTTTTTTCTTCTAAGCAAACACATTTCATACTACATATACACTAATTGCTGAAGAATTAGGATTAGCAAAAACTACTGGGAATTAGACTTATTTATAGTTCCAGATAGTTGATGCATTCTGGTTTTGATACGCTTCCATGTTAAATCCAGAATTAGACTACAGTTTCAGAAATACCTTCACATTTCATTCTGTGCTTAAGAGTCAGCAAAGACTAAGGCATAATTCTGACTTCTTTATTTCTTATGTTGCAGGTTGCTTATATATGTTAGCAGGCTGAGGTAGTTACGGAATAAATAAACTTATATTCCTAAAAAGCAAACTCAAGGACAAAAAGTTATGATAAAATAACAATAAAATGTTGTGTTTCTTGGACATAAAAAGCATAATAGAGTTTATTTTCAGAGTTAAGAACATCAGTTGATGAAATAATTAAGAAATATAACCACCAAAGTGAGTTATTGTGTTCCGTTGTGGCTACTTCCATCAAGAATAATAAAATTAGAAAAATTAGGAAAAAAATAGAAATAATATCTTGACAATAAGGTACGATAATGTTAGGTGGCAAGAGTAATTGCAGTTAGCATTTGTTTTGTGCTTATCTTTACACGAATTAAGGATAACGAAAAAGTAAAAAAAAATAAAGGAACCAGTCTGAAATGGGTAATTACATGATAATGGGCATCAATGGAACATACTCATCCTTCTGGGACTCCTTCCCAAGTTCTGTTCTCATGATAGTACAGTTTTCAGTTCTGTGCCTGCTGGTGCAGTTTTAGTCTAGTTAATAGAAGAATTCAGTTAATTTAATGATGTATGGCACAATTCATATACATTTTATTTGCTCTGTTTTTGTTCAACAATGCAAAGGAGTAGAGCGATGATCCAGGAGAGAAAGCAATGAAAAGATGGCTAATATCACTAATATCTCCAGTATGACCTAGATCAGAGCTCAAAACTCCCCAGGAAACAAATTTTTGGAAGTTAATGATATATCACATGAGTTCTCTTGGCAAGCTGCCTGAGGCACCCGGCTTGTAAGCTGAGAAGCCTTGTTTCAAAGAGCAGTCCATTTCCTAAAAACAATGTATGTTCATAGAGCCTAAAGCCTTGCATCATATCCAAACTTGATGACTCTCAGCTGTCAAATATGTCGACCCACTTACAGCTTGGTCACACACAGTGGAGTTTATCCACACTTACAAATTTTTATGCTGCAAAGTATAGGTGTCAGGGTTGTGTCAAGACTGTGTGTCAATCTGCCACGTCTCTCTTTAATTTTGCTCATGTTTTAATAAAGTTCAGACTGTCCTGGAGCACATGACAAAGAGGTATGTATCGGCAGAAGAAAAGGAAGGTGTTCAGAACTAATGATGCAGCAGATTAAATCCTAGTATTTTCCTCTAGTTAGATGGTGTAGTTTCTATAGTGGGTATCCAAGAAGCAGAAAACTAAATAAGAAGAAACCCATATATAATTCCTTTTTCTCTTTTGCATTTTATTCTCGCATTAGCATCTCAGGTCATATAGTCAGAATATTTTTGCTATCTCTTTATCTGAGTAGATTGGTCAAAAAGTATTTTAATGTAACTATGCGTTCATTTTGAAGAAAATGGCGCATTTTGACCACACTGGAATATTTTCTATGCACTTTAAATAAAAAGCAGTACAAGCAAAAAGAGGCATATATGTGTTTCCTTGATGCTACACACATCTGAAAACACATACTCACAGATGACACAAGCACCTGAGAAACAGGAAGGAAACTGAGTGTGAAGTGAAAGGGAAGACAATCAGTTGAGCTTTATTTCCAGGCAAAACAACACATAGAGGGATAAAAACCCAACAAAACCAACAAACAAAAAACTCCAGCTAAGATAGACAACAAGAAAAACACATTTCCCCACATCCTCCCCTCCCCCAATTCTTTCTAAGGACCTTGAGTACAGAAGTAAAGACAGAAGCAATAATGTGCAAATTGGCTGAATATTGTTGATCTGATCCACCTGAACCCAAGAATATGATCTTTTTACTCTTAATTCATATTTTAGCATTGCAATGAAGACTAAACTACATTATAACTAAAAATGGACTAATATAGATTTAGAAACATAGAAAAGAAAAGAATTTTGGAACACACTGCCTGCTCTATCACCATATAAACCAGCTAGGTGCCTCAATGGTCCTGAAGGTGATATAGAAAAAAATTTCCAGAAATAGTAATGAATCATGTACAGTCAGTCTAAGCTATAATACTAAATAATATTCTTCACCAATTTAAAATAAACTACTGTGTTTAAACTTTGGAATATACCTTCTATGGTATTCAAATTTCAGGATATAAATATGGACCTGTAATCTTAAAACCTTTACTGACTGTCCTTTCTTATGTATTCAGGTGAAATTATCATTCTTTCCAGTGGGATAGGGAAAGGACTAAAATATTATTCTCTCTTACTGGCTTCCACTTTCTACTCTGTGCCAAAGTAAGGCTTCAGCACTGGTCTACTAATGCACAGGAATGTGTTAGGAGCTCAGAACAAGAATTACTCTGTGAAATTATAAGGCTTATGTTATACAAAAGGTGAGACTAAATTATCATAATGGTCCCTTCTGGGACTTAAAACCTGTGAATAATCGGTGTCTCCATCCTAACGTAGACTGCTACTTCATCTAATGTAGTCATCATCATATTTCCTACAGAGGCTAGCACCTGAGATTTCAGTGGAAATCAAATCCCCTTTCACCCTTTTAATGTAACTAGATAATTACATAAGGGAAGAAAAATTTCTTCCCAACTCTTATATGCTATCATACTATAAATTAAAGTAAGGTACGTGTTTCCTTTCTGCTGTAAGAATGTTTTATTACATTAAAAATGTAACATTCTTGAACTTCGGATGTAATTAACACATACAGCTGCATCCAGCAACCATTTAGTTGATACTATGGGACATTTATAAACCAAAATTTAACTGGGAGTTTTGTGATGAAGGAAAGTTTTCAGCAGCAAAGTAGCCAGGAGAAGTTCAGACATAGTTCATGAAATCTTTTCAGAAATTCATGTTAGAGTACAGCTACAAAGAAATGGCAGCCTGAATCTGACGAAAGGTGTCTTCCCTGGTATGTCACAGGGTCAAGAAACTCTGTACCAAATAAGAATGCAGAGCTTTGTTGTAAGTATTTGTGGTTTTCTTTTTCATACAATCTTTTTACCCAGTGCTGGAACGCTGCCATATCACACCCTCAAGATGAAGTATGTAAAAGCCACGTGTTGAAGTGAATTTTAGCATATAGAGAAATGAGAAGATAGGAGATACTGTGAGACCCATGACCATACAAGAGGCTAGGAAGAGGTATAAGATGCTAGGAGGACTTAAAAGATGAACTACCAAATTAGTCAATGAAACAGGGGGAGAACTAGTCAGCCAAATGAAGCAAAATCCCAGATACATCCGCCTGCCTTTTTTTCCAAGACAAATTCAGGATGGGCGATTAGTTCTGTAAAGTCCTTAATTCATTCTCGCAGCATGTCTTAACCCTAGGGATTAAAAAATGTAATGAACCTAGTGAGCTTGTTCAAACTGCACAACTCCAAACATCAGAGCTGCAGTGGAGTGGTTACTGTTTTTTCCAGGAGCTTTCTTGCAACACCCTGATCTGCTCAAACTGCTGCTGCTGCATGACGGAGGGTCCATTCTCTGTGGTACAGAAATAACCCATGCCATATGTTCAGTACTAGAAACTCTGTTTTCATTATTCTTTGCTTTCCTGTTTCTCATAACACAGTACTATTCAGAGCAACAGTGTTTTCCTTACATCCAGAATGCAAACTTTTAATATAAAAGAAGTTGCTGCTTGCACTACCCTACCATTTTCACTGTATCTGGAAACCACAGCGAAACACAGCTATCAGGTGTCAGGAAATGTAATTGGACTGACACCTGCACACAAAAGGGAGTGGAAGGTAGGGATGAAATGGGGGCAGCCATCTGGACGAGGAGAGCCATTTCAATCTTTGCATGAAAGCCTGTGACACCAAGTCATAATAACAATTCCTCAATTCATAAAGTCTGGTGACTTCTCCTTCCTAAAGAACGTGTTTATAATTACCACAAAGAAAGCATCTAATTTCTATAGAATCTGCAGAACCACACTAGGAGCCAGCTCTGAGAATTCACAGGCAAGAGGTTCCTGTAACACATTTCTGTTGCTGTCTGAGCACCTCCAAAAGCAGAGTAACCACTCGTTTCCTTTATAGGAACATGATGGTCATAAAAAAAGGTAAAGAGATTATCACAGGAAAACATAGATCTAAAACTACTGTCATTAACCTTCAATAATACATATTTTTTTTTCTAACTCCAATGTGGGCTTGCATTGTCCAACAAATTTTTTTTTTCCAAAATGTTTCTGAAGCTAAACATTTATCTTTCTAAAATGCCTCATTTTCTCCAAAACTCTGCTAAGAGGTGTGGAATCACTGCAATGTAAATAGACTGATTTAACCTCTCTATTTTCTCCCTTTATAATACAAATAAAATTTGGATTACCCGTCTTCAAAATACATATTATATGTGAATGTGTGTGTGTGCATTATTTGTCTATACATATTGTAATAGCAATTTAGGTCTTTCTTGGAATTTATACTGCAACCATTGATTGTGAGTTATCATCATTATCTATTTTGAAAAAAATATAAGTTAAAGCATTAGTGTTTTCTCTGTATATACATGTATGGAAATATATAGATTCACAAACATATATTGTCACAGAGATGAAATCCGTATTTCCACAATCTCCTTAACAGATCCCTGAAGGAAGTGAACATATTTAAAGGTAGTTAATGGTCATTAATACAGTTTGGATATTAATGAATTTGTGTATTTTAGCATGAAAAGCTGCCTACCAATATGCCAGGAGACATAAAATGAAAGCATCTATTGTTTCCAATGCCAAGACTAGCAATTCTGTATTCCAATACACCCAAACTGAACCAGACCACTTCACTGCAAAGCACCTTCAAAATTACAAGTGTAATTACAAAGCACCTTCAACAAGTGTGTACAATGAGTCATTGACCTGATCATCTTAGAAAACCATATGTGCTAATGAAGAAAAAAAGACTGGGATTTAACTGGGGAAGTGAGAGAGATGGCCAAGAAAGCACAGCTGCATGAAATATGTAACAAGCAGCCTTGGTCTCTTCTAGAAACCACAGAATCAGTGTGGTTTTTTTCTGCCTTCAGCCCAGAGTTCTGGGAGAGCTGCCAAGAGCAAAAAGATCTGCAGGATGCTAGTGAGGCTGATTGGAAAGGAGGAAGATATTTTATTAAAATAAAATATTTGGGTTTTTTTCTCTGAGAGGGGAAGCTGCAGAACATATAACCTGCTGGTAGGGTCATCAGATGATGAAGGAAATTTCTTGGGCCTAAAGCACCTCTCCTCCCAGATGGAAAATGGGGAAAAGATCCCATTTCCTCCCAAGTAAACAATGGTCAGAACTGCTGATTTTCTGTTCTCTGTCCTGGAACCAGGATTTGTCAAAAAATAACTTCGGAGAGGAAAAGTTTTGGATAAGGGTCTGGAATGAAGATAACCAGTTAGTGGAAAAAGTACTTTTGGAAAACGAACAGGAATGAGCTGAATTTGTGGCAAACAACTACATCAAAACTGACCATGAGGACTCAGATATGGTGTGTGACCTCTTCAGTGCTGAGTGAGGGGGGTTCTGCTCAAAATACACCACCCATGTTGGAGGTAGCAAACTTCCGTGTGCAAAAGTAGTTATGAGCAGCGGATTTGATGATTAGAAGCTCAGGGAGGCTGAGGCTCTGAAAACAAGCAGAACAAAATCTGCATAACTAAATTAAGCACCACAAGACAGGTGATTATTTCAAGCAGAGGAAAGCAAGCCATGGTTTCCTTCAGCAGGAGGAAGGGCAGAGTGCTTGAAACTAACTGAGCAAGATGAAGACCGTAAGAGTACTGCAGCTTCTGCTTCACTTGTCTTCCCAAATAGCAAACTATGGGAATAAACCACATTTCCACTCTCAGCAGTGATATTTGTGCACTCCTGGAATGAGGATTTGGCAAAAAATATGACACTAAAGCAACAATGGAAAATAAAAGCTATTAAGCAGTCATGCTGTTATGTCTATTAAAGATGTTACTAGATTCTAGAAGATGATTTAGAGAACAGGGTAAATGTTAATTTACTTTATATCTTCTGTATATAGGGGGAGAGAAGGGTCTCCTTTTTTTGTGTTTTTTATTTCATTCCTTACTCCCAAGCTGGTGGTTGAATCACAGCTCTGTAAGAAATTGTGCAGCACTGTAAGATTGAATCTGCAAGCTCTATTCCAGAAGCACTTAGTACGTGCATAAATCAATTTTTTCTCTTAAAAACAACCTTCTATGCTTCACCTGCAGAAGTTACATTTAAATAAATTCTTCAGAGAGGAATTTGAAGAAGAATTCAGCTGCTAAAAAATACAAGAAATATTTTTAAGTAAACAGTAATGAAAAGTACATTCTATTGACTAATACTGTATAAACTATTTTTTCTTCAAAGAAAAAAAGTTTTAAATAATAGTTTTCATATAAGCATACCTAAAGTTAGCACCAGAATTTAGGTTTTTTAAGTACAGATACTGGAAGTATGTAGTAGGCAAAAAACATCTATTAAATATAAAGAAATTACTCTTATTTAAAATAATAGAAAAGGAAAGTAGTAGCTGGCCAATTACACCTGATATCAAAAATGCCCATAAGAAGTTTTCTTCATTCATGATTTCTAGGAGTTGTACCACAATGCAAGCACCACTTTGAGCACAAGTGCAGGTAGGGGGACAGAAGGGGAAAGGGAACGGCAGTTGACCTTGAGGATGGAGGCTTTTGTCAACCATTTACTGCCACAATCCTTTTTCAGTATGAAGCTCTTCTAAAAGCACAGAGCTCTTTTTTGCTATGTGTTTGTCAGAGGAAATTCTGAACATGCGGTTTTTAGTAGTTATATTGGTTAAATTAATAATTTTAAAGTATTCCTTTAAAAAATTAAAAACCTTCTTGGTCTCAACAATCCAATACTCCAGTAATTTCTGCCACTAATCTCAATTACTTATTTCCAGCTGTATAACAAGTGGCCGTGCTCTTATCTTTACTTAATTAGCTTCGATTTCTAATGTAAAACTCCTGCTTAAGATTAAAAAGGCCACGGTAAGACACATGCTATCTGTAAATAAGATGAGTCTGTTGTGAAAGTTTCATATGCAAATGTACATTGTTGATGACTAAGACAACTATCAGTAATCAGGGCTGTAAATCTGTCATTGTGACATACAAGAAATGCTTAGCTCCACAATTAGTACAAGGGCAAATATGAAAGTGGAAAACTTGTAGATGAGTATTGTGAAGAAAACAATCAAATAATTCCACACACTAATTAGAGAGCTCCATTTAGTTTAGGGGAGTTAAATCCTGCACCAGAAAATTACCAACACCAATTCATTGAAGATACTAAAAAATTCTGTGATAAATCATTTATCTGTTGAGAATCATTGTCAGAATTGATACTGCTAGATAATTATCTCTTCAGAAAAAGCAAGCATTTCAGTTGTACAGATGGGACAGATACTGAAAGTTATTTTGTATCTGAAAATCTTTGCAAATGAAAGGAGTGAATTTGATATGATGACATTCCTAAAACTTTTTTATTTATGATATATGCACACCAGGGCTGGGAGAATTTTGCTGTGCACTCCACTTTTGAGCTTGGGATAACTGCTATCTGCTTCTGCCAATCCTACTGGACTCATTTGACTTTTATCAGAGTTTCTGCAACATAGATAGAGCTAAGTAGGAGCAACAAGAAAGTCCAGCTCAGGCATTGTGCTTGTCACAGAGCGACATCTATACACTTATAGAAAGTCATTTTCAGTGGCTGGATGAGCCACAGAGTGTATCCTCCGTTAAAGGAAGTAGAGAAAGTTGAGATATCTGCAGAGTGAAAATCTGTTGCTCTCCAGCAGGCTGCTATATTTTACTACATGCCTTCAACAAAAAAAAAAGGTTACCTTTTTGTTTATCATGATAGCAGTAAAAATCATATCACTAATAGCCACTGAATCAAAGAGTTAAAGCTGAAGTTTTATGACATCAAAAGAATTGCCTGTAGTAAGGTAAGAAAGGCAGGATTACTGGGATCTAATAAAATGTTTTAATGCGAACCTACCTCTGGTCCCCATGTCCTTTGAGGGTGTTCTTCAGTCTTCTTTTATTGCCCAGCACCTTTCAGTTTCTTCCAAGTTCACATGGGACTTCTTGCTGCCCATCCAGAGGCAATACAAGTATCAAGCAGAGGCAATACAAATACCTACAAAATAACAAATGAGCAAAATTATTTATTAAAACAATCCAGTCTCCTATTTGTTCCTCATAGTCTACACACATACAAGAAGAAACAACTACAGAGTAAATAATGAAATCTGCATGATGAAGACTGTATCACATCTCAAATACTTTTACTGATCTCAGTGTGACCAAAGGTCCCAGTCTCAAACCAGTTTTTACTACTGCTATCTCACATAGTCAGTTTTATCAAAAACTTGGGTGATAGTGTGGTCATATTGTTCTTTGTTCTAAATTATAGGATGTCTTCATAATTGTGCAAGAAAAATGTATAAAGCAGCTATTAGTCATTTTGCATTTGCAGTTTTGTTGAGGCAGGGGAGAAGTGTCCATCAAGCATTCACAAGCATTCCAGCTTTTGATTTACATGAGAAGAGAAACAGATATATCTGATATTTCAATTGAAACTACAACCTGATTTGAATACCACAGGTCACTCATATTGTTGTCTAAAATTTCAGGATTGGTATTCACATTGAGGAGCACACACAGAAAGACTTGCCATTGAAATATAGTAAATAAATACTTCTGCAGTGACCCAGTTTTGACTGTCTCTGATGATTCAGTACATTCGTGGGTATGTAGAGAAAAAGAAATAGGTCAAAGTCAGAGGTTTGTTCCCGGGAAAGACTCCTTCATGGACAAAGGAGCATGAATTTCTTCAGACCAAGCAGGCATATGAGATTTCCACCATACTGACGATCTAAATTAATCAAATTATAATTTTTCTGCCTATTTCTAAAAGCAGTGGCATTGTAGGCTGATCTCTTAGGAAAATCATACCAAATTATCTCAGATCTGACAGTTCAACAATCAGGTCTTCCTGCCTCTGCACATCTGTCTGAGAAAGGTACTTCATTCTCACCTAATGTTATCTTAGCCTGTCCTAAGACTCTGAGTGTACTTAAGTGATATCAGTGTTTACAGTGCAGTTGCATCCCTAAGCCCGCTGCAAAAGAGTGATAGGACAGATCAAAGCTCTGTGGAAGTTTTCAGGTAATCCTAATCAGAGCCTATTATAAGAAACACAATCTCGTCCGCCACATGGAGCAAATGACCTGTAAATGAAGCTGCCTCACAAACTATGTAGACACTTCTCAGTTTCCACACAACTTTTGCTTCAGAAAATTTAGGTCAAATAGCGTTTCAATTTTTTTTTTTTAGCAGATTAAACTGGGTCATGTTCCTAGAGAACCGGGTCATTTTTCCTTGTAAATAAAGTTTCATGCCTGCATATCCTTAGTTCAAAGACTCTATTGTTTGTACTCTAAACTGCACAATTCTTTTGCTTAGCCAAGAGGCAGTGATTTTTCAATACTTTTTTTTCAAAGGGCAGTCTTTGGCCTAACGCAGTAAGACACATGATTTTTCTCAGTACACGACAGTGAAGAGTCTCTTTTCTGCCTTTTCATCAAAACACTGACTGGGGACAAAATTCTTAGCCAGTATTGATCGATTTGCTCCAGTGACTTCAAGAGAGCTATTCTGGTTTATATCACGTGGGAATCCATGCTAAAAAAGATCAGTATCCAGTGCATAAATATAGAAAAGTTATTGCTAATTTTCTAGCACACCTCGAAAGATTATTTTCACACCTCTTCAGGTGAGAATAAGGACTTTTATGAAGAGAACATGGTGTAATTCCCTAGCTTGAACCTGTAAAGATCAAGCCAGATGATCCAGCAGCTTAGTGAATTTACACAAGATGGTTCAGTTAAATGTTATAGCAAGGAAAAAAAAAAGTCAACAACAAGATAACCCTCTCTCCCTTTTCTTTTTTTAAATTTAGCCTTATCAATGTCGTTATCATTTATGTCATCATGAAAGAAAACATGAAGAACCCTCAAACTGCTTAGATGAGTTTTCAAAGGATTGCATACTGATCTAATTTCCATAAATACACACATACATTTAAAGTTCACATATGTGAGTATGATGTAAGGCCATTCTTATGCCAGCCATTCCCCAGTCCTTTGTGTGCTGTTTCACAATTTTTTCCCAATCTTTAATGTCTACAGCACTTTTTTCTCACTGATGTTAACCTTTCATTGCATCTCTTACAGAAAACTCAAGGATTTAAACATTCTGCCTTTTTAAATTCACAACTCTCTTGTTCTCAAATTGACATTGCATACATATGCCTAACAAACCTAAAACATCTACCATATTTACAAGTTTAATCCCTCTTCACTATTATTTCCATCTTCACTATCAAAAGAAGAAAGAGTATGTTGGTATGTCAATTTCAGCAAACCTAGGTAAAATAAGAATTTTTAAATTATTGAACAAGGAGTAATGTTTACTAACTTTTCTGGGAAATTTAGTCTCTCTTTATTGATATTGTTTACTTTTTTATAGTACTCTGTATTATTCTACATGCTTCAGGAAAGACTATAGTTGAAGTGCAACAGAAACAGACATAAAAGTTATTTTTACACTTTAGTCACAAATTTAGTCTAGTTTTAGTATATGATATAACTTCTGTATATATAACACAGAGTTTCAGTCTGGTCTTCTATGGTATTTGGAATCAAACCTTTGAATAGAGACATACCAACAGTTGCTGGTTTGAAAAACCCTTTCAATATGACCTAGAATTTCCCAAATTCAGAAGTACTCCAGAGATAATTCACCATATTTTCAAGAAATTTGAAAGCTACATACAGATTTGACAACATTTCTTGACATGCTAAGATTTTGCCACAGGAATCTTGATATCCATGGTTGTATGAATGATGAAGAAACTTTTATTGGCAGCAAAATTTTCTAAATTAATTTGTAAAAAACTTCCAGCAGCTGCACTGTCTTTTCATCAATTTTACTCTTAAGACATTTGCTCAGTTATATAACGAAGACAATAACACCAATGAAAGTTGCTTTATTCATGTCAGTGACTGAGCTTCTGAAATGCTTCTGAAAAAAAATTAAAACTAAAATTATTGTCAAAAGAAGATTGCAGAAGAATAGCAAAATATCAAGTCTAACATTAAAAGAGTAAGTGAATCTGTTTCATGCTTCATGGTTTTATGATACCGATATTATTCTAATGATTTTTACTTAATTTACTTTTATATGGAAAGAAAAGGACACAACGTAAACATAAATAGTCTGTGTAGATTAGATTGAAGGTGAATTGTTGTTCAAGAGGAACACAGCGTATTCTATAGAGATCTGTATCATGTCTCAGATGATCACCCACAGATGGAGACCAGGGCAGCTGTGTTCTCAGATGAGGTCTTTGAAAAGTGTTTTTCATTATGCACCTTTGTTTACTTTGAAAAATGATTCTACAGTGTAAAACAGATTTTGCAGGTTTTTCCTAATAAGATTGGACCTTCTCATGTCATGGCTAGGTTGAGATGTGTAGATCAGATGTGTGAGAAATAAAGCAACCAAAAAGCAGAGATCCCTCTCCAAAAGGATACAGACCGGTATTTTTATCTGAAAAAGGTCAGCCAGCACCAATAGAAGAAAAATAAAGAAACAAAATTCATTATTTTCATATAACATTAAAAAGACAGAGAAGGAAGCTGAGTAGTCCTAATGGATAGCACTGGATTGTTTTCCGAACTTTGGGGTTCCCTGCATATCTTAACTTAACAACCAGTAAATTGAAAAGACATTGCTATGAACATACTAGCTCTTCAACAGGATGCAGTGAAACAGGGTATGAATAAATTAGAGGAAGGAGATGTAAAAATAAAATGTATGAAAATGAGAACTAAAAAAATGGTCAAAATTTTCTGCTGTTTTTTTGTTGGTTTGTCGGGTTTTGGGTTTTTTTTTTTGTGTTGGAGGAAGTCTGGTTTTTTTGGGGGTGATTTTTCATTAAGGGAATTGTAGATTCTGACACTCTCTTCAGAATGCAAGTAGCTAAAAATGGGAATAAAAGCATAGCAATTGGAGAGGGAAAAAGCTAAAAAGAGGGACTTTGAAGATACTGATATTGAAATTCTTTTTAAATTGTGGGCAACATGTAATAGGAATTAAGAGGTATGGGGCTACACGTGCAAATAGAAAAATTATGATTTTGCTCTCCCTTGTGCTTCCAAAACTGGAAAAAGCAAGACCATAATCAACGTGATCTCAGAATACGACAAAAACAAAAGGAAGAAAAATGAGAATTGTATAAAAAAACTTATTGACAAAGCAAGACAAGTTACTGAAAGCGCAGACTGGGATGAAGCCATGGGCATGGAACAAAAATTTCAAAAATTTATTAGTGTAAGAGACAAGAATACTGCTGAAAACATAAGAAATTGAAGGGCTGCTGTAGGAAAGATTTGGTAACTACGTAACTACTTTTCCAATTCTGAAAACACAGTGACAATATGGTAATATTTGTGAGGTTTATGTGCGTATCAACACAATACAACTCAGTGTTGACCATGACCACTATTAACCAAAATGAAGTTATTTAAATAATAATAGATATCTATTTAACAGCCTGCCATGAAATTCATTTTAATAGTACTTTTAGTCAACAGTCTTATCATGCTTTTACCAACAGTGTGATCAATATAAGCATTATATCTAGCCTACAATTTCACCCACCACTTCAAAAGCTTCATAAATCATCAACTTTTATAACTTCTTGATTACCTCCTAACGTTCATACAAAACAAGGATAAAAACAAAAATCACCCTCTGATGAAAGCATGCTGAGCACTTGAAAAACTTTTATTAAATGATATCCAGTTAGCAACACCCTGTTGGGCCATCGCTGTGTAGTGATGATTATGGAGTGCTCTTTCGCATAAACTGAATAAATCTCATAAATTGTTGATGGAGGTGCTTTAAAATATCATCTATTGACCAACTTTACCCCAGCAACAGAACAGAATTGATTTACTCTGCCTCTCTGCTATGAAATTTTATCCATAGCCTGGGGCTTGGGGATTGTACAGCAAACAGATCAATCCCATGTACTTTCAAGGGCTGGAGAAAGCTGTTCACTTCATGTCCGGGTTTCCTGAAAGGTCTGCATCTTGCTACCCAATTTACTGAGGCTTGTTCACAATATAACAAGAAAGGAGGATGAGGGTAACCCATCTTTAACATCAAAGAGAGTTCATATAGGCATGATTAAAGGTAAAATTGTCAGGCCAATTTTTACAATGAGGTTAGGTCTACAGGAGACATATAAATGAATTTCCGTTCCACTGGAGCCCCAACTCCCCTTGCCCCTTCCTTGTTCTGCCTTGGCTGTTCCAGGGAGTGTGAAAAGGCAACAGGCCATGCTTCACATGGCCTATGTAATCTCTATCCATCAGACAGACTCCTTGGGCAGTACAGCTACACGCGGATTGCAACCTGATGACAGAACAAAAACAAAATAGAGGAGAAACTAAGACAAGAAATGCCTTATATTTCTGTTCCACCTCTAAAAGATTTGCATTATAGGTAGATCTCTTACACAACACATTCTGAACTGGTACAAGGTATGGGAAATATTTTTGGTTTTCTACAGCCTTCAGTGAAGTAAAAATGTCATCAGCTTTTTAACCCACTTGCCTTTAGACTTTTAGAAAAAATTATTTTTAGCCGTTTCTTAGCCACACTGATAATGAAAGAGCAAATTACTCTAGAGCTCTTCCCGCTATTATGCCTCTCTCTTTCATCCTTTTGTGATGCTGCTTTGCTAACAGACTCTTCACCATACTGAAAAAAAAAAAAAACAAACCATGAGCAAACACTCCTCAAACTTCATTATGGAAAGATAACTAAACAAAACCAGGTGAATCCAACTGCAGTAAAGAGTTGTATATCTCATCAATATTGTCCTTGCAATTACATGATGTCTTACATTTGAGTGAATCTCAGGAACACAGAATACCTTTTTAGACTCTGTAACTAACAAGGACCATTGGTTTCTTTGGGACTGCCAGGGCATTTGAAATTAATGGATTCGTATGCGAGATAAAAGACAGAAGTCATTTAATACCTTACCAAACTGTCTCATGAGCTCTGAGGCAGGCATGGAATTGTTTTCCTTGTAATAAAATCCACAAAAGACCAGTAGAAAATCCCCTACGTGAGGCAGTTAGAAACACCTTATTAAATGCCCCCAAAAATGAGATGCACACTGAAGCACATGGCTGTTAACTGACCCAGACATGGCATTGCCTATCGACTTGCATCTCCTGTCTCACCTAGTTTGTGATTCTCCTTTGGATCAGATCTTATCAGAGTGTGGAAATAGACTTGAATTCAGCCTTCCAGGCCTGGGGACACATAGGAACCTGATTTTCATAATTACTTCAATTTTACTGTATGTAGAAACCATTGATCCCACTTGAAATCATTACAGAGGTAACACAACCTGGTTCCTTCACCTATAAGGTGGTTCCTTCACTCAGATAACATTTTTAAATAAAGTGGCATCTCCAATATTTCTATTTTCTGATTTTACATTTACATCCAAAGTGTTCTTATTTAAGGAAAACTATTCAGACATGCCTTCCTACCAGGCAGTTTAACAGCCAGGAACTTAAAATCCCAATTAAAATGTATTGGCAAAGAAAGGAAAACCAGCTCTATTTTGCTGGACATGTTCCCGAGATGTAACCAAACTAACAACGGGTTTTAAATTTTCTGTACTCCTTGTGCTACATCTGCTTCTCACCTGGGAATTAATCCCTCTCCTCCATAAATATGCACCAGATGGCTGAGGAGGGCCTTAGGAAGGCCTGAGAGGGCACTCTACAGAAGAGCTGTAGTGTCACACTCAGGAGGCACTGAAGTAGTCTTTTGTGAAACATACTGTCAGCCATTTATCATAGTACTACACATTCAAGGGAAAACAGGCAGCTAGAGAAGGAAGGCAGAAAGCATACTCTTCCAAAGTCACTTTTGCTAAATAGACATCATGACATTTACCATAAAAATGCCACACTTCCTTTCCTCCTCTCTTACTGAGACTTCCTTTTTATTTCCTTAAATGTGAGTCTAAGTCTAAGGTATATTTCCTCAGCTATTTGTATATGACTATGACAAGTTTCTTTTATTCTTGTAGAGGCCAAAATATCAAGTTTCTAACAGGATCACAGTGAGGGAAGACAAGGTTTCAGATTTAGCAGGAGGCCCAGGCAGGTGGGGAGAGTATGAATATATCTCCTGCAGTTTTGTTACTGCTCGCCACAAGTCAGCTCAGTCTTTGTTTTCGTTACTGTATACACAGAAGGAACATTAGCACAAAATATCTCAGTGTGTCTACAATACAGGAGCAAGAAGATTCACGTTTTCATCTTCTTAAAATGCAGACCAAAGCTGGTTAATTATTTGTAGCTAGGTATAGATGTCAAACTTTGAAAAGATGGCATTTACCAAGGTAAAGTGTAATGGCTAAACTGTTTTTTACTCTCATCATCTATACAAAGAAAAAACCCAACCAAATAAACAAGGTGTCTTCTTTTCTACTACTAATGAACTAGTTTAAACCCAGTATAAATTTTAAGAGTTTTTAATGGAAAACAACAAATCAGAAAGAAACATTAGCATGTTACTTAAGAAAACAAACAAACAAATAAAACACCAAATGCTACAGTCTGATTTAAAATTTCTCAGTGGCTTCTGAAAAACCCTTACTTTTTCTTTTGATTATTTCAATAGGAGTCAAATTCTTTGGAAAATATATTAAAATATTACTTGTTTATAGCACGCATCTAATTAACAAAACTGGAAATTACATTTTGTCTGATTACTTTTGTTTTAATACCTGCACACAGCACATAATGGTTAAGTCATTTTCTCTCTTCTTTGTACCAGGTGCATCACCATAAACACAACTGCTCAAACTTCATATTTTTTCAAGGCTGTTCACAGACTTCCGAATACATATACAATCTTCTCTAACAGGTAACAAGGTATCCAAGTACCTCCTACACACTGCTTTGTAAAATACTTCCGTCTTTAACTGAAGGACAAGGGGAGGACTGGTATGACAATGAAAAATTGAAAAAAAAAACCAATAAAAAGCATCTTGGACGATTCTGTGTTTCAGATGTAAAAGGGGTATGGGTCACACTGTGTGCAGATAAAGTTTTGAATGCTTTGAGCACAGGCCAAGGAGGTTCATATCTGAACTTTCTCAGTGCTCAGAAACTTTTGAATTGGTCCATTTTCTGTTAGTGCCTTCATAGGCTCTGTGGGCCACATGACAAATAGGAGGACATCTCTGCATGATCAAACCTTCCAGAAAAACGCCTAAAGGCAAAAAAAGTCCAGTAGTCCATATAATAGCATTTAACTTGGTTTTTCTTTTTCTTAATGTTTTCTTTACATAAGCTCTCATTCCCCAAATTACTCAGAGTTGGTTTTTTTTATTGCATAAGCTGTGTTCTTTCAGACTTGCAGATGATTACCTGTAAATGCAGCAAGAAGAGTTTTGATCTGTTGCTCCACTTATCCTTACAGCCTTTTGAGAGTACTAAAGGGAACCCATTATCTGAAAGGTGGCAGATCAGTGCAGAACTGAAAAAGAACCACTCTGAAACTTGTATCAGAGAAATGTGATGCTTAGTCACAAGAAATTCTTTTAATGTACACACGACATTTGCCTCCTGGATTCCTGTTGGGAATAAGGTTGACTAACATTCTCTAAACATCCCAGAAATTCTCTTCAGTTTAGTTCATTGCAGCGAACTTGTTTAGGAGGGAACAAAACATATTCTGTAAGTCTCTGCCTGCACAGCACAAGAGTAAAAAAGAAAAACCAAAGAACGAAACAAGAGCTTTAAGGGTCAATACTCCCATCTTGTGGCTGCTAAAGAAAACACATATGTCTATACAAAAATGGAAAAAACAGTTTAGTGTAGTTAGTTTATAAATATTAATTTACTTGAAAAGACATTTTCTTTTATGTTGTAATCAAATTTGGATCTTAGAATTACCAGTGTTATATTCAGATAAGGAAGTATGTGGAAATTTTTCACTCAGCCACAACAAATTAATAACTGTAACAAATTTCTAGTTGCAGGAAGCTAAAAGGATGAAATCCACTTTTGTGATACTCTGAATTCAGAGTATCCTGAATGAAGGCAGGGATGTGATGGAAGCCCACAGGCTGGAGGCAGTAGGTAGTGCTGGAATTTAAGGATACATGATGGAGGAGTAACAAACACTTAATTCACGACATCTGGATGCAATAGATACAACTCTCCTTTCTGTAATTCTGTGAACTTCAGAAGAAGGTTCAAGTCTCACTTTTCCTGGGCCTTCCAACAGAATTTTCTTCTTGATTTATTAGTTACCTACATAATGCTTAAATGAAGAACATGTGGCTGATATGCCTCATTAGAGGTCCTGTAGGGTTCTTGTGTTAGGTACCTACTTACTTACACAAATCACTGCTGATGAACTTGTTTCCTCTATCCTTTTCCTGCATCTCCACAAATTCTAAGATAGTACGCATCCTGACCCTTGATTAGGATCCCAAAGTAGACTTAATTTATGATGTGTGCTAATACCACCATGAGAGTACTCCTACGCTGTTTGGAAGACACTGACAGTGAGAAATTTGCTTTAATAATTGGCCATAACCAATTCGTGGAAAACACTAAACACGCAGTTTCAAAAAATAAAGCCCTCCGTGGAAACTCATCTGGAAACATGGTTGTAAAGTTGAAATAGATGACAGTTACAGAGATTATGAGTCAGAGAGTATCACCTAAACAAGAATCAAATATGGAAGGAAATACTTTCCTCAGAAGCTTGAACACCTTTTAAATATTCTGATTCACATAAAAAACTAAATATATACACTGAGAAGATTTAAGGAACATTGAGTCTCAAACTCAGAGAAACTATGGGTTTTTCTTACCTTGTAGATTCATGTGACTGAAATGAGACCAAGGCCTAGCCAACTGAACTAGAAATGGGATTTCTAGGAAATACATGATCTGTGCATGTAGCAAGGGGCTGTGTCTTACGAAAGTAGAAAGGACGAAACATAGCAAACCCTCCTGCAGGTCAACAGCATTTACAGCAGCTGAAATTGGCCTTGAGAGCAAGCTGATTCATTATCAGACGTAACATTTCAAAGCAGAAGATGTACAAAGTGCATTTCAAAGACAGAAACAACCAGTCAGGAGGACTCTGTTCACAAACAAGCCTGCTGGCAAAATGTCTCAACAGAAGTTTTCACCTGAGGTTCCTGACAGAGGAATTGCTACTCCTCAGGTGAATGCAAGTTTGCTCATAAACCAGACCCCCAAAGTAGTGTTAAATTATGAGGGAGCACAAAATTGAAGTCAGAGCCTGTGCACTTCAGATTAATAAATGCTGTAATCATGGGATATAGGCTGTAAAAAAAGAGACAAGACACAAGAAGAGCAGCAGCAATAACATCTTCAACTCTATACTACCCTGTAAAACGCATAGAAGTGTTTAGCAGCTTAGGTTAGTACTTCAATTTGGTTTTTTGCTGTAGTTCGAGGGGGAAAACAATAAAGAGGTTTCTCCCTTTGAGAAAGAAGCTGTTCAGTGCTTATTAAAAATTGTGCCTCATAACAATTAAACTATGAATGAGAGATGTTTACCATAGCCAAACACGAGTGAGGAGTGTACCTTTGCAGTATGAAAATGAAATATATGTTGGGCTGTTTTAACGGGGTGACCAACAAACTGATGACACTGCAGTACTAGAAACTTGTTTTGCTGCATGTGGAATACGGGGTTTAGTTTTAGACAGCTAACCTTTAATGGCTTGAGACTGAAAGAGTGTTGGTTTAGATTAGATATTAGAAAAAAAATATTTACTATGAGGGTGGTGAAGCAGAGGAACAGGTTTCTCAGAGAAGTTGTGGATGCCCCACCCCTGGAAGGGTTTAAAGCCAGGTTGGATGGGGCTCTGAGCAATCAAGTCTATGTCCCAAATAAACAGCAGGAGAGTTGGAGCTAGATGATCTTCAAGGTGCCTTCCAAATCAAACCATTCTATGATTCTAGGATTTTTAAGAAGTGGTAGTGATAAACCTGAGAGAATCTAGAAGAGGACGAGCTACTAAGATGATCAAGGACTGGAGAACCTGCTGTTAAGAGTATCTGAGGTCACTCTGTGCATGTGTGCCTGAAGAAGGGGGGACCTAATTGCAGATTCTCCTATTGCAAGGTGCATTCTAGCCTTGTCATCTGAGATGCATGAGGGGAAAAGATAAGGGTCAGAAGGTGCAACAAAGGAAATCGTAATTGTATATTTAAAAAATGGTTCTTCGTGATAGTGCTGAAGGACTGGAAGAGATTACTTGGAGAGGGTGTGGAATTTCCGTTCTTAGAGATTGCAAAACTCAGTTAGACATTGAATCTTACGCTGAGGCTTCATGTGAGTTGTGCACTAAGAGGCCACAGCAGAAGACCCACAGAGGCCCCTTTCACCTAAATTTTTTTATGACTCTATATTTTAAGTGATGAGGCATGGTGTGGTAAGAAATACTGGAAACAGAATAGAGCTTAAGTCATATCAGGGAAATTTGGCTACAATATAGATATAGCATCCTCAAATGCCATTTGTGCAGCTGCCAGCCTGGTCTAGTCACATGTAAGATCAGCAGAAGTAATATCAACTGTATCATAATCCAACACGAAAACATTAGTCCAATGCGATAGATGTCAAAGACAAACTGTAGCTAATCATTTACTTGCTGACTACAGGTTAAGAATGAAACCTTAAAAATTAAAATGGTTTTGTGGTAAACAGAATCAGTGAAGTTTTGCTTCGAAAGAATTAGTATTTCTTTTTGCACTTGTATAATTCAACACATATCTTTCCTATCCTCACCAGGAAAAGAATCAGCAGTACTGTGGCTCTCTGCAGGATAGCCACCAGCCATCTGCTGTCAGACAAAATATGTGGAAATTGAGTTCTGCTTCCACTTTGTTCTGGGGACAAAATACCTGGGTTCCACTCCCTCACCCATGTGGTGTATGTGTAAAATCCATAGAAACATTCTTCTTGTTAAGATTTCCTTCAGCTTCCAAATGTGGTTGCAATTGGGTAGCAATTTCAAATCCTAAGGTGTATGAGTAAACATCTGCTACACAGCCCTGTTTTCTAGGCTTAATGCAAATATTTATAATAATATATCCTTAATAATTTTAATTACGGCATTCATACAGTAGAAGCAGGTAAAAGGGAGCCGACAAGAAATTCTGACCATGACTTTTTCCCCATTAGAAATCAGAAAAAAACCAGTTCTGCCATGAAACAGAATTTTTTAAAAATTTACTCTGTGTAAGACAAGCTGTATTTATAGGCTGCAATTTATTTCAATTGATAAGTAATTTAAACTGAAGAAGAGTGTGTTTATTTTTCATATAGATGGGAGGTACTGAAAGAAATTCAGAAAAAGTCAGTGTTTTAACTCCCTTCAAGCAATTTTTACAAAGTTTTTGTCGGGATAACATATCCCTACAGATTTTCATTAACAGCTTTTCCGATAGAAAACTTATATCAGATAAATATTGTGCAACTGTAATGTTCCTCAGATAAATAGATATTTTAGGATGTAAATGTTGTTAGAGGGAGTAAGCATGCTGCTTCTCTAGCAGTGCAATAGATGTAATGGTCTTCAGCCCGAGGCAGCTCCTGAGGTCATGTCTTCAAAATTTAGGTACATGACTTTTCACTCCAGGTATTGTTGAAACATAGGTACCAAGTGGGAATATACATAATCACCAAATTAGAACACACCTGCTTCCTACTGAATTCCAAAAGGCTTCCTACTTACTGAATTAAATCACTAACTTCTCATGCTAAGAATAGAAATTGAATTCAATCACTAAGTAATACCATAAGGTTTAAGATCTTTGAGTGCAACATGAATTCTACATTACTAAATTCTAAACCATAGTATTGATACGGACACAGTGTTAAAATAAATGTATTACAGAAGGCTACATTGATCATACAGAGACAGATTGTGCTTGAATAGAAGCAAGCCTGATCCAGCTACTAGATCACCTGCCATTTTCTTATCAGTTATGAAATCAAGGTCTTAATAATTCAAAGAAAAATTTGGGGTTTGATGAAATCTTCATGCATTTTGGTTCTGGTGAGAAGAGTGGGAAATTTTAGTAGCAGCTTTTTACTTTGCTGAAGAAAGAGAACAAACTTGAGAAGTCAATGACCTATAGAGTAAGAAGTCTGAAATGAATGAGCCCTTTGCATCAAAATATAATTACAATCAAAACACTTCCATTTGGAAAATTTCTGATCTAAGCTGACTTTACCTTACACTGATGAATATAAAAAAAAACCGAACAGAATTTTCCAGTCACCAGACAGTCACAAAGATGTTATAATAAATTAGCACAGTTTTCATGGCAGACTACAAGTGTAATTAAAATAATGGGACATACAGCTGAATGCAATTGCCTTTCAGCTGCTTAAAAGATGACATATGGGAAAGTCTAGATGAGAGCAATATCTAGTTCTCTCTTTCATGGTGGTAAAATTTTAATCTATGATTTGAGATATGCATCCATAAAAGAGCCATTTATTCTGCTCTTTCGGAACACATAGCTTTCATATCTAATTCATACACTTAAGCTTTGTCATACTTTCATCCAATGCCATCCACACAAAAATAATATTCTGTCTCCCTGCTAAGGAATTCTTGCTCTAGACTGGACAAGAAAAGTTAAAATGCTGTCAAAAATCAATGAGACTCATAAATTTCTGTGCTAATATATCTCATCAATCTGAATGGGACTAATATACATAATTAGCAAATTTAAATCCAAGCTATACAGCAGTCATGTTTTAAGAAAGACATTTGTTTTGAAAGTTTGGAAAAAGCAGTTTCAGATTATTTCTGTTACCCTGTCATTATGCATAAGGTCATACTAAATAATGTGCGTGTCCCTCATTTCTAAGATTTCTTTTCTGCATTACAGAACTATCTTGCCAGCAAAAGTGAGCAGTGAGATACATTGTGAACGAGATTCCACAGTAAGGTAAAACCCATACTGTGTGTTTCCAACAGGAAGATGAAACAATTATTCATATGCCAGCCAAATATCTCCCATGTATAATGATATAATAGAATGTTTACAAATATATTCTTGTACAAATATGGTGCTCAGTGTCTCCCCATACAAATCTAAAATTATTTGTCTTCTGTTTTACATGATAGTGTCATTCCATACCTAAATGCCTTATTTGTAACATGAATGGAAGTTTCTCCCTTTTCTATCCACAGCTTCCCCAGATAAAAACACTTTCTGAAACAACTTCTGCTGTATAATGTTTCTTTAATATCTTGCTGTATGACACTGATATGTACGCACATCTGTTATATGTTCTTTTGTCAATAGAGAATGGGACTTTGCCCTTCAGTTTCAAAACCAAAATTTTTTATAATGTTTAAAGCACAAAATAGTACTAAAATTAGTATTTAGACTCTATAATGGAATTTTGAATCGATAACTCAAAAATTGAGGCTTTTTTCTTCTCTTATGTTAAACAGCTCTGTCTCTGATGGACTCTATCCAGCAGGACGCTGAATATGTCTAAATATAATTTAAAACTCTTGCAGGAGAATACTGTTGAGAAGTTCTGTTAATGGATTTTTACATAAAATAAAAGATCAAGACAGTTCATCCAGCAAATCTGATTTAATGCAACACAATTTGAAGATTATGATGGAATGACTACTCTGCATATATGGAATACCATAAGCAATAATGATTCATTGCAGTAATTTATTATCATCACCAATATTACCACAAATAAATTGTTGCTGTAGAATGTAGCTTGAAAGATAATGTAATTAGGATGCTATTCTGTCACTGCTTTACACTATTTTACAAACTAATGACATTACTCAAACAGCTCCTGCTACAAATAGCTACAAATACCAGGACAGATCTAAATCTGGTTTCAATGAGAGTAGATGTTTTGAGGTCATCTGAAGATAGAGTAACTCATAGAGTTATATAAAGTATTTTTCAAAATACCTAGAGCAGAATGGAACCCTGGATGTCGGAATTACCTTACTGTTATTATTACGGTTATGAGGCTCATCTCACTCTATTTATACTATTTAAGTATTAGGTCAGCAATGCTTTAATGTTTGCACAACCACAGTCAGGCACCACAAATGGGGCATTCTGAACACTTAGAAATTTAAATAAGATTTGCATAATCTGTTCAGAATTAGCTAATTAGAAAGGTCTAGAGATTCAAAGTCTCAGCATAGCAATTTCTATGATCAGCAATTTAAAGTAATTTTAATTAAATCAGAATAGGAAAATTTTCAGTTAAAATGGGTTATACAGTCTCTTTTTACTACTAGAAAAATGTTTTTCTGGGCATAGGATGGACATCACACTAAAAAGCCCTCAGGAAAAGGGAGAAGAAACTAATGGGCGAGTTCAGCTTTCCAAAATCACATCTTTCTCATGTATAAAGTAGCACGTAAAGAACTTTCCAGAAGTGTCTTGAAGAGCCCTATGGATCAATTATTCATACAGACTGGACAAATGCTTTACAGTGTGTATTGCACACTACTGATAAAGAAATATGACACACATGGTCACTGCAAGTGCCTAGTAGATGATTCCTCTGAACTAAATGCTTTTTTTATTTCAAGGAGAGTGAAAAATATTCAAAAGAAAGACAGCTGTGTAGAGTTTTAAAAGGGTCTCTTAGGCAGGATCTCTGCATCACTATGGTGCATAAAGTTCTGATCCTGAAATAATGCTTTTCTTTTTCATTTAAATATTACAGCTGTCACAGATTGAAGTTCTCCAGGATTATGTATGACGCTCTCCATTCACCTTGTACTGCTCTCATAAAGTTAGAAATACGTTCAGGCAAAAGAATTGCTGAACTGCAAATTTTCCCTCCATCTTCTCTTTCTATGCTATGTGAGATTGAAGAAGGGTAAGGAAAGAGAAGAAGTTAGCATGACACTCAGTCTTTAGTAGGACAGAGTTATCTCTTGTTCTGGGGAAGAGTCTAAAATCCAGTACAGTATTCTGGATACAGTTTAACTAATAGTATGAGTATCATTATAATGGACAATTCTATAAATTAAACCACTGAACACGTGATATTTCAAGCTGCAGCCACAAGGTAGCAGAATGACTTCAATATGAGCCACTTCTATGATGTAATGGGTGTCCAAACAGATAAGAAAAGCACGTTAAAAAAAAGAAACCACCACACATAGCTCTGAACTCCCACTCTTAAAAAAACAGCCCTCCAACATTCCTTAATGACATATATGGTAGCATTCAGCTGTGCCGTGAAGTTCAGTGAAAGGAAAATCAGGGTAATATGTAACACAATCTCATTAAAGATAAAGACTTAAAATTTATTTCCCAACCGAGGGAACTACAGTTCTTTTTCTCTCTTTAAACTTTTATGAGAGAAACAAGGATTTTGGAGCTGAATATCATTATCAAGCAACTTTGTTGCAGAATTCCAAGGGATGAAAGCTACCTTACTGTCTGTACTTGTGCAATATATTGCAGAGTGAAGAAATACTTTCATTTAAATTATTTTTTCTCAGTTTTAGTTTATGGTTTACCTTGAGTTACCACTGTACTTCAAGAGTAGGTTTCTTCAAGGGTTTGAGCTCCGAGGCAATTAAGATCTTAAGTATTTGAGCCAGATTTTAGCCCCCATATAGAACATTTTTTAAATCCTTCACTTTCATGGACAGAAGACAGTTCTATGACATACTAAAATCATACCATTTGATACAGGATTCGGAACTCTTAACTTGTAAACTTGTTAAACATTTTTTCCATATTTTACTAATTTCTTGGCATCTTCCCCAGTTCCCATGACCTGGACTGAACAGACCATTAGTTTCATTGTGTTATCAATCTCCACAGGGTCTCGTGAACCTCTCACCTACAGGAAGGAAAATTGCTGAGATTTTTTTACTGATTATTTCTCACGTGCAGTTTTTGGGCATAGTCAAATGGGTCAATCCAACCTGATCCTTGTGGTGATGATATTTTATATGCATTACACATAGGACAAAAATCTTTCCATAGTATTTGGGCATGATGGCAAGTAGAGACATGAGGAGCAGAAGGGCAACAAGATATAATTACTGAACTCATGTGAGATTAGCTCCAAGGAAAGTAACAGGGAATTAAATTTTAATTTATTATCATTGCTAAATGCTAATTATTCCTGCAAGATATAATTTCAAAAGATATATTGCTGTTTCTTCTTGTGATTTCCCATGGATATAAGTATTCGTTTTGATCCACTGCTTACACGGAGGATGAGATTAAGCACTTTTGTCCCAGGTAGGGAGGAGGACATTCATGGCTGAGAATCCCTTAAGGCAAACTCGTAAGTCTTGATACATGGTAATGTCATTGATATGCCAAAAGCTATGAAAACATTGCTCTCTTGTAATTATAATTACAGTAAACTTAAATTAATACCTGAACTTAAAATTAAATTTTGGTAATTATTAAACATTTTCAACCTACTCTGTGTTGCTGAGTCACTACTGTTCCATGCTGCACAAAACTTCCAGAAAGAGCTGAAAAGTTTTGTTTAGTCATTTACTTTACTTATGTTATCATGTCTTCCCATAAAATCAGATACTTAAATTTTATCAAGGCTGGCCACAAAAATAGAGGAGAAAGCTAGAAAATCTCCTTTTATTGACTGGTTGGCAAAGAAGAGAGATAAAGTGGTGAAGGGTTATACTAACCAGTCTAGGAAATGGGGAAATAACTGCTGATTAAATACAGATGCTGAACAAAAAGTCATTGCTAATCAAAGCCACTGGATACTGCTTTAGAAAAGGAAAGAGTAAAGACATGACCTCCACTCACCTATCATTTACTTTACTGCCACATAATTCCTCATCCATAAATACTACAGTGAAACGACTTCAGTATTCCACAAATGTTTCTACACATAAACAGGGTATTATAAGGAAAAAATAGAATTTACTATTTATAAGAAGAGAATAAATCACAAATAGAGGAATTAAGGACAAGAAACAGCAGAACTGTAGTAGGTATTAGGCATGAATAATTGAAAAGACAATATAATACTAAAGTACAGAGCTGAATATAAAATCTTGAGGTAATACGGCCTGATTGTAATAGAGTCTATATTTTTTTTGTGATTACTAAAAGGCTGATTCAAGACCAACCAAGACCAAATCAAAGTTCTCATTGATTCCAAGATGTTTGGACCAGGTTTCAGAAAACAATTAAAGTTGAGATATGTTTTCTTGTAAGTTTCAAATATTAAAACTCAATTTTTCAATGTTTCAGGAAAAAAAAAAATGCAACAGACACATGGGCTTTTCTAGTATTTGTTCTTGCATATACCAAATGAACACATTGGTCCTTTGAAATGCTCATAAATCAATGAGTTCTCACTCCATAATGCATGGCACTGTTTTTCATACCAAGGCAGAAAAGTTGCTAAAGGGTTTATGGGATGCTATCAGAAAGGCACCCAAAGTGATGTATCACTGACCACGTTTTGTGTTTGGAAAACCTTTGGCGTGTTGTTCATGGAGGCGGCAGGGAATATTTGGAATACATCTGGAGATAGAGAGATAGATAGATAGATAGATAGATGATATCTTAGTGCCAAGTATATTTGTAATGCAGTCCCACAGTTTAATCTGTATGGGGTAGATCCTTCTGTCTGCACTGATTTTCACTGTAAAGGAACTTATCCATATGTATTTCTGTTTAGGTTTGAAAAATGGTTTTGTTTAAAAAAAGCATTCATAATGCCACCAAAATTCTCTAATGCTTCTATTTTAAATGCCCCAATGAAGATATCTAGTATTCAGAGAAGTCTGACTGTTTGCTCTGGACAAATGAAGCCACTACAAAGCATAGAGATTCCTATATGAATATCTTCTAAGCACCTTCAATTTAAGCTTTCCTATTAATTTAATTATTGTTCATGTGGAGACACACAGTGAGACTATGAGATCAATTTTTTTTAAATGGAGTATTACATTAAAAAAAAAAAAGAGGGACTATGCATGTTTGTGGTGTATATTTATTTTTCATCTAGGGAATATTTTATATATATAACATATGGTACATGAAAATTATTTATTGTATTAGTAAATATTAAACTTAAATTCCTAAAATATAGGAACATTATCTGCTGGATAACAGCAGAAGTCTGTGGAGCCCACAGTCTGGTCTCCAGTAGGGCTGACAGGCAAATACCTGAGTATGGGTAAGAACACAATGAGGATATACATCGTCTCTCCCTAAAACCTGAGAGTCTTTTCATCTCTTCATGAGTTAGAGATGTTTCCTATACATTTTTTAATCTTCAATGAATTTCTATTTCGTCAAGTTTTCCATTTTCCTCTTGAATCCATGTAAATTTTTATTATTCACAATATCCAGTGGCAGAGAGTTGCTCTAATCAGCCAGCTATTGCATGAAGAACTCTCTCTTTTACTTGTTTGAAACTGAATCCAATTTATTTTCTCTCTCTCCTTCCACTGCCTGCCCCGTATCCTACAGTGTTATCTACATTATCATCTACAGTCTACAGCGTTACCAAAACCGAATTAACAATCCATAACATCGCTGCACCACAATATCTTATTATCTGCATCAGCTGCTAAGGACTGATTGTTCTCATCTTTCAGAGGTAGAAAACAAGATAGTTTAACATTATGCCAGTGTACACAGATGAACATTCTAACTACCCTTAAAATTGGCTGCTTCTTAATCTATTAATTCATAACACTTTGTAGTATCTATAAAAAAGAAATGGCACATCCCCTTTGTCAGGAAAACTTCTCACTCTTTTTCACTTATTTCAACAGAAAAGCAAATGAAAATGCTATATGAGAAATCATTCTGCAAAAGCATAGCAATTCAGTGAATGATGACCTTATTCTTCCACCTTAATCATTTATAGGAACAGCACTGTATGGAACAGAAGCTTGAGAGAAATTAATTCATGTGATGAAGTGGGGAAATCTCCAAACACAAAATTACAGAGCCTAATAGATCCTGAAAAGGTTGGATCCTGCCAACAGTAGGAAATTAAGCCAAAGGCCTTTTTCTTCTAGCTGATACTTCAGCTAAAAATCTATGATGGTTTGGTTTGTTTCCCCAGAACTTAATGTTTCTATTTGCATCAAGATTTTTATGTTATTGTTGCATAAGAAATAAATGTTCTGAAGCCATTTCAGATCCAAAATGTGTTTAGCATACCATTTTCCTAATGTCTGGAAATATTGTCCATTGTTTTTCAGGCCAACAAAACAGGGACATGTTTTCTATTCCAGAAAACAGCATTAACAGTGTAAGTGGGGAAAGGATAGCACTATACACAAGGACTAAAGGAAGTGGGGGTGGGGAAAGCAGAGAAGGAAATAGTTTGCCACATTGCAAGAGTAATATGCTCTTCCCTGTTTGACCATATTAAAATTGCTTACCTATACAAATAGAAATCTACTTTGACTAGTACCTGACTAAGTGATACTTTCAATAACTGATCGATTGGATTTGAGGGTAATTTTATTTTTGGCTTATTTTACTTTGTTTGTACAGTTTTGTTTCCATTTTACAAAATCCATTGATTTTGCCTAGGCTATCTAAACCAAGTTGCCCTGTACTAGCACATCTAGCTTAGAAATCTCTTGGTCTGATAGCATGTTAAGCAACTGAAACTGCTTGATCTGGCAGTGATGGAAAAATTAATTTGAGAAGCAACTAAGATGAATTAGTCTGCTAGAGAGATCAGCAGCTACCTTCTCCCACACAGCCTCTTCCAACTCCTGTTTGGAGCCAATGGGAAACTCAAATTTCTTCAGCAGCAGAGAGATAAATTTTTCTGTCAGGTAGATCATCGGCTTTTGAATTTGTGCCTAAATATGGACTTCATGATGAGAAGAATGTCTCTGATGCTAAAATCTGACCAAATTCTCCCCACACAGAGAAGCAGAAAATTCTCAACAGCCTTTAAAAGACCTAAATTCTAAGACAGGATTACTGTCATTAAAAAACTTTTGTATTTCCATCAATTACTTATGCTAATTTTTCATTAACTTACTGGCTTTCATTAGCCTTCACATGAAGATTTTTGTCTTGATCGATCCCAAACCCACTAAAGCCAATGAAAAAACCAGCTGAATTGTCACCAAAATTTCCATTTCACTCTTTAGCATCTTTTGCATTACAAAATATTGCTGCATTCTGAATTATTCAGATACACAGACAGTACTCTCTGTTGTCTTGTGGAAAAATTTCAGTTTATCACGTCATTTTATTTTTGTGCAATTTTTAAACCTGTTCCTGTAAAAATTATTAAGGTGAAGCCACTGAACCAGCAGTACACATTTTCACAATGAATCTATTTCTTTTATAAATAGAAGTAAACCTTCCATTTGTTAGCAGAAATGATAAGTTCTATACAGAAGCCCTGAATTCCAATATGAATTCTAAGTGTCCTCTGCAATGCCACTGATCCTTAAATCAACCAAAGCAATTTTTAGTAAATCATCTTATTATTCATATTCACCTTTTGTATTTGTTTCTAGCCAGCATGCTTTTTTTTATGTCATTATTTTTCTTTCTTACTGACAGTAGTAGTTCCAATTTGCTCTTCAGAAAACTAATCATAAGCTACCATGTGTCACTTCAGCAGTACTTACTAATTGTAATGTCTTTGTCTTTGCTATCTATTCTACTACTTCACACAGGATTTTCTGCTATCTTTACTACTTTACACAGGATTTTCTGTTTTCTTCAATCATTCATCACACTCCAAGTCTCCAGTTTTACTAGCCTGAAATACAACACAATTAGATTATTAACCTCTGCTTTAAGACTATCTTACTGCTACTGCTCGAAATAATAGGCTATTCAAAAAAGAAGAGGTCATCTCAGACTAAGACCTTGGGTGATGTTATTTCACACAAGAATGTGTCTCCACTCTAACTGAGAGCAGAACATGTCCCTGTGGAAATGTACAAATTACTCTGAGATTTATATATGAGGTTTACACATGCAAACCTCTGGAACTTCAACAACGTAAAGCAAAAGATCCTGCACCTGGGTCAAGGCAATCCCAAGCACAAATACAGGATGGGTGTAGAACGGATTGTGAGCAGCCCTGAGGAGAAGGACTTGAGGGTATTGTTGGACGAGGAGCTCAACATGACCCAGCAATGTGTGCTCGCAGCCCAGAAAGACAAACACATCCTGGGCTGCATCCAGAGCAGCGCGGCCAGCAGGGTGAGGGAGGGGATTCTGCCCCTCTGCCCTGCTCTCTTGAGACCCCACCTGCAGTGCTGCATCCAGATCTGGGGCACCCAACGCAAGGTAGAATTTGACCTATTAGCATGAGTCTGGAGACCATGAAATGATCACGGGGCAAGAGCAAGTCCCCTGTGAAGGGAAGCTGAGGGAGCTGGGGCTGTTCAGCCTGGAGGAGGCTCTGGAGAGACCTCATAGTGCCTTTCAGTAGCTAAAAGGGGCCTACAAGGGAGCTGGAGAGGGACGTTTTACATGGGCATGTAGTGATAGGACGGGGGAATGACTTCAAATTGAAAGTGGGCAGGTTTAGGTGATGTTTCAGTTGACTTTTATAGTGGCAAAACTAAAAGTAAGGGAGAAAGCTTTTTGAAACATCACCCCCAGTTTTTCATCAAGAAAGCAAGGGTAAGGAACTACAGGGTGGACCACAGGGACAGTTCACAAGCTACATATTTCTTGTCATACTCTCAGCATGGTAACTATTAAGATCTGATTAGAGAGAGATGCCTTTGCCCAAATTAGGGTGTAAAGGTGATGATATGCCAAACTCAGTAGTACAGATTTTTTTAACAATAAAATGAGAGGTAGAGAAATAGAAAGAAATAGAAAAGAGAGGGGGGGAGAGAGAGAGTTGGTGGCCTATAAATTGTGTGCTCTTTGTGTCCAATATCAGCGATATATTCTTCTCCCCCAGCTTTGCTAACCTCCCCCTAGGTCTGAGATAACACTCAGACAATAATACCACCTTTATCTTATCTCAAGTTCCCGCTGTGGGGGCTTGTCTTACACTCCAGGTTCCAGGTGCCCATGGAGGCATATCTGGGGGGTCTTCAGTAGTCGTTGAGTGGTCGCACAAAGCATCTGTCCCAAGATGTGGGGTGATCTTGGTTTGACCAGTGATAAGAGTACCAGCAGTTGCTTCTTTACAGTTTGCCAACTTTGAGTCAGCTCTTACTGGCCAGAAAATAGAAACACCAGTTTAAATACTCTGAAAAATGTCTATTCAATGATTGGCTGACACATGAAGTACATTTTTTGTAAAAAAGAAGCAAAGAAAGAGTCAAAACAAATACATACACAGAAATAAAAACAAAGTTAGAAAACAAATGGAAAGTAAAGTGAAAAATTATTAGTGAATAAATTAATACTGCAACCATATACAAAAAGTATTACTAAGCAAATGTCTTAGATGGACCTTGTGCCTGATGCAGATTATCTCTCTGTTGTTACCATCCTCCTACATACTAAGATCCTCCACAGAAATTCTGAAACAACTATTGAAAAAAATGTATCCAAAGAAGGGTGTTAGAATATCTGCATCTTAACATGTGTGCCTTCAAATCAGGTAAAATCAGTCATCTGTGTAACAAAGTTAATGCCTCTGCAGTGGGCTTCAGCTCTCACCAATAGTTTACCATCTTTGTATCTTTTACATTTAGATGTAGAACATGGTTTTCTAGATTATAATGATGTAAAACATGGTCTGTTTGTTTCCTTTATTTTTAGTATCAAACTACACTAATTATGAATTAAATTTTTGGTTCTTTCAATTTTTCTTTGCAAACTCCTTCAATTGCTCTGTTAAAAAAAAAAAAAAAACTCTATTATCAATGTTTTTTATTCTGCTTTTTAATTGACTACTGAAGTATTCCATACTCAATTTATTCAATTTCTCACATTTTCTTCAGAAAGACAGGCATCTTAAATATTTTCAAATACTGATGCTCTTAACTGCCCAATATCCACTTCTACTTTGTGATTATTCTTCCCTCATAACTCCTCTTTTTATTTTTTCTTGTTTCCTAGATCTATTTCACTACTTAATACAATTTTCTGTCAACCATTTGCTTACTTTAGACAATGCTTCCTTCCTATGTTCTCTCATTGTATATATTACCCCCTTGTATCTTCACTTCCTTTCCCATTCATTAAAGACTACCTGCATGGATCCCAGCTACCATTTAATTCACTAAAAACCCCATGATTTTCATTTAGCTGTTTCCCTCAAAATAATTCAAACAACTTCTAAACCACATGTTGGTCATAAATCCCTTCAGTGCAGCACTTTCAGCTCATTCATGCTGGTAACACCATCACTTAATTATAAAAAAAAATACAAAAAATATTAGGAAAAATATTTACTATCTTCTCCATTAAAGAGTCATCAACAAAAGTATTTCTACTGCATGCATTATTTTGTTGTTGCTTGATGCTGTTGCTGTTTACCAGCTCTTAAGAGCCCTGCTGGAATTCCAGCTCTATGTTGTTTACAAACACAGAAGAAAATTACCATCCTGGCTGAAAATGTCTTGCAGTCTACAGGAATCAACAGATGGAAAGAGCCAGATAAAGCAGTACAGCCAGCAAAGATACTGTCTTATCATCTTAATATTCTTCATATCAGTGACATAACTATTGCAGAAGATTTTGGAAGCATCACAGATGAAAAAAAAAAGCATTTGCCTGGAGAGAGAGGAGTTCTTACCTTGAGAATCTCCTTCCAAATGCAAGTAGCAGGAAAAAGATAAAATAGTGTTTGAAAATTCAACAGTGGGATAATGGCAACTCATGGACCATGCAAAGGTAGGGAGAAATGCCTCAACTCTAAAAGAGATAAAATAAATGATAAACTAATGTAAGGTGGTGCAGGTGTACCAGTCTGTCATTCTAGCAGCTGAAATTCAAATGCCTGATGAAAAACTTACATCATTCTGCTTTTCTTCTAGAGGTTGTAAGCACTAGTTTTATAAGCAAAGTAATAAATAGATATGCTATCGACACTTCACATGTTCCAGATGCAGTTGTGGCTTATCAGTTCTTGAAGAATTCAGCTGTACATCAATTTAATATATATACATCATAAAGGCAGAAACAATATTAGCAATTAACACTGGGCTTATCACAGCCCCGTGCTGCATGCCATGAAAGGACAAGTCCTCACACTGCAGCCAGTGTTTTCTTTCAGAATGAATTTGCTCTCATGTGTTTCACACAATATTTACAGCTTTCTCTTTTCCATTCTTTTCCAGTAAACGTTTTTGTGTTTCTTCTTTCTTTATGCATTGCTTGTCACACGGCAGCATTTTTTATTTCAATTTAAACAAAGACATACAATTTCACCCTGCTTGAGACACACTGTGGTAGGTTGACCTTGCCTGGACACCAGGTGCCCACTACAGCCACTATATGATTTCACTCTTCAGCAAGACCGAGAAAATATAACTAAAGTCCATGGATCAAGATAAGGACAGGGAGAGATCACTCAACAATTACGAAAAGAGGGAAAACAGATTCCACTTGAGGAAAATTAATTTATTACCAATAAACTCAGAGTAGGAGAATGAAAAAATAAAAACTGAATCTTAAAACACCTTTCCTTCCCTCTTCCAGGGCTCAACTTCGCTCTTATTTTCTTAACTGCTCCCTCCACAGCAGCACAGGGCTGTAGCAAGAGGGGGCTGCAGTCAGTTCATCACATATTGTCTCTGCTGCTCCTTCCTCCTCAGAGGGAGGACTCCTCACACTCTTACTCTGCTCCAACTTGGGATTCCTCCCACAGGAGACAGTTCTCTATGAGCTTCTCTAAGGTGAGTCCTTCCCATGGGCTGCAATTCTTCATGAACTACCCCAGCATGGGTCCCTTCAACAGACTGCAGTCCTTCAGGAGCAGGCTGCTCCAGCATCAGTCCCCTATGGGGTTATAAGTAATGCTAAAAAACTTGCTCCGCAAAATTCCTCTCTCTAAGGGTCCACAAGTTCTGCCAGGAGCCTGCTCCAGCATGGCCTTCCCACAGGGTCTTCACGGGTTGCAAGTAGATCTCTGCTCCATTATGAACCTCGTCGAGCTCCAGAGGCACAGCTGCCTCACAATGGTTGTCACCAGAGGCTGCAGAGGAATCTCTGCTCTGGCACCTGGAGCACCTTCTTCCCCTCCCTCTGCACTGACCTTGTCTGCAGAGCTGTTCCACTTATTCTCAGGCATCAATTCTGACTGCTGCTGGTAGAAAGACCATGGTCTTTCTCACTTCTTAAACACCCCAGTGGTGCTGCCACCATTACTGATGGCTCAGCCTCTACCTGTGGCCAAGTTTTGAAGCCAGTTAGCATTGGATTTATCAGACATAGAGAAAGCTTCTAGCAGCTTCTCACAGACGCCACACCTGTAGCCCTCCTGCTACCAAAGCCTTGCCGCACAAATCCAATATGCACACCAAACCATGACTAGTTAGGATTATCATGACTACTCTTCATGCTCAGTAAAGTGTGAAGTATTCTCCATGCAGAGACTTCATATGTACCTGAAACTCTAAGAGGTTTTAGGAATACATACCTCTCCCACTCTATGATTCAGAAAAGAAATTTTCTTTTTGTGAATCACATTTCCACAAGATTAAAGTTCATTTTCTGAACTTTCTGCTTGCAATGCTATGGTCACTCTATTCATAGCAATTTTTTTCTTCCCCTCCTCATGACCCCAGTACTAACAACTAGACAGCAGCTTGCTGTGTGTGCAGGTCATTGCCCAATAAATTGTGTCATATGATTTCTCAGACAAATGTCCTTTAGAACGTTTGAACTGGCAACACTTTTCTGATATTCTAACAGTCAGAAACAATTTCCCTGATGATCTGTTTTGTTTTTATTTTGGGAAGGCCTTGATGTCGTTTAACCTTAAAAAACCACAAGGAACTTCTTTCATAATAGGAATGTGTGTGATGACTCCTGAGGCTTCTCCCCAGGGATAACCTTTTGTGCAAGCTTGTTAGGTATCTCCATGTCTGAATGGTTTGCTCTGCAATTGATTGCCTGGGATCACTTTGACATCAGTCTGTAGTTGACATTCACACGAATTTGCTGTGTCCCTGTACAGGAAAGCAAATCTTGACTCCTCCTCTCCCCATTTGGAATCACTGCGAACCTTCTAATAGAATTTGCAGAGATTTCTTTACTCAATATGCTGCTCTGCAGGTTTTCCTGTAGGCGGGGTCTTCAGACTCACATCTTTCTGGTTTTAGCCAAGACATCTGTAACAATAGCAGAAAGCTGATGAAATAGATGAGAGTGGGGAACGACTGCTGTTTGTTTAGTTTTCCAGCCTGTTACAGTATTTCCTGCACAACATTAATCTTATGTTTCCAAGATACGTAACACAGAGCAGCATGGTCATGTAAGCACAAAGATTTTTCCCACAAGATGTTCAGCTGGTATCGGTGTCTTCAAAAGGTCCAGTCTGCATGCTTTCAACATCTGCTGTGTTTGTTGGAGATGAAAGAGTTCAGCACCCTTTAATTCTGCTCACTAAAATCAATACTGCAGTAGAAGAGGTCTTGAACAAAAATAATTTTGAACCTCACACCAGTGGCTGTCAGAACTTGGAAATGGATATGAGATGGCCGTACAGCAGCTGCAAAATAGAATGTTTTTCTCTGACCAGTAACTGTAAAAGGAAGATATTCCACACTCCAGCCTCAAGAGGATCCAGTTCATTCAACTCCCAGCACTTTTATCCAAAGTCCACCCATACCATCTCAGGCAAATGTAAATGGTTCTCCCAAGCTTCTTTTAACTTTCTATGGACTGGGACCTATAATATAGCCTACCACTACACCAATACTGGGAAAGTGTTTTCCAGCACTTTTCACACTTTGAAATCCATCTGCAAATTGAGGTGCTTTACATGGCCATGGAACATTTTTTTCATGTTGCTACCTAAATAGTAATACTTCAATATCATTCAAAGTGGAATTACAAATAGTATTTTTTTCTTCAATATTTGCCCTCATTTTTCCTTGAGGTCTTTATATGACCTAAAAAGTAGAACATTTTAGAGTATGAAGTAATTTTATTTTGAAGCTGTTTTAATTTTTATCATGCTTTTTCCCTTCATCCTTCTATGATACAGCCTTATTAAATTTGATCCCAGCCCTCAAAATAGTGGCTGATGCACTATTACAGAGAAGAGTGTTTTTAGGTAGACATACCACCATGACAAAAATCAATCTTAGTTTTTAAGCCACATTCATTGTCATATTTCTGAAGTTGAAAGGAAATGGCTAGACCAGATGCAGCTAAAATCTTGGTCATAAAGTCTATAGCACAGGCCATGAGGAACAGTCTTTCCTGTACTTTCATATTTTGAAGTAATAATTTTATAGTGTTTATAGAGTTATCAGAAGAACTGTCTTAAGGCATCATCTCTTGATGCACTACTACAATAAAGGATATGTTTAGTTTGTGAAGTAATGCTATTTGTTAGGTTTAGCAGTGTCACATAACTTAAACACAGTGAACTCACAATTCTTAATTTGCCAGGTGCAGTTTGGAGGGAATCTTCTCATGAAAATGAAAGCTGCTTCCTGATTACCAAGAAGTGCCTAAAGCCGTCTTCAGTAACGTGGAGTATGTGCAGCACGCTGACATCTCTACTGAGAAAATATCTGAGCCAGTTGGAGGCATGTCCTCACTCACAAAGGTCAGCCAATGTGAAGTGTAACAGCTATTATTTTGGGCTTTCAAAGACTGGGAAGTCTGTACTCTGTTTTTTCCCTTCTCTCCCTAGAGAAAGGATAAATACCAAATGGGTCCAGCTGAGATCTGTAAACTTAACAGCTAGAGATGAGGAATAAACCATCTCAGATCAGATTTTTTCATCACAGATTTTTTCTTTAAGATTAATATAGGGGGACCTCTTCATGTCAGTCTGTTTTTCTTTCTCTTTTTCCCCTCAGGAATATTCAGCTATGGGATTCTATGTGGCCTCTTGCCCTGCATTTCATATCATCTTTCTGTCTTTTTTTTTTTTTTAAATCAGAAAAGAAACTTTAAATTCCTTTTATATCTCCATTTCAGCCTTGTTTTTGGAAGCTTTCTGGCCACTACACTGAACCAACACATCTCACACCACAGTCAAGCCCAGAGTCTGCTCTCAGTCTGCATCTGTGGTAGCTGTGACTGCTCTCAAGATTCTGTGTACATCAGAACACAAGATGTGTCTTCTTACATTTACGCTGTACTTAATCCTATAATTCCTTGAGCCTTCGAGCGCTCCTAGCATTAGGCAAATCTTGAAGGGTGGATGAGTTTCATTACTCTCTTACTATTCAAGAAAAATGCTTGTGAGTCCTTCCCACAGTAGGTGGTCCTGAGTCACCGTTTTGGCATGACTTGGGGCCGATATTCTCATAATGCTTGCAGTAGTAATTTGTTATGGAGACACTATTTTAGCTGTACATTTGCTTGAAAAACTCAGGTATATGTGTGTAATGCAAAACCAGGTTTGCAAGCAAGGTGGAGAGTCTTTGTGCTTTTCCAAATGGGTACACAAGTCACACACAGAACATTCATTTCTGCATCATTATTTAGACAGAGCTTCCAACAAAATAAATCAGAAATTAAGATTTAGCTGTAAACTCCACCTCCAAGACCCTAAGTGCCCTAAGGCAGAAATCAAGCTATTATACTAGGTAAGCAAGGTATATTTATTCAGTCAGAAAGTATAAATACATCCATGATTTTAGGCTGCTGTCAGTAATCTCGTTTAGCTGTATCCACAATGCTCCAAATTTGAGACTGACTTGCAGAACAGCTTTGTTTTATTCTACATCTTTGCAAGTATTGACATAAAGGATCTTCTTAAGGCCTGACCTTCAAACTCATTCCTTCACCACGGCTGAGATGGAGCTGAAGAGGATGTGTTTCAAGGATGGTATTTACTGAAGAGGAGGAAAATTTATAATTCAGTCTACAACGGAAACGTTGGTCCTGATTTAGTGGCCTAAAACTATGTTTTTCATTCAATTCTCCCACATTCTGCCTGTTCAGCACCGCCTACATAAGATTTTAACTGTAAAATTATTATATGGTGTGAAGGTTATGGTTGATTATTGATATTATTGTCTTAGTAAAATTATGAACATACGTCATACCTAAGTATCAATGTTGTTTTGGGCAGGGACCTACCCAAGTACCCTAGCACTCAAAGATAAGCCTTCAACCAGGATTCCACAAGTAAGCAACTGTTATTTGCCTGTGACATGGAGTTCTACCCAGTGTCACCAAGCTAGCATTTTATTCTATTTCTTTAGGCTTTGCCGCATGGATCACTTAGTGACTTTGATCTGGAAGCCATTGCATAAAAGACATTTCTTCTGGAAATGTTATCATGTGAGCAAGCAGAGATTATTGCTGTTAGCAGAGATAGCTTCCAATGGAGCAGGAAAGAAAGACAGCTATGGATTTCCAAATCTCTCACAACCATCCCTGAAACTGTGCAACATGTTTAGGGAAAAGGTATGCACTTTTCAAAGGCACAAAGACTTTCATCCTGCAACAGTGAAAAAATTTCTGTCTACTTAGTGCACAGGTAGTCATTATGAAACTAAATATTCATAATAGCTTCATAAAACAATTACATTGTGTTATTGCTACCAAGTGACTTCAAGGATTGCAAAGAAGAAGAATGAAAAAAACTTAAATGCAAGCTCAATCACTTTTTATAACAAAAAGCACCATGCAATTTATATTCATATGTATTTTTTATCTGTCATTCCCTCAGCTTGATGGATGTCAGAATACTACATTTTTAGTAGACTTGCAATTGCTGGAGAACTTAAATACACCCTATGATTATATGCTGCAGGGCCGACAGCTGAAATGTCAAATGGTCATTGCAACGCTCCTGGCAACACTCTTCCCCCTTTGTGGCAGAAATTCAGGTGCTTTTCTTTAGCTGCAATTAGAATTTGATGTTTGGAATAGGCTTTGGATTCTCTTTCCCTTCATCTCCTCTTCTTTCTCTCTCTTTTCAGGCCTATTGACATAGTCAGAAGACTGCATAAATTATCTTTTCAGCCAGGTCAGAAAGCAGGTTTCCTACTACATTATTTAATATTATGAGATTGCTGATCCTTTTTCTATTGAGAAAGAGTATGGCAAACTTTTCAAACTCACAGTCTTTTAAAGATATCTAAGAAGTACAGGCAGTGTATAAATACAAAAGAGTGACATTAATATTTGATCAGTTGTCAGAGTACCATTATAATTATCAAAAAATGACATGACTAAAAATAAAATGTTGCAGAATCTTAATACCCAGATTAAACATATATTAGAGCTATAGATTAGAAATACAATGAAAATGACAACTGTTTTCTGCTTACAGCTTCTGCAAGTTACTACATAGAATATCACAGAAAAAAAATTTTTGTTCTTTATAAGTAAAAAGGGGACCAGTGGATGGCAAAATAAGCATCTGTGGTATCTGTACCTTTGTACGTAAAGATACTACATGGACCCTTTTACCTGAAGAAATAAACAATCTTCATTCAATTTTAAGCTTAATTCCTTGGAGATACATGAATTGCCTTCTGGTGTAAGAGGAGCTGACATGGGACTTCAGGGTGATCAGAAATGTCAACTGCAGCTCTCCTGGATGAACTATTTTGTACTTCAGTGATATATAGAACTAGGCATACCATGCACAGAGATGTTAGAGCTGTTCCGCTGCCATTTGGACAGATACTAGTGAACTCTACAAGTCTCACTCACAATCTTGTGCACATTCTTGGAATTTCTGTATCCCATATCAACTGACAAAAACCTGAACAATATCAACTACATATCTAATTCTGTGAGAGTCACCTAATCAGATTAGACAAGCATATCTAATCAGAAACTCAGCAGTGTTTTACTGTTTGCTGGTCTGACAGCAGGTCTAGAATATTTTAGTGCTCTGAGAGCACTAGCATGTGGTAACTAATCATTTCCTAAGTCTAGGAAAAACACAATAAACTTAATACCATTTTGATTTCTTTGCCACATGCATTCTCACTTTATTTTTAATGGAAAATCCAAAATAAGAAAACAATGCTGTATAGAGAGTGAGTGTTTAAAATACAGCTGTCGGCTGTAAAGCAGACACTACTAACATTAACAATGAGTTTTAAGATGTGATCAGACACAAATAGTCAAGAAGATGTAGACATTCAACACAATTTTCTGTAGTTTTATGTATCCCAGTTTGAACCAGTTGGTTTTAATTAGAGATTGGACAGTGACATGGATTCAGTGGAGCACTGTTCTGATTTAGCTTCATGGTTCCCACATTCATTCGTCTGGCTTACTGAAAGGCTCAGCATAAAAACTGTAATAGTTCCTGGGGATGTGTATAAAAACAAACACAATTGTGCATGACATGAAAAATCAGGGCCCCTTCTAACATTTCAAAAATAATTGCTTTAAAGCAATTTTTCTTACAAAATAGGATTCCTGTGTAGAATAAAAGAGATAGGCTTATTTAAAAAAATTACTAAAAAAGAAAAAAAAAAGAAATTAAAAAATCAATAGAGCAATGGCAGTGGTCTAGAACGGGCACTGGATTAACAAGAGATTTTTTTGTTAAAAATCCCTGTTGAAATTGATGTCTGTTTGAACAAGGACTACTGTAGAGTCAGTAATAATAGTGCCACTATATTAAGTTTTTTAGACTTAACTGTGTGCATAGATATACTGTGTCCATCTGTATGAAGCCTAGATGTATTACATAGTTGCCCAAAACACTTCTATTCAGATGCTTTTTATTCTAGTCCATATTCAAAGCTGCAAGTAACCAGTGAATCAAGGAAAGTTGAAAGACCAGTAAGTATTTGTGTCCTATCTGTCATCTCCTGCATTGACATTTTCATGGAATGGTTTACAGAGTTCCTGAATATACTCTTTCTGTGAACAAAGCACAAATTAAGATCAAATAAAATCTTACCAGTGGTTAAAACAGTACCTGAAAATCCTACAACAATTTGACTTCTGCACTTTCACACAGAAAGGTCTGCTGCTGCCCATGGCTTGTATCAGCAGCTTGTTGTGTAACAACAGGTTTGGAAGGGAAATATCTAAGTCAGATTTTCTACAAAAGCTAAGGCTGTCGCTTCACAGCCACTGAGGAAATCCTTATCAATATAAAGACATTTAAAGGTAAAAGAAGATTCCTTTATGTGGTTTCGTATCTGTATTTTCTTTGCATTCCCCAGCAGTAAAGCTCACATTCATATCCAAGTACTTTCCTGCATCAAGGCACATGATGTGGCTATCCTTGGTGCACTGTGCGGTTTTTAAAATAAAGGCAGAATATTGAATAAAAAACTGACACACATTCTGAAACACACTCAACTGCAGTTTTAGGTAGACACCTCAGTGCCCTCATTGCCATTCCAGGATAATACAGTGCTATTGAAGTGCCACTGCACCTTTTTGTTTGGTTTGGGTTGGGTTTTAAGTCTACATCTCAGGAATTTTTTTGCAACAGATAAAGAGGAGGGACAAACTATTGTAGCTGCAGCTTCTCTGATGTAAAGTGTGGAAGAAAGCAGTTAAACATAAGCATACTTCTAAACTTTCTTTTCTGATATAATGTGCAGAGGAATTCGAATGAAAATTAATAACTGGGCTTTTCTTTACAATATAGGTCTCCATCTTTATGTTACACTTTAACTCGTTTCTGAATGAGACAAATTTTTATGTGGCTGCTCCGAGAAAAAAGTCTAAAAATCCCATGAATTTCCAGTAATTTTAATACAGGTTTAAAACAGGTATTAAGACCATGAAAGTGTGGACAGGCTATTGTGCAAAACAAATGCACATTATACCAGAAAAATACTTTATATATTGCTCTTGCTTAGCACTGTGGTGCCTCAGCACAGTGAAAATAATTGGCCTTATGACAGAGCAGAACAGTTTGAAAAATAGCTGGGTATTGACTTCTGTTCCACAGAGTCATTCTGGCTATGAACCTTCAAGAAAGGAGTCTCTTCTGATGTGGAGAAATATATATATGTTCCATTGAACAGTAAAACAAATTCCATTTTCTAGTTTTGTGGTATGGCAATAGCTATTGTAACTCCCAGTAGAATTCCCTTGTCTTATGCTTTCCAATTAATAAAAGCCAGGAAGTACTTGTAAAAAATTTAGCATTTCCTGCAATCTGCAAACTGTTATTCAATCCAAGTTTATACATTCCAATATATTGCTGTTTAAACTTTGATACCTGAACAGATCTGCTCTCCTGCTCAGCAGTGCAGTATTTTTGTACAAGTAGCTGGGAGGTGTCCGGGAAGTTATGGAGGTGGGCAGGCATCTGGGAAATGTCAGAGAGAGTTTTAGCAGGTTGGAATAGTTCAGTGGAAGTCAAGGTAAAGAAAAGAGCTGGGGAAGCTTGAGGAAGCTTCTGGGTAATCAAGATAGGGATAAGGGACAGCACAATTTCAGAATGTCTCCAGGATGGGTAAGAGCAGAAATGATTGCATTAGAATTTCAGAAAGAACTAGGCTTTGTAAGGGAGCGTCAGAGAATGCTGCACACATCACTCATTGTTCAGCATCACTCACCTGTGCCTAAGCTTGTCCCTAGGTAATACATGAGTAAATGTAACTAGGTAATGCATTAGTATGAGCAATAATACAGAAAATTAAGGTCGGTGCTTAAGACATTTCCAAATGTTTTCCCAACATATTTGTTGTTCGTACTGGAAGTGAACGTCATCTGGCAAGTGAGCACAGAAACTCCTAGATTTTATAACTGAGGCTAAAGGAAGATGAAGCTGTATGTGAAAATGAAGACAATGAAGTAATGAAAAATATCTTTGCTTATAAAAGCCAACTCTCCTGCTAGCAACCAAAACAAGAGTTAGTACAACTCAGCAGGCATTCAGTTACATTATATTCCTCTCTTAAGTTACAGGCATGATCCAAAAGACAGGTTGTGCCAGTAGGAAAGGAGTGGAACAGATTCCCTAGATGTTAGCAATATTGGTTTCAGGCCTACTAAATGGTGTTATTTTTCTGGGAATTCACTGTCAACAGAGAGTGAAGAAGAAATAATGAACAATAATTTTTGTTACTCTATTGGATTACCTGGAGATGTATTCAGATTTTCGTAGCAGAACTGGAAAGAAACAAACCCACAGAGTTCATCAATCAATATAGTCCCCACTAACGTCACTGATTATTAAAGTTGTCCAAGAAACTGGCCTGAGACCACCTAGAAGTGACAAAAATTTTTGACTTGCTAAAAACACTGTTGATATTCTAACAGTAATGTTAATAGAGTAATTTTTCTCAATTTATTTAGTGGGTTGTTGTTCCCTTGCTCTCTGCTTCATTGGCATCTCTATTTTAAATCCTGTTATGTATTATTGTATCTCAAGTAGGATATCTATGTTTTAAAAGAGCTAAAAATAAATTATATTTCTATCTAAAAAAATAAACTGAAAAACAACTGACCAGCATCCACTACTAAGTCTTGAAATCCAGCCTATGTGAGCTGTTATTACTTTTATTAGCAGCAATGTTCCTGTTCAGGTTGAAAGATGTTGACCTTCTAACACTCCTGCCGCACAGTCCAGATTCTGGGCTTTTTTTGGTTGGTTGATCTCATTTGTTTGGTTGATTTTTTTCTGGTTTGCAGGGTGTCTGGGCTCTAAAGCTTCCCTGGGCTCAAAAAGAAAATATCACTCTTTCTCCCAGCAGACTTGAACGTGTGCCTTCACAGAACAAGGACTCCACAGCCCCCAGTGAGTGCCTTCTCACTAGAACATGCCTTTTTTCATACAGTCCACAATGTCAGCAGTTTGCACTTAGAATTTAATAAACAAGGGCATCAGGGAGCTATTTAGCATACTTCATTTAGGCTTCTAAAACAAACTTAATTTCCTATCAATGAACATTTTAAAAATCCCTCATGGTAACCCATTTCTCTGCTTTCTTTCCCTACCATGCTAAAAAGATACTTGGGGGGAAAGAAAGCATAAAAAAACCCAAATGAGTGATTTGTGGTGGTCAGGATGGCACCATGCATATGATATCTCTCCAAAATTCTATCTCTCCTCCTCTCTCTTTCTGCCTCCCTCCTGATGCCCCACACACCCCACACACAGTCCAAATATTCCTTAAGCCTCTGTCATTGGAGGAACTTCTGCACAGTTACATCACATGACATTCCCATCTTTTTCTGATTATAAGGCTTTATGATTAATATTTGTAGGCACAAATAACAGCCTTGTCAGTTCATAGTAGATTTAGATATTTAAGCACTTTGTAATATCTCTGTCATAATATCAGTTAGAAACTCCTGACATAGTTCTTGAGCTGTAACAGGTTCCTTTAAGCTGAAGGGTGGAACCACTATTCATCTCTGAGCTGAGGGAGAAACAAAGAGAGGGCACAGCCTTTCTAACACCCTTACCCAGAAATACAGCAAAAATCTTGCAACAGACTCAATCCAAAGGAATGGACCTGGGCCGCATCACTACTGGCACAATGGCTGTCCTCAGGCTTGGTACCTATATAATTTCTCACTCTCTCTTTTATTCAAAACACTCTCCTTTTTTCAGAATAGTGTATTCTTGTCAAAGATATCCGGCAAAGGACAGAATGCTTTGTATTTTTATTTTCTGTTAGATCTAGCTAAACTAGAAACAGCCTGGCTGTCCTTTAGCTTCTGATCTGTTTTCTTGGGAGCTAAATCCGAGATTTATGATTTCTTCCCATTAAAATTGCCCTCTGGTTTTTATCAGCAATATCTAGAGCTATGTACCAAGGACTGAAAAGTTTTACAATGTTATGAGAAGGGGGTTGGGAAAACAGAGATTTCTTCTTTCAAGTTACTCGACAAACTAGGGAGGCAAATATAAACGGTACATCGCATATTTCTTCATTTAATAGTTGCATTCTTCACTAAGATGATGCTGCCTGCCCTTACAGCTAATTTCAAAACCACATTTAATCACAGCTTCCATCATTCCAACTGATGCTGTGTTATTTCTGTCAGTGTCCTGCCAGAAATAAAATTGAGTGTTAAAACAGCAACACAAAAAAACCTGGCAAGCATATTATTCTCAGAAAAAACAAAGAGGAATCAGAATCCTGCATTACAAGATTATTGCATACAGGAAACTCCACTGAGCTTACTTTCTCTGTTCTTCTTCCAGCAAACAATTTTTAAATGCAAATGAGAGATTTGTAGTACATTTCTCTCAGTAAACTCATAGTGAATATTGGTTCAGGAAACACTCAGGGAATTGTTGCATCAGTTCTGTCCCTTACTAGACCACATACCAATACAAATTTGGTCAGAATTGAACAGATAGCAAAATCAATCAGTCCTGTGCCTTGGAGGAGTTTCCATCTCTCCTGGTACTCAGACTGCTTCTTACTGGCAGTGCCTACAGCAAGAAATGAAGATGGAAGTTCAGGATTGAAGACATTCCAAAAGAAAATTCCACTTCCAATATCTTTTTCCTCACTCTACCTTCTCAGTCCACCTGCATCAGGAGTAGTATAGCCTTGCTTAAGTACTGTACCTGCAGGAGGCAGGGTCTTGGTGGAATTGGAGCAGCCTGTTACAGTGGAAGGCCCAATATTCCTCTCTGTCCATAAGCTCCTCCTGCTCCCTTTGCGTCTGACAAAGGGTTCTCCACATGACTGACTCTGGTATTTCTTGGTTCTTTCCATTTCTAGGCTGATGGGATGAGAAATCACATTTTGGGAGCATCTGCACATTAAATCTCTGGAAAGAAGGTGATTAGTCTTGATAGTTCTCGAGGTCTTGTATATGTTCCTATGCCCATTTTTGCCCATAGCTATCAACTCTAATCTTAAGACCAAAGCTGAGTGAAGCAATCAGAAGAGCAAAGGCTACAAAAGTGGTAAGACCATCAGAGTGGGAAAAAACTGAGGGACAGGAGATGTGTCAATTGAAGACTGTCCCTAAGCACTTTCTTTACTTGGAGTGGCATGAAACCAACATGTCTATGGGCATTAAAAAGGTGATTTATCACTCAGGATCTGGCAACCCAAATTCATCCCACTTCATTACAAGCTCATTTGGGGTCAAATTGCTGACAGTGATCATCACAATTAAAAAATAACCTCTGCTATTTGGATAGTTCTTAGTTCAGGACAACTGTGGCTGATGGTGCTTCCCTCACAGAGAAATTCCGCTTTTTGTCATCCAAAATCTTTTCTGGTTCCACTTGCTCCTTTCAACTTGCCTTTCAACTGTGACCTTGACATTATAGCAGAGGTGACTAGAGGTCTCCAGGAAGCATAATGCAAACAATGACTGAAAAAGTTCAGCTTCCAAGATTTTCCAAGGCTAAAAGCACACTCCCAATTAAAAACAAAACAAAACAAAACAAACAAACAAACAAACAAACAAACAAACAAACAAACTTAAAAATTAGCACTACAAATCTACAATAAAGATGAAAAAAAAAAAAAAAGAAGCAGCTAAACACAAAATGGAGAGCAAGAAGAATGTGTTGTTAGAGCATACATTCTAGACATCTGTTGTCTGTATTAAGAGTCCTGGCTCCTGGAAGTCCTTTTCATGCCTCTTCCCAGTATTTCACTCCTTTTGACTCTTCTACTAGAGGTACTTTTTATTCTAGTTTTCCTCAGTACTTCCAGCAGATGAATACTGGTCTCAGAGACCATCTAACAGTCTTCCTCACACAACCACCGGTGTACTCCACTCTCACAGATGTTATGGTAGATGGGCTCTCTTTTGACTTCTGAGTGTCCATTGTTGCCTTCAATTTTCCTATCAATATAGGGTCTGAAATGAATCAGATAACTAATAACTCCAAAAGACACTATTTTGCTTAGAACACAAAATGACACATGTTCCTAAAAATAATTTTCCATCCAGATATTCCTGCCCACATTGAAATATATCTATAGTCCCCAGCTGGGATGAGAAAAACACTTGATAAATGCAACTTATGATTTTGCTGTGTCAGACTTCAGCTCAAAATAAGCAGCAATGTCTTTTTGCCAGCACCATGAATCCAACTGTTCCAGTGTGAGAGATTGGAAGGACTGTTGGCTCAAAATATTTCAGGTGTGAGGGCACGAGCAGGTCAGGCCTTGCTCTGGTGAGGTGATGAACTGCCCCATACACCATACCCCAGCCCGGGAGTGTATCCCAGCCCTGCCAACCACTGGCACACTGGACCCAATGCTCCAAATCCCACCTCTGAAGCCTTTCATCCAGCTCCTAAGTGGCCACCAGACCAGAAATCCCACCTGGGGAAAGGAGCCAGGAAAGCCAAATGGTATTTAACCTGAGATGAGAGGCAAGTATGTGTCTTGACCCTACTTCCTCTTGGAACTTCTATCAGCTGACTACCATTAGAACCAGGAGTGGTGGTGATGTTTGTTCTTTTCTAAATCTCTTCTGTCTTTTTCTCTTTTTCTTTCTTCTTCTTCTAATTCCCTCTTCTCCGGATTTTGCATAATTTAAAATCAGACAGTCTTAGAGTTTTCTAAGCTGAATGGGATAAGTTAATGCTCTGAAAAGTGTCTTATGTTGACTGAATGTTGCTCTAACCTTTTGCCAAAGTTCTTCAATTTTCTAAAATTGCCAGTAATGTTTTTTGTTGTTGTTTTGACCTGTTTAGGATATCTTGTTGGTATTTCCCCCATCCATCTATCTCAGAGTACGTGAAAAATCATAAGGCCTTCTAAGTATCTCATCAAATGAGGTTTTACACTCAGCTGTTTGTTAGTGGGACAGAGAACAGACAGAATCAAACAAATGGAAGGCTATTCTATATGCATGCCCTAGTGAAAATGTAGGACAAAGTACTGGGAACAGAAGTGGTGCTTTGTGGTAACAGATCAAAGAAATTGTCATGGAGCAAGGAAAAGCCATGAAACATATACTCAAGCCATGAAACAGGAAATTAATCTAAGCCATCTACAAAAGTGTGACACCCTAAAAAGAGATTTAAAAAGGGATTTAAGAGAGTACTTGGCTACAGATTTTCTCTGTCATCCTTCATAAGCTCCAAGATGGAATTTATAGACAACGAAATTAGCTTTGTGCTAATACCTAACCACCACATAAATTTAATTTTCACTGATCACAAGAGAATTTCATAATATTTAAAGCCACCTAAAGAAAAGGTTTAAGATGTATGCCATCACCTATAATGTTGCCCTCTACCTTAAGTATGGATATAATATTATTGGGTTGAACTTAACAGGAACAAAGTCACATTGCAAATCATTTTGTTTCTGTTGAATGAAAACAGCAATATATAAAATTCATCATAGGAAACAGAAAAATCAATGTGCAAATATGAGAAAATCTGGCTGAAAATCTGGAAATTTTAAAATGTTAGGTTTCTTTAATAATCATAAAATAATCATTGATTTATAGCCTATATAGATCCAAACATTTGATATTTAGAGTTCAGTCATGCAGTATTTGATTACTAAGATAATATTAATTTAAGTGAATAAATTCAACTGGTCTGAAAAGACTACTCGGGTAAGCAAGAAGTAATTCTTGCAAGTAAAAATGCTGTGAAACAAATATTTGTTAATTACACAACAGAAAAGACAAGGAAGTATATTGTTGTTGCAAGCCTGAAGGCCAAATGGTCTTTTCCACAGTAACATTGCAAAACTACGTTCATCTCGTATGAACTTTCTTGTAAAAGGAAACTAAAGTTCATTACTTGACTCAGCAAAGAGGATTCCCATGCTGCAGTCAGCAGTCATCTAAAATGGTCATGTTGCTTTTAAAGTTCACACGCTATTTCAAATTATTGGTTTTTAAAAATGTCAGTATTTTCAACTACGTAGAAAGATAATATTGAATTATTATTACAACTCTCTAGAATAAAAGTCCATTTAGGACTGAAACAAAATCTCTTCTTATTAGCATACTCATATTTCTAATAATGTGACTTAACAGGAAGACTGAAGGCTGATGGTTCCATTGTTTAATGTTCGAAGTTGTGGCAATTGGCAAAAATAACAGGACTAATTCTTGGTGGTTTTGGGGGGTTATATGGGTTTGGGGTTTTTTTCAGTCACAAATAAAAAAATGCACTCACAAAAAAAAGGGAGTCAAAACAACAATTTAAAAAATCCCTATAATTTTGCATTGCAGTGGTCTTTTCATAGTAGGAGCAAATAATGATTTCCTGAAAGAAACACTCTCTGTGATGTCAGTTGTGAATCCCTACCCATATTAAGATGGAGACAGATGTTTCTCTGAAACTGGTCTTCAGGGTTTCTGCCCTTTTGGGTGAGAACCCTCACAGATGGGTATTTTATCTCTGAAAAGTGCATTTTTTCTGAATATTCACAAAAATTACTAGAGGTTTTTCAGAGACTCTAAGGATACATGAGCTAGCAATGAATCACTGTGCTCCAGCCAGAGTGATGTAATGCACACATGAATAGTTTTTTACTGTTAAGTTCTCTATGGAACTATTGACACAGAGAGTAAGAAAGGATTTACCAATCTAAAAATAATATTGCAGCAAAGTTATTGACAGTTTTCAAGGAAGAGAAAGAACATGGCTGTCTCCAGCAGGAGTCCAGCAGCTCTGAGTACAGTTCCTCTGAAGGGGTTGGATTAGTCTGGGCACAAGGTTTACATGTGAAACAGACTTGTTTTCTGAAGGCAAGAGGAAGATTCTCACTGTCAAGTTATATTAGCACCTAGAATTTTGGGGTGCAAGTAATCTTACCATGTGCAGACATCTATATGTTAGATGACTTCAAAAATTCACTATTTCAGCTTCTTCTGCGTTCACTTCCAAGAGAGAACTACTTGACAACATAGGTTCTCCTAACCCCTATTGTAAGGTGGGTAGAATCAGTTCCTAAAGAAACTCTCTTCTTTTCAACAATAGAGGAAGCCTGAAAAATAGCTTTCACCACATTCTCAGATGTCAAAAATTGTATAAAATCAAGCCCATTTTTGGCAAACATGCATAGAACCATAGAATCATTTCAGTTGAAAAACACTTCTGAGGTCATTGAGTGTAACCATTAACCTAGTGCTGTCAAGTGTACCACTTAAACCCTAATATAACATAGAACATTGACCCAGTTTGAGAACAAAGAAACCTGGGGATTAAGGAATGTAGTATTTTATCGTGTCAATGTCAGAAGATACTCTTCACATCTATGCAATCATTGAAACAGAAAAGCCAACATTGCAAATTCTTCATCTTAAATGAGGAAATTCCTTTAATTTCAGTTCAGATTTCCTGCTTAGCTGCTTGAAAACCTCTCAAGCTCTCCTACAGAACATCATTCTAGGGCAGTCCAGATTCTAACCACCCACACATTAAATTATAGTTCCAGGCAAAACCGCAGTAGGTACACTTTTTATCCCATTTCATCTTCCATATATTTGCCCAGCTAGAAACATAGCATCAGGTAAGACCTCTGTTTTTATCTAATAAATCATTGCAGCTCTCCTACTGGAGGACAAGCAATGAAATGTCTTTTTGTATCCCTGACTGATGAAGCACCTGGGAAAAGGTGCAAAATATTTTTAATTTGAATGTTCAAATGTGGAGTTATTCATACAGAGCTTTTTTAATGGTTAACAGAATATCTTGTATCATATCAAGAAATTACCACATTGTTTATTTTGGATGGGAGTTTCTCTCACGTTGTGTTAAAATCATGTTGGTTTATTCAAGGTATGGTATTGTTTAGCTACTTTCACTTCCAAGTTAATTAACTTGAACAAAAAGAAACACACCCAAACCATTGAAAAATTTCCAATAAAACATTGGTCAAATTTTGATACCAAAAAAAGGATTTGATGGGGAAAAAAGGGTGCTCAATATCTATGGAACTAGAGATGCAGGAAACAAGCAATAAATAAAAATGCCCATCCATATCAAACTATGATCTAGCTGCTACGAAATGATACCTTCTTTATAATAACAATGGTAATACTTCCACATAATTCATAAACATAGAAAGATAACAGAAGGTAAACTTCAGTGCCCCTACTTTTAACCATTTAAACCTTATACTCTTAGCTTAATTTGGCAGTTAGGTTCCCTCTAGAGTTGGTGGAAAAAAAAGAAGGTACAAGAGAGCTACTGTAGTTGATCTAAGAAAAGTAGGTTGGGTATGGCTATGGGGGAACTTCATTTCACTGACTGTACAATGAGCCTTGACAAATGGCTTAGATTAGACAGACACATTTAAATGCAGAAGACGTATCTTAGCAAAAAAATGCTGTTGCATGACTTATTAAGGAATCCTCTCCAGTACTCAATTTGAGGGTCTGGACTGTTTAGAAATGTGAGAGAAATGAAGATTAAAAATTCTGTGTCTAATATGAAATGCATTGGCACTAGATTTCATCCAAGGATGAATCTAATTTTTTTCTGTCTGCCTTTCAGATATTATGTCCCTTTTCTATCTTTAAAAGAATATATTTTTATTTCACTTGGTTGCATATGTGAAATCTGTTGTCAGATAATTTTATGATGCCAGATAAAAATTAACCTAAATGAGATTTTATGACAATCAAATTATGCACATTTTAGACATATTATTTCTTAAAAGGTAAAGAACTACCCAAACTGTTTAATAGAACAAGGGCTTTAAAAAGCTAAATATCTTTTGTCGTACTAGAGAAATAAGAAAAACAATATATCTGTCTCAATAAAAACAAAGCCAGGGAAATTTTATTGAACTCATTTTATCTCTTATGGGAGATATTCCGTGAACTTAATTCAGGAAAAACATTTTTATATTCCAAGAAATTCTAAAAATTTTCACAGTCCAGTATATAAGGAGCATGAGATGCAAATATGAGTGCTCAGTGGTCTGTTTGAGAAAGCAAATTCCGCCACACTTCAAGGCACACTCTGAGCCAACTCCTACACTTTGAGCTGACTTCTCCACATTGTTTTAAATCCAACCGTCTTTCATGTAATACTCCTCAGCGATTTTTATTTAAACAAGAAAGACTAAACGTTGACCCTCCATTTGTCTAAGATAACTATAATCCCCGTAAGTGTTAGACCTGGGATAAAGAACTGTGGTTTCAGAGATATCATACAATGCATTGTCAGGAAAAGGCGTGGATATCTTGCATACGAAATTTCCTGAAAACTGTGTTTACAAGGAATTTGCTTTGTTTTAAAGTGTTTAAAGCCTTTCCACCTCTTACTAAACACTATTCTTTTAAGAATATACATCTCCCAATACTTCTACTTCCTACAGCAAAATATAGTATACGGTTTTCCCTCAAGTATTTCTGTTCTAGATGGAAGTTAAGCTGGTATGAAAATTTCCATGGCCTTTCATAGGTGGGAAAATACAATCTATTAATTATTATAGCATCTGCTTTAATAGTGACCTCTGTAACAGGAAATAGAGCACAAATGACCCAATAAAGCCGGTGATAAAAAATATAAATAACATCTTGCCTTCTTGTTATTGTGTTAGCTTTTCTGCGTTTCTGGATGTCCTTTATCACAATACAACTCACTAAGTCATGCTGCAGAAAGACACTGGAGAAAATCTGTGTGATTTTGGGCAAGTTGCTGGAAAAAGAAGCTGCTAAGCTGCATCTGAAAATTAGTTTTAGAAAACTACTTCATTAGTTTATTCTTATAAGCAAATAGTACACCGATATTAAATATTGTTAAGAAATAAAATCCAGCTCCTCTCAGTACATATAACTATGTATTTGACTCATCAAAAATACCTATTAGACTTATAAGCCTGATTGTAAGTGTTGTCTTTCAGCAATAAAAGTACTTTGAATTCAAATTGTGTATCTAGTTGAAAAAATCATACTATAATCATACTGTTAAAGTTATCATAGATACTCTCTTGTGTTACTTGACTTCACAGTGTTTAACTCCCTATCTCAATATGAAAAAAAATCAACAGAGACAAAATCATGTATTATTCTTCAATTAATAACTGCCATTTTAAAATTGCATCATAAAAATCCTTTTAGATGAAATCAAGTATTCAAAGTATTTGACTTTTTCAATATGGTATGTCTAAACAGGAGGTGTATGTCTCTTGAAAACAGTAGAGTTTATCTTTGTTTTCCACAACAGTGGCTAGAAAGTTTTTTCATTAGTCTACCAAATTGTTTGGTAACCTTGAACTGACGTGTCCAGTTGGCAAAGAATACCATTACACATAGTTTCTGTCTTTTAACTGGGTTTCTTGTAAAGTGAACAATTTTTTTCCCCTTTCAAGATCTAACTCGAAGTGGATTTTAGACCAAAAAAAATTTTAATTACATTTTTAATTATAATTGAAGTGACTTATTTGTAACCTAAAAAAAAGTACTGTCAATAAGAAAAAAAAAAAATAAAGGAA